>AFIV01000312.1:0-16872 GCA_000223765.2 Zymoseptoria ardabiliae STIR04_1.1.2
ATAAGACGTAGACAACCTTCCGTAACATACGCTACTTTAACTACGTTATACGGTATATCTCTACTAAAGGCCTAAAGCTAGCGCTCGTTAAACGTAAGAAGATATAGGATAATAATAGCGACGACGATAACCCTCGGTACAACTTACTACTACCGCCTAAAGACGTCGATTTACCCGAGTCGGACGATAAACTCTCCTTATTTAGAGTATATTAAGGTAGTAACTATAGTACGTATATAGTAAGAGTAGCGAGAGTAGGATACCGAGGGCGCTAGCGGTAGCGGTACCGGTAACGGCGTAGATAATATAATACTTCGCCGTTAAGATAGCTAGCTAGTAATGTCGGTATAGTCGCTTACTCGTAGCCGGTAGAGTTAGCTATCGTAGAGTTAGCTATCGTAGAGTTAGTTACTATAGACTAGTACCGGCGGTAGGTATAGCTATAGAGCGAAGAACGGTAGGTATTATAGTAGTAAGGCGTACTTATACCGTAAGTAGAATAGGTCGTATACTACGCGATACTATAGCGCTAGTAATATCTATTAAAATACCGGAGTAGCGACGTATCTAGCGACGTATCTACTAGCGACATTATTAATATCTACGCTAGTAGACCGCCTAGATCGCGTAGAGCGCCTAATATATTAGATAGCTAGCTATATAGTAACTAACCGTACGCCCCTTACGCCGTACTAGGTTCCTAATTACGAGCGATATATCGACGAAGACGAGTATACTATAGAGGTTAAATATATAGACCGGTCGAACTTAGTAATACGACTAAGGCGTACCTAATAATAAGGGTTTAAGATATATATATATACCTATACTAACTACTATACGCTACTAATACTAATACTAACTAAGACCCTTATCCTACTACCGTAATATCGTCTAAAACTTAAGGAGTTCTTAGGCCTCTTATTAGCTATAGGTTTAATACCGGATTCGGCGTTACTAGCTTCCGTACGAGTCGTTTACGTTAATAAGCGTCCGCGTTAAATAGAAAGGCGTCTAACTCGTATAACGCCTTAGTATCGTCGACGGTAGTAGGGCTAGCCGACCTAAGGGTAGCGGCGGTAGATTCGTTTAATAAGCGCCGGCCTTATTTAATAAGTACCGGCCTTATTTAATAAGTACCTACCTTATTTAATAAGCGCCCGCGTTTATTAATAAGCGCTAGGCTTACTTAATATAATAGCTAGGCTTACTAACGCTAGCGGACGGGGTAGTAGATAACCTCGGAGGTAGAGAGGGGGGGTAGGGAATATATTATATTAATATCCTTACTATTAAATATACGAGAGTAACCTATATTATACTAATTATTTATACCGTCGTCTATATACTACTATTAACGTCGTCGTCGCTAGCGCTTATTAAATAGAGTATTAAATAAAGTCGGCGCTTATTAATATAGCGGTACCTAAGGCATCGTACGGTATTTAGAATTTAACCGTACGGTGTTTAGAATTTAACCGTACTACGTTTAGTAAAGCCCGGATTTTACTATTAAATTACGGGTATCTAGCCTAGACCCTTAAAACTTACGCTAAGCCTAGATCAAAAACTTAGATTTACGAGACGAGATAATAATATATTTTTAATTAGACTACGGCAAATATTCGAAATTAGTAATCTCGGCCTAGGCGGAACCTAAGGGTAAGCGGGTATATATATGTTTATATTATAGAGAGGTACGCGCGTATACCTATAGAAGTATATCGAGTATACTAGTACTAATTAGGTTAGGTTACCGTATCGAGTAGTAAAACGCGATCTAATAGTAAAGTCCGATTTAATAGTAAAACCTATCCGATAGTAAAATCTATCGAGTAGTTAACCTACCCGGTAAAAATAGGCTATAATCTTCCGACTACTCGAACATCTTACTACTACTCGATAGGTAGATTATAGCTTAATTCGATCCTATACCCTCGCTAAGGTAGTTAGACATTAGGAAGAAGGAGAGTACGAAAGCGACTTTAGAGATTCGAGCTTCGTCTCGTACTGCTCCGAGGCCCCTAGACGGCGCTTTTGATGCCTCAGGCCTCAGTTCTAGTCCGTTTCGATCGCCTCCTTGACTTTGGCGGTGTGTAATGCGGGTCAAACTCGCGGAGGATGAGAGGTAATTCTCGGGCTGCAGGACAAAATGATCGAGGAAATCTGAGGTGTTGCCGTTGTGCTGCGCATGAAAAAACCCCGGAGTACGCTGGCGGCATGGCGTTTCCGCGTTGGCTTGGGGCGGACGGCGAGACCATGGCGATTGCAGTTGCGGTGGTGGTGGAAAAGGCATCGACGGCAGAGGTGGTGCGCATTCTTCGCCCAGAGCCGCCTTATGGAGAAACGCCTGGCCCGATTAACAACCGACAGCAAAAAGAAGCCCAAGCCATGATGCAGCCTGTAAGAGGAGACGCAGGAGAAGCAAGAGAAAGAGCTCACACCACAACCGACGGTGCTGGAAGCACACGCTCTTGGCCGCTTAAGAGTTGATGGCTGGTGTGCCGCTGCGCCGCGGGACTCCCCCGAGGAGGTCTTCGAAGAACCCTTTCCATTCCCAACCACACGACAGACGGCTTTCGACGGGCAGCCTACATTATGGCGGACAGCAGTCGTCGGAAAGCCCTCGCAGCTGTGGCGGGACGAGATGCCCGACGACTCAATACGCAGCGACACGGCGACTGATCGCTTGGGATCGTTCCAACACTCGCGGGCGGCCAATTCCATAGGTATCTGGCCTACTGCGCGGGCGATTCCCCGGAGAAGAATGGTCAGACCAGGAGGAAGGAGGAGCGTGGGCAGAGTAGCACAACACAGGACACGCAATCAACGAGAGGGAAAGGCGAGATTTCAACAGCCGCATGCAGTCGGATGTGTCTGGTAAGCACTTCTCGTTGCACGCTGCTGCTGCAAAAGGAAACATCTTACCTGGAGCAATGCTTTACCTTGCTTGGTTCTCTCTTCTCTCTTTCTCTCGCTTTACCCTCTTCCTCTCTTCCTCTCTCCCTCTTCCTCTCTTCCTCTCTCCCTCTTCCTCTCTCCCTCTTCCTCTTTCCCCGTTCTTCCACGGCCCGACCTATCCTGAACAGACTCTTGCGGATATGGCCTAGATGATTGATAGCCGGCCTAGGCAGGGCCAGCAAGCACAGAAGCCGACAAAGCCAATGAATCTTCTAGAGCTACATCATGATGATCATGGTTCATCCTCTACATTCCGTCGACGTCCACATAAAACACTATTGTGGACATTACCCGAGCTGGGTACAAAGGTGCTCGAGAGTGAAGTCACTGCATCGCCAACCCAATACAGACATGAGACGAACAGTCCATAGAAATCGACCACGCGGGTATCGGCGTTGTTGACGGCGAGCCGTCACAGATAACGATCAATGCATCGTGTGATGCAAAAGTTTGGACAACACCAGGCTGCGCCGAGTTCAACGGTTGATGACCAGGCGCCTTTGCGCAGTCGACATGATGGATCCGACTTTGCCAAGGCTGATTTCATCCAAAACCTCCTCCTCCGGTACGTGCTCCAGATGCACACACTTCTACGCCATCGTCGCTACGCGGCCTGTCTTACTGCAAGTCTTCGCTTTCCCACTCGTCTCCTACGCCATACCATCCCTCGAGCACGGCAACATTATCTGCGTAACAAGACCCAATCACCACAGCGACGAGCCGAGAAGACACGACGAAAACGGACACACAGTTCGACATCACAGTGGCAGAACGAGCATGACGGCCATCGCTGGTCGGTCTGAACCCGACGGTAGAGATGAGATCTTGCTATCAACCTTGCCAGGGACGACTTCATGTGAACGACTCCCGCAACATCAGTGCGAGGGTGCATCCCTTCCCAGCAACTCGATCTTCCTCGCGATTACGACTCCTGCTCCCTACCGCCGCTTCCAGCACTTCATTCACCGGGCCGAGCGAATCGCATGAACCCCTGGACAACCAGGAACCAGCGTGCAGAGCTTGGTTCAAGGTGCCAGCGTAGCATAGCAGCGCTTCGAACATGTATGAATGAGGAGATTCGGCCACTGAACCGATTGCTAGCCTAAAAGGGAAAGTGACTTCATTTACGCTGGACGAAAAGGGACATTAAATCTCTCACGGGACCGGAAGGGACAATTCACCTCTCGCTGAAGCCAATGCCAAGATTCACTGAACCCGAAAGAGAAATTCACTCTATAATGCTGGACAGAAAGGGCCAGAAACCGTCATCTCTCACGGGATCGAAAGAGACGGTGATTTCCCACGGGATCGAAAGGGGCAGTGATTTCGCGCTGAAACGAAAAGGCAGGATTTCGATGAACCGAAAGGGAAAGTGATTCAACCCATGACCAACAAACATGACCAACAAAACAACTTCCTTCACCCCAGTCGATTCGCTTCTCTCCAGCCATCCTGCACGTAGCACCATAACCGCTTCTTCGCCCACCTCGACCTCTCTTCGTCAACTCTCCCATCGGTATTCATTACACCGGCAAAGACACCCACCATCCGCCCCTCACTCAGCAACCAACCAAAAAACCATGGCACCATCACCGCAAACTCCTCCCAAAGCCCCGCGTAAACTCCGTCACTCGTCCGCCATAATCTACCACCTCCTCACCACTCGCCCACATCCCTTCTCCGCAACGTCTCGTCGAAGCTCCAAGTCGACCTCGACATCAATCACCATCCCGTCGCATTCGAGATTCCATCAAGTGCGGGAGCTTCTGTACAGGGCCGCTGCGGAAGAGAAGCGCACACGCAGTGACTTCCAGGTTGGTCGTCGTCGTCGTCGTCGTCGTGCTTCGAGCGAGGGGGTTTCTATAGCTGATCATGGACAAGAGAAGGACAACGAGGAGGCAATGGCGGCAGATGGACAAGCGAAGAAAGGAAAGGAGGGAGATGACTAGGCGCAGTCGCATGGTTATTGAACAACGGATGCTGTCGTCGATTTGGAGGGCAGAGGTGCGGGTGTCCGACATTTTCGGCGTGGCGGTGGCATCACTGGCTTTGGTTGTACCATCACCTTCGAAGGATGATGCAAGTCCGCAGTAGGGGCGCGGGCGACTTGTTTTTGTTGGTTGGGAGGTGCCGGAAGAGGACACCCAGGCGTCCGTCGTTGCCGTCTTGTGCAGAGAGATGAGTGTTATGTTTGATCTGAAGCTAGCGAGATGGTGCGAGTCCAACGGGAGAGTTCTCGGTGAAGCTTTCGGAAGCCGATGGAGTCGTCGGGCCTTATAGCAACACGACGAGCTGAGCCTCCCTCTAGATCTTGAAATGTAAACGACGTAACAGAGGAGCTGTCAACAGGAGAGCAGAACAGGCCCTACTATTCTCTCCGACCAATCCACAACTCTACGATTACCTCTCTGCCATGTTGCTGCTCGTGCACTCGCATTGCCTAACCCCATCATGCGACTATTAGCAGCCTTCTACTGTCATCGAGTAGCCCCTGTCGTGTCTGCGGTGCAGTCCGATCTGGCGATCTCCGCGTAGTCCACCGATCTCCGCGCAGTCCATCGGTCAAGCTGGCGCAGTCGTCTCCACATATCCTAATGGAATCGGAGATGAAGAAGCGTCTTCTAAAGAAACAATTGCGAGAAGTTGTGCAGCATCAAGTTACAACAACGGCCATCTCATATGCTTCTACACCAGCATCTGGTTCCGCAGCCTTAACAGCCTCCCGCCATTCCAGCTCAAGACTCGGGTCGGCATGCTCAACGGTCTCTAACTATGCAAACTCGACCTCCTCGCGTGCCCCAGTATCCTCCTATTCCGCCTTGCCAACGCCCTCATTGGCTTCCTCTCCCTCAATCTCACCCTACAGCGCCGGCAGATGCTCAAAATGGCAATGCTTTGCCTCAGGTGCAGGACACTATAGCAGCTCCTCCTTGCGTTCGGCTCGACCCTGCCGGCAGGAAAGCGAGAAGATCTAAAGAACATTCTATACTTCAAGACAGGCTGCTGCATACGAACCCTTCGAATTCGTTGGCAAGTCGGTTCGTGGAGATGCAAAGGTTGAAGAGGCTCTTGAAGCGGGATCAGGAGCGGCAGCGCGAGCTCAAGCGTTTTGCCGAGGTAGCGAAGCAGAAGTTCGAGAAGGAGAAGGGGTGGCTTGGCTGGTAATGGGAGCAGCGGAGAAAGTTCAGGTTCAAAGAAGTCAAGGAGCGAATTGAGAACGACTGAACGAGTAGCAGACGTTGCACGGCGGCGACGAGGGAACTTTACTTGTGAGTTGAGATAGCACTGTAAAGCGCCGGTCAGGGATACTACGACGTGCAAATGATATCTCGCACTGTTAACGACGCTGAGCACCTTCTTTTTTGCCGCTTGGCGAGGTGCAATCATGTCCTCTTATGATTATGTCGTCGTTCTCTTCCGACACCCGAGTATCGAAACCTACAGGGAGTAGACAGAAGTATCAAGCTCGACGTTAGGCGCTCACCCGATGCTGTTGGAAACAGCTCGAATGATCGATCTTGGCAATAGCAAAAGCCCACATCCTGTCGCTGTCATCCGTCGGCACATTGAGGGTTGGAAGAGATGGACTCCTGTCATACCCGAGCCCTGCCTTTACTCCACGGTCGCGACCGCAGCAACCGCGACCCTATTGCATGCTCCAACCTCTGCTGCATTTCGGCCACCAGTTCTTGTACGTCGATGCACAACGCAGTCTGCCCGGCGTTGATCATGTCTCCGAGGATGCGGTCCGCGAGGGCGGTGGGGAGGTTATGTTATAGGCGACGGGGAGCTTTCGTCGGTTAAGGCATCTTCCTCGGACAGCATCGTAACTTTGGAGTCGAACTATGAAGTGGATGAAACCAACGCTTTCTCTATGAAACACAATCTCGACGGGTACCATATGCCCGACGCTCCTCTCCTTTTCGGCCTGCTCGAGAAGCTGAAATATGCCCAGCATCCCTAGGCCGAGAATGAGGTGCGTGGGATGGCGTTTCGGTTTGAGAACATCCCTATTCGGAAAAATCCGGGGAAGAAGGGTAGTGGAGGAGAGCGTGAGGGAATGAAGGCGTTGACGAAGAAGGTTGGGGAGTACTGCAGGATTAAGCTGGCCGATGGAGCCGACACCGCGAAGAGGGAGGAGACGAGGATGGCGGAGATGCACGCCCTCAATAAGAACGTGCTCATCTTCGTCTTCGCCATCGGCGGTGAGGCTGCCTGCCATCGAGCGTCGTATGTCCCGGGCATTGAATGACGCTGGTAGATGACTGAGAACACACAGTATTCATGTCCTTGACGAGGCGAATAACCATAAGCTCGGTTCGTCTGAATGCAACAGCAAGGATGAGAATCAGCGCTTGACGCTTGTACTCTTTCAAGAGGAGTTCTTGCTCAGGATTGCAGTTAGTCGGTCAGATCACAACCGGCGTTGGCACGCGTCGATGCTTGTCTTTACCAAGCAGGATGTCGCCATGTACTGGACACCTTCTCCATTGGCCAGGCGAGCTCCAGAGAGGCTCGCTGGGAGGGTTTTCCGCCAGCGATGCGGCTTGTGATTGATGGAGGACTCAGCTATCGGTGGAAGCCCGACAGCAGCCACGTTTCTCGAGCTCAATCTTGGAGTCACGGCTCCATCTTGGAGTCACGGCTCCATCTTTAATAACCAGTGACTTGGTTGCGTGACTCAATGGACTGTATTCTCCTTCCAGGTGGTGATGTGAAGTTTGCACGCTGATTTGAGCCCTCGTGTCTAGAGTTGGGAAGAATTATTGGAGACACTCGTAAATGTATGTGAACCGCGATTGTCGTGGAACGACATATGTCTTTTCGGGTGTTGTATCAACGCTGGCTCTTCTTCGTCCGTAAGCGAGCGTCCTCTGGTCTCTTCACACGCCCTCCACATGCCCTCTTGCGTAGAGTGTCCTCGCGCTTGCCCTTCCTCTTCCCTCATTATTCCCACGCATTGCACGCCAAAACATTCTTGGCTCCTGCGCTTGTCCTACTTTTCCTGCCCTCCTAGGATCGTCTACCCTCTTGCTTCTCACAGAGCTCGACGCAAAAAGGCTGAAGCTCTCACCCGGATCCTTCGCCGAATAAGGTGCTGCTGAGCCAGTGGGTAGCTTCTTGTTCGTCGCCAACGCCGCAGTGGCTATAGATGTTGTCACTTGGTCAAGTCGTCGATCGGGTCTGGTGTCATGGTTGAGGGAGTTGAGGGCGGACGGACACTGCCATCTCAGCGAGGTCGCCGCCGTTGTCGCAAGTGGGCGTAGTCGTCGGCTTGTGAGAAGTGAGAGTCGTCCGACGGAGGCAGTCCAGATGCGCTGGTCGAGGGCGGCGGTGATGCCATGCTGGCGGTGAGGGAGGTAAGACGGCGTGTCTGCGTGCAAGGCCAATCTTCTGCCCATGCAACGCGTGTTCGGGTGCGAATATCTGGGACGTCGGGTGGTGCTGAGGACTTTCTCCGCGTACATTCTGTCACGACGCAACGAGGAAAGTGAGTACCTACTGTACTTACTCTCGAATCGCTGTCTCCACACACAATTTGCACCTCATCGAAGAGGGTCTGGGTCTGCGCCGCAGATGGCCGGCTTGGTTCTTATATTTCCCAACAGCGACTGAATCGCAGACTCGACAAGAGTCGTCGGCTTCAACTTGCTGGTGTGATGAAGGCTTCGGATGTTCGTGATGCAGTGCAGCAACGGGAAGAAGCCAAACTTGACACGCTTCGAAGGAAGAGTGCTATGGCACAAACAGCTGAATACAGGCACAGGCTGGCGACAATTCCACGGTTGTGGCGGCGAGGGCGTGATATCATCTGGAGACTGCCTTCAAGCATCATATTGTCAACTGGCTGAGTGTGATGGATGCACTCAATGGCGACGCAATCCGTGAGGTGGATCGCATCGCCAATTGGGCTTCATGCATTGGCACATATCAACTGTATCCGGAGACTCACAACAACGCAGAAGTCGATTGGTGGGAGCAGCACAAGATTGACAATCCAGCCAATTTTGATGTCGTCTCTCAGTCGAGTGCTCAAGTAAACAACCTGAACCTCCTGCAGCGCCAGGTCTTTGATATGGTCATTAATCACTTCAACGAAATTCAGGTCGCCGCGCTCATGGGACCAGGACAATAACAACCACCAGCACCGATTCGTTTGAACATCGATGGCTCCGCCGGCACAGGCAAGTCCTACTTGATCGAACTTCTGTCTGCTCGGCTACAAGCTATGGCCGCACTGGACGGCAATAAGCCCAACCCCATCGCTCGTGTAGCTTCGACTGGATCCGCTGCATACAACATCCGTGGCTCCACAGTTCACACCTTCCTCTCAATCCCCGTCGCAGGCAAATTCGCGCCGCTCCAAGGGCAGCCGCTCAACAGGCAGCCGCTCACGACTTATCCCTGATAGAACACCAATACAGTGATCAGTGTTTGCATTGACATGGGGTTTTGAGCCGGCCATGATGGGCTTGTATCACGGCAGTCGGTCGTGGTGGCTTCGGGAATTTGCGCCGAGCGCCCAGCGGTCAAATTGCCTTCATTCCGCAGCAACAACGATTTCAGTTCCAGCAACATCCAGCAGCCGAACTTCTCTCGAGACCAGTCCACAGCATACCCCGATCGACCAGAAACCCAACTACATCCACTCCGCATTCCGTCCACCCACCTCTAAGACCATGAATCCCTTAGACCGCCGAAGACGATCTTTCTGCAACGCGGGAATGCGCCGAATCTTTCCGATATTGCTGGCGAGGCAGCGACGGGAGTGGAGCTCCGGAGTCTGACAGCGCGCGCAGTCGATTCTTCACCGATCGTCAAATGAATAGACGGAGTGATCACATCAATAAGAAGGATGGGAGGATTAACTGAAACAGCTGCACTCGAGCTGCTAAGCGGAGAGCGGAGAGCGCTTGCGATCAAGAGGATAGGAAGACTAGGGAGAGAAATGACCGCTACGATAGACGTGACAATCCAGATGGCGAGCGAAGGAACGGTTTCGGCGAGAAGCACGACCCACGCTGGACGAACAACCGCGATCATCGGAGACCAACAACAGAGATCGGTAGCTGGTGGGAGCGCGAACAGGACTAGAGTGAATGGAGGATCCAGTGGTGAGGAAGGATCAAGAGCGACCATGACTCCACAGGCGCAGCGCATGCCTCCACCAGACTCGAACTCGTGTTCAGCTCGTCAACAGCTGACGTCCGGCTCCCAAAACAACGCGAATCAGCAACGCCTCCCATCACCCGCCCTCTCTTATCCGACAGGTAGTCGCTCTTGAGGCTACGAAATAAGTTGCACTCCTCCTAGCCTCCGACGCTGTCGATATCCACAGTTCCAACGGCCAAGAATGAGAACAAGAAGCGTGACTTCGGGGCCACCCAGCAGAGCTACATCGCCGTCGAGCTAACCCTCAGAAGGATGCTCCTCCCGCGCCTTCGGACTACCGCACTGGTGAAGATGCTAAGAAGATCGACGACAATCACGACGATTAGAACGAGTCTCGTTTCGCGTCGGATAAGAGTATTTGGCAACAAGCGTCGATCAGCTGGTCGCCGCTCTCAGCGCCGCTCCGACACCAAAGACCCTCGGACTGAGACCGAGATTGAGACTGAGCTCCAGCTTCTAAAGATTTGCAACAAACGAAGGCATAGAACAGTTCGATCGATAGCTATGTCACATGTTAGAAGACCTCGAGATACCTCGTCAGTTGTACCTGAAGCACCGACGGAGCAGACAAAGTGCCCGCTGTCACCAAAGCCGCACGTAGATCGGCACACCAGTCTCCATTTCTACTGTTCGTATGCTGAATTTCCCGTCCGGCAGGAACAACGTGCCTGACCGAAAGCTTTTTTTTTTTTTTTTGAAGCACCTGCACCAAGCGGTCATCCACTTTGTGACCCACTTACCGGGCGCATCTTCATTTGATCGATCCTGGACCAGTCACCTACGAAACGCTGCTAAAGCGAAGCAGCTCGATGCTGCTTAGAGGCCGACCTTCTCCTGCCGACAAGAACACAAAACATCCATCCCAGTCCGCTAGATTTTCGACATCATGACCCACAACTCTGGAAACGCTGGATGACGAGATATCTCCTAACGACGAGTTGCCACTCGAAATGACTAGAAGTCAGGGAAGTGGAGGACCTCGACTGGTGATCTTAGGACTATCTCTGCCTCCGTCTGCCGAACAGACCCATGACTGCACATATCTATCCCAGCGCTGCTGCAAGACTACGAACTTCAACTTTACGAGCGATCGGGCAAAGGCTATGCAGAGTAACATCTCGTTCGCTGCTGCAAAGCGTCCAGTACTTTACCTAAATACCCTTTCCGCGTTCTAATCCAAAGGTCCGCAGACAAAAGTACAACCTACACAGCCAAGACTGCCTTCAAGAGTGGTCTCGATAGACATCACCTCGATAGCAGATCGCTAGCTTTGAGCGCTGTGTTACAAGACGCAATACAAGGTAGAGCGCTAACTAGGCCAAGAACGGGTTGGAAAGACCGTTGTATACCGGTCCTGTCATTCGGAGGGTGATAATTAATGTCGGCCAACTCGCATCACTGGGTGCGGTAGGCGAGGCAATGCCAGCTCTTGGCTACAGTCTAATATCTGGACTCCGCCCTCGATATTGCACCGAATGATTCTACCCGCTGCCACTGGCTCCCAGCCAGCCTTAATCAGCTTCTTGCGTCTTAACTCTCGCCTTTCCACTATCAGCCCCTCTTGTGCCTCTATAATAGCTACCTCGGCAACCTTCACAGGTAAGTAAGTCATCGTCTTGATCTGGAGACTAGCAAATCTCAATAGAGGCGAATATTAGGACGAGTGGCCTATCGCTCGCGATCCTTAATCTCCTAGCACTGTTTCCGATGCCTCCCGCGACCAGACTAAGACCGGTGGAACTTCGAGATCGTAGTAATAAACATTAAACAATCTGGTTTAGAAATTTACTTAGTCCGAAAAGAGACTTTGCTTCCCCGGATGTAAAAGCCGACTATACCGAATCGGACAGCTTTCCGCAAACTCAAATTTCAACGTTACCTCCTCCCGCCGGAAGAAATCTAGATTCGAGAAATTTAGATTTAAATATAAGGCAACTTTAATAATATATAATATAACGAGTCGACAACGTAGAGTAACAATTTTCTACATTATAATAGAACATTACCGCGCGGCTTAAATAGTACTTAAATTATAATAAAAGGATAACTATCCGGACTAGAGTAAACTTATATAGAATATTCTTAAGCCTAAGGACCTTCTTAATATAATTAACGATATAATACGTCTTAACGCTAGCTAGCGGGCTAATAAGGTAGTCCTTAAAGTTATAGCGTAGTATATCTATATCTACGATAGAAGCCGAATATATTTCTCTAGGATACGCTTTAATAATTTCCTCGAATAAGTACGCTATCCTACGGATACTATTAGCCTCTATAGAGATAGTTAAGCCTTAATTACCTTAGTAAAGGACCCGGAATTCTACTCGAGAATAAAGTACCTAGACGTAGTACTATACTACGTAAGAGAGCTTTTTAAAGATAGAATAATGTTAATATCCTACTATTCTATAAAGAAAATACTTACCGACTATTTTACGAAGCCTTTATCTATAGTAAAGTATACTAAAAATATATGCCTACTAGGCTAGGAATAGACTTCTAAATCCCTAAGGGATATAAGAAGTAAGGGAGTATTAGAACGGAGGATACTAGATAATCGGATACGCTAGTTATATATAATATATACTACCTACTTTAGATATATAAAGATATAGAGATATATATATCTCTTATATTTAGGGACTAGCTAGATATAGTACGAAATAAAGAGATAAAATAGGGCTATTATATAGAGGATTACGTACTTAATTCTATCTATATATATATAAGGGGGATATAAGGGCCTCGAATCCCCTCGATAGATAAATTACTTAGTATAAGCAATTTGAAGCAATTTAAACCTATTGTTTATAGATCTAATAGATAGCTCTACTACTTATACTTTTAATAACGGCGTCGACTAGCGGTTAAACAAATAGCTCGAGAGTCGGTAAGTCGGTATATATATACTGTTCTTCCTTTCTTACATTTCGACCCTTAGAGAAAAGCAATGGATCTCTTATAATCTCTTAGGAAAAGATATGAGATAGCCTTGTATCTCTACTACTCGTCGGTAACATTGTATCCCTATCGAAACCTATTCTTAATTCGAAGCAAGAACAATCCCCACCACAAGCGCAAACACAACTAGCTACTTGTCGCCCTTCTGCGCCCGATCGAAAGCTAGCATCTTCCAGGTCTCGCCGGGGCGGCGTCTCGCCTTCGCCGACATAATCTCTATGTCCTCTTCTGCCCGCCGGAAAGTCGAACTCGGTGTGCCGGTATTGTGGACCGGGCGTTTCGCGGGAGTCGCAAAGAGTGTCGAAACCGCTTTCCTCGGGGTCTGAAGGGGTATGCGGGAAGATGTCGACGCCGCAAAAGTCGGAGGGGCGGGGAGGGAGGAGCCGGGTTGCTTGGCTTTCATGGCCCGTTTGCTGGGCGTCGCGACGAAGATTGTACAAGGGCGAGATTCGGGGTCTTGTGGTCGATTCGGAGACGGAGTAGCAGCGGGAGGAGCTTTTGACGTAGGCCTGTAAAGGCGAGCAGCGCGAGAGGGAGTCTTTGGGCCGATCATCGCTCGTTTGGAGGGCGTCGCGATGCAAATTCGAGTCGGAGGGGGAGGAGACGCTCGTTTGTCGACATTTTGATTTGGTTCGTTCATCGTGTTGGAGATTTGTGGTTTTCTTCGGACGCGATGGTATGAGCTGACAGTGCTGGGCGAGGAAGAAGCAGAGTGCAAGAGATCGCTTTGGAGAGAAGTAGCATGCCGGTCCCCAGGACGACACAGACGTACTTGTCTCGAAACGCTATAGTAGCAAGGAACCTCCCGCACTGCACATACGGCAGTATACATTTTAGTCGTTTAGGCTATATGATATAGATGGGGCCAAGAAGGATAGTAATAACAGAGCCTCCAATAAGCACATCGTCCTTTCTATCCCTACAAGCTTACAGACCACAGATCTTCTCATACTTGACACCGTTCTATTCGTAAATATCTGATTGAGCGTCGAGGAGAAGGAGAAGTATGTATGCTATCGACCCATGCTTACGGTTTTTTGAACCTTCCAGTTCGGGCGCAGAGCATGGCGGCATTGATGGGTAAAGAGGGACCGCGGACATGAGACTGTCGATTGCCCGCGAAGTCATTGACTGTAAGGTTACAGCGCCACGAACACGACAAGAAGGCTCGTAATTAGGAGAGACAAACGAGCAAAGTCCAATCCTCCACATCCTCCCGCCTCAGCACCTACATCCGTCTGGGAGAGGTCTCACTTGTCCCGCTCATCGTCATCAACAGCCAGCTGTGTTAGTTCGGAGGCGGCATGTCGGCGGATACTCTGAAAGATTTTCCGTTGGAGTGCACATCAGCATTGGCAACAGCGTGGCATCTTCGGCAAGAGCAGCAAGAGCAGGAAAATACCATCCAACGGCATCGTCGACTGCTAGAGTGATATCTGTCCGATGGTTGATCGGTGGTCTGAAATGACCAGCTGATTCCTCGTCCGGATACCAGGCATAGTCGCCAGTCCCAGCAGCATCAGCGGCTCCGTCAGCCTTTGCATCAGCGCGCTCCCACCAAAAGTGGCGCGAATCTTACGAATGCCAGATCACCAAGCCTGGAACTTCGTCCTGCCGCTTTGATCAGACCGAAGACGGAACTGCTCGTTATGCGCGGGCAATATCATGCTCCAAAGCATCCAGGATCATACACCTCATAAGGTCGACGGGACTCGCCGCTGCCGCCGTCCTTGCAAACGAAACGCTGCTCCATCGCCGGAAATGAAGAACTGGCCTGTCGAGGTCTCCAATCTGGATTTTCGTCCGTGGCGTCTTGCCCATCGACGAGCTAGGTACTTCGAGCGATCCGTAAGCTTTGGCGGGAACTTCGGGTGGTCTCCAAGGCGATTCTTCGCTGCCTAGACAGTGTGACCGTCGGATCGAGGCCACGCTTGGCTGTAGTATCCTCTGGCTCATTAAATTCTTTTCCGCCCCCTTGGGTACTGGTCGATTGGAAAGATGGTATGTTGTTCGCTTGGCAATGCTCTTCACATCCTCTGAGCTCGCCTTCATCGCTGATCCTGGATCCAATACATGTCTGGGCGTTGATCGCGGGAGCAACGATCTCATTGTCTCGCTCGACGTCCATTTCAGCAGCACTAGCCTTGGTCACTGATGTATACGCGTGCCAGACAGTCTGGTCTCACTGGTCGAAACTATGTTGTCTCAACATTAGAATGTTTCGGATCCCTTCTCCTGTCTTTCCTTGTCCGGCCGAATTATCGGACCGTAGAGAGAAGATCGATTTCGCGCAAGTCGAAGGCTGCGTCGATAAAGGGCGAGTCTGATCGAGTGCAGTATGCGGTAGTATGGTTTGTCCCAGTTCGCGCGTGGTGTTACGACATATTCGCGGAGAAGCGTGGATGGGTTCAAAAGATAAGACGAGACGGGCGGATAGCTTCCTTGGGCGAATTGCCTTTAACACACGTCCGGGGAATCCTGAGGAGCGTCTTCGTTAGCCGTCCTGGCGAGCGACGTCCAATTGCAGTCTCACCTGAAATTTGCACATGCTCTGTCCTATAGGAGCTGTTAACCTCCTCCACTCCTCGCAACGACTGCGCGACGAGCTCCGCCACAGCGTCAGCTCCGAGCGCTCGCTGCTAGTCAAGGAGGTGGTCCTTCCTGTCCTCCCTTCTCGGGACAATGTGCTTTCGGCGAAAGAGGCTCCTGCGTTGGACGTTGCGGTGTGGCTCCCGTGAATATTAAAAGCGGATGTTCTTTCTAGAGCGTCTATGTCTCGATCTTATCAATTCGAGCTTTTGAGGACTGGGCGTTGCTTTCTTGAATGCGTTGGCGGATCCGAGGATCGCGGAAGCTGCGATTAATGCCTTTGAAAGCAGTGTGGGAACCGATATTCTTGCCGGGAAGACATTATCGTTGCAGTGAGAGAGAGAGAGAGAGCAAGGCGTACTTCGGCTCTCACAGCGGTCGTTACGCTCATTGCAAGTCTGCAATACCAAACCGAAAGGGAAATTGGCGGGCTGGACGGTGGCGAAGAGGAAGAATGCCGAGTAATTGATCGTGCGTCCACGATCCTCGCGGAGGATGGCTTGGAAGCGATCAATCCCGTCATATATGGAGTGACCAGGGCGTGGATTGTTGGTGCGAGGAGGCTCAAAGCTACCAACGATTGGGTAGCCATCGGCAGGCGTCGTTGGTGAAGGCTGGTCACGGAGCTTGTCCGTGGCCACCATACCTCATATTCCGCAGGCTGTGGAGCCAGACAGTGCGCTCCTACCAGAGGCAGTAGATTCTATCAAGCCCAAGAAAGTCAAGAAAGTCGCCCATCTCGCTGAAGAGTCCGCACCAACTTCGCTAGCAAGAACCTCGACAAGCAAGACCAGCGAGTCGAGCGCCCACGTGAGTAGCAAGTCCGCGACACCAATTGTGCCAGACGATAGGCCGACCAGACCGGCAGGACACGTTCCTGAAAGAAAGGCAGTTCAGTCCGCACCTCCGGGATCCGAAGGAAAGAAGGCGGCAACCAGAAAGCCGCGCGCAGCTCAGCAGCCGTAGAATCTTTGTACGGTAAGGGTGTGGTGCGCCTCGGATCAGTAGGTCAGCTTCCTTCGAGTCAGATGCTATCGCGGCCAGTATCCTTTCAGCATACAGCTTTTCATGGATTTAGTTGATTCTGAGGAACGAATGGTAGTAAGAGCCTTAGTAAGGCCGTTAGCTACTTGTTGCTCTATAGGTACCTATTAGAAGTAACGTACTATCGTCGCGGTTATTAGT
>AFIV01000310.1:0-17609 GCA_000223765.2 Zymoseptoria ardabiliae STIR04_1.1.2
TAGACCCTATATATTCGCTAAGGTAGCCCTAGCTCCGCCGTCCTAATCTACTCGCTACTAGCTAAGCTTTTCTAGCTACTTCTATACTATACTTTACTACTACCTATAATACTTTACTTTAGACTAATAGCCCGCTATTATACCTATATTTAGTAGGAGAAATAGGTACTATATTACTATAGAAGACGACTTTAATAGAAGGGGTTACTAACTAACCTTAGATATATATTAATATATATACTCTATTCCTTATTTACTCTAGCCTATATAAATAAGTATAATAAACTACTAATCCTAAACTCTAAACCCTTAGTACTTTATATACTATAATATCTTTATATTCTTATAGTCTATTTATCTATAAGAACTATAGTTTAATATATCTATATCTCTCTTTCTATCTACTTCTATATTATTATACTTAGGGTAAGGTCTAGGGTTAGGGTTAGGCTTCGGACTCGGACTCGGACTCGGACCGAGACTTCGCTAAGCTTTCGTCGGGTTCGGATTCAAGCTCGGAAATGTACGACTAATCTCGGATTCGGGTTTAAATGGAAGTAAATCCGATAGTCCGCGCGTCTAGCCGCCGGACCCTTGCTTTCGAATCCGACATTCGCGATTTTATTGTCGTCGTCCGTCCTCGTCCTCGTCCTTCTCATTGCACTCTGTCCTCCGACACGCGACAGGTCGCGTCTACGACGGCAATCTTCACTTCTTCCTCCTCGAGCGGCGACGACGATGCGCGGTAGAAGCGAGCACAATCGATCATGCACGCTCAGAACTTCTTCGTACAATTCGGCCGTCGAACAGCACGCCGCTACCCTTTCCTCCGCCGCTTCTCTGTCACAACTCTTGCACTGATCCTCGTCTGGACGATTGCAATCTACACCGGCGAACGCTCAACATTCGCATCACACATTATATCCTGCGCCTGGGACAATTGGGAAGAATGGCCGCAGGACGCGACTCCGCACCGGCTGGTCTTCGTGTCCGATCCTCAGCTTGTTGATCCACACACATATCCAGGCCGACCATGGCCGCTGTCCAGCTTGACCGAGTTCTTCACCGACAAATACATGGCCAGAAACTTCCGTCTCATCAACCGCGAGCTTGATCCGGACTCAATCGTATTCCTAGGCGATCTGTTCGACGGTGGAAGGGAGTGGAAAACAAGCCGTGCGAAGGAGCTGAAGGGAGCACCGCGACAAGAGCTGATAGATCTTGGGATATTGCGGGAGAATCAAAAAGAGGGAGAACGCGTGGATGTGAAGACGATTGATGGACAAAAGGTTACAACCGATCTGCGGGAGTTCATCTCAGGTGAGCAGGGTCGATGGAAAGAGTACGGCACATCGCAGTGGACGTCGGAGTACAATCGATTTGGAAAGATCTTCTTCGCTCCGGAACAGCTTTATCCTCGTGCCGATCGAGCGATCACAGCAGCTCGTGACGTGCCTATGGACCCCGTGGCCATAGAGAACGGTGCGAAGAGCGCTCAGTGGAAACAGTACACCATTCAAGGTGGGAAGCAGCGCATGATCAAGACGAATCTGCCAGGAAATCACGATCTCGGATTTGGTACTCGTGTTCAGATACCTGTACGGGATCGATTTGAAGCACATTATGGCGACACCAACACAGTGTATGTCATTGCAAACCACACGTTCATCAGTCTGGATACACCGTCTCTGTCCGCGGCCGATGAGATGACAGATCCGGAACACAAGCAGCAAGCGCGGCTGGAGCATGTCTGGCAGCCGCCCAACGACTTCTTGAATAAGCTAGACGCAGCTGGTCCAAAGGTCGTAGCGGAGGCGCTGAATGAGTACTTTCCGACCGCACACCCTCCGCAAGGGTTCAGTCATGAGGTTGTCGATCCGAAAGAGGCATCGCGCCGACCGAAGGTTGACAAGCACAATGCGAAACCACGACTACCACTCGTACTGCTCACGCATGTGCCGCTCTTCCGGCCAGATGGAGATCACTGTGGTTCGCAAAGAGAGCGAGGAAGGTCGATTCCCATCAGTCATGGCTATCAGTACCAGAATGTCCTCACTCCGGGGCTGAGCAGTACCATTGCGAGGAAAGTCTCCGAGACAGGAGACCTTGTCCACGTCTTCTCTGGAGACGACCACGATTACTGTGATCTGGTCCACCGCTTCAACGTCAAGCCTTGGGTTGATGGAAAGATACAAGACAAGCCAGTCATGAAGGCCATTCGCGAGATTACGGTCAAGAGCTTTAGCTGGGCCATGGGCGTACGCAGACCCGGCTTCCAACTGGTCAGTATGTGGAACCCAGTCGATGCTCAAGGCATATCGATTGGAGGAACGGCGACAACGATCCAGGCACATCTCTGTCTGCTGCCGGATCAGCTGAGCATCTTCATCAAGTATGGCCTGCTGCTCGGCGTGACGCTCGTGGTGTTGATTGTGCGCGGTATTGTTCTGTCGTTGCGCAAGCCCGATGCAGCCGACCTCGACGAAGACGACTTCTCTGACGAACCGGATCGCTTTTCTTTGCCTCGAACCTATTCTTACCACGATGACCGACCCTTGCCCAACGGACGGGTAAGCGGGTATTCTAGCCCGAACAAGCTGCCCAGTAACGAGGCCAAAGGTCGTCAACGAGCCCCCTCGACCTCGACATCGCATAACGCTGGCAACGACAACCAACATCTCAGTGTCCAGCGGTCATACAACGCACGTACGCGGAGCGTCAGTCCCGCGGCGTCGCTGAATGGAGCTTCCGGTCTTGGTGGCTATGCCATAGAGAAAGCCGGCTACATGTCCAATCCTCGGTGGCACGACCCAGACCAGGACTCGGATGAGGAAAGTCATGTTGGAAGTCATTGCGGGGACGACAGCCAGGCCAAACATGACAAGGGCTTCCGTGCGAAGCCTCCTAGTAAGGCAAGGAGAGCGTTGAATTCATTCTTGGAAGGTCTTCTGATTGTCAGTCTGCCGGCTGGATTACTTTATGGATTCCTGATTAAGAACGGTTGAACATTACCTGCACTGACGAGTGTGTCATTCCTTGTCGGGCCACGTGGATGCGGTCTGCCCGCTGCCGTCGTGTCGCGAGTTCGACAGCGTTGCGCGGGCGAGACTGCAAAGGAGGCCATTGCAAGAAAGCACGCAACGTTGTGCTGCATGGTCTTGATGCGACGACGTACCGTGTCTAGTCTCAGCCCTTCGTATGGCGGCGCTGGGCCAGGATTCACGCACTCAAGAACACAGCAGCTGGCTCCATTATGCAACGAGCTAGCCACGATGTGAACTGGCCCCGTGTATTGAGACTTGGTCGCTCGCCGTTGCATGTCAGGCACTCCGCGCAGTTGCACTCGCTGCTTTCTCCGAGTGACTTGCGGGTGTGTCGCGCTCGAAGCTTGATATCGTCGGCAGCAGTAGCCTCGATGGCTGGACATGTGGAGAGAAATCTACCGACTGGCTGCGATCTACAGGAGCAGTACGAGTCTCCGGTAGATTTACCATAGCACCAATACAATGCGATCGAAGAGAACTTCTCCTGAGTCTTGTGAACTGGCCAAGGACGAAATACGATTGCCCATCTCTTGTGTCAAGCTCGAGTGGTAAGTCGACGCCTGTTCATGCTCTGACATGGGACCGTGATCAACGACGGGGATGTGACGCTCGATGAGATAATACAAGGTGCATACCAAGCACAACCCGGCTCGCCACTGCTGTACTCCGCTGTGCCCGTCAGTGCAGAATCTTCCGACATAGAACACAGCATCAAGTTCCCGCTCCCTCTTCATCCCGCCCCCTGTGCATCGGCTGATCTAAAAGGTTCCACCAACGTACGCAAGCATGCCATCGAAGACCTCTGCCGGATCTGAGCCCGCAAAAATTCGTAAGGCCCTTGTTTCCCGACTGTGCAAAATTGTCCTGACATCATGCCAAACCACAGCTCATCCCAGAACCATTGCTCTTGAGCGACAAGTCACTATAGAGATCCGAGCGGGCAACATACCCGAGGCAATTCGCATCCTGCGTCTTGCCCAACATGATCAGCGTACGTTGGCCTTCGGAGGCGCCATGCCAGCGATGCCGCTGATGTCCTTTCGCAGAAACCAGGAAGCCCGTCACTTTCTTGGATCTTCCCGCGGAGCTTCGCAATCGGATATATGAACTTTCTGGCTGCCTCCGGGTAATGTGTAACCAGAAGAAAAAGTTTGGCTTCGTGAGCACCTTGCACGCGGATGTCGTCAGCCTGCACAAGTGGAGATGCGACCACAACAGTGGCATGAGCTTGATGTGGGTTTCTCGAATCGAAGCTGTGCGACAGCGTCATGTTGACAATATGCACAGTCCCATTCCCAGCGGCATGCACAGGGGGTTCTTCTCCATTCCTATGCCAGGCCCCATCGACCCGAGACGCGAAAGGACAAGCTACAGCTACAGTCGGAGCGTAGCTCAGCAACCGGATCTCACTCGTGTCTGCCGCCAGGTCCGAGATGATACTCTGCCCATGTTCTACGGGAACAATCATTTCGTACTGTTTGGCGACTATCATACTTCGAGCCTACGCAAATGGCTTGACATCATCGGACCATCGAATGTTGCCTTGCTGAGGACTGTTACCTTGAATCTAGATCGCAAGCCTGAGGACATTGAAGCGCAAGCGGCGACTCTCGGCATGGCAAAGTCGACATACCGGATGCTAAAGGAGAGTCTCAGCCAGGAGACGCAGCTCAATGTTGCTTGGTTCGACTACTACCCGCCGTATTTCGAGAATGTAGACGCCGCTAGCATCGAGTCAGCTTAAGGGGTGCACGAATGCTTCGGAAGTTCGAGGGAGCGAGGGTCTATCGTTTCTGGTTACTCGGCGAGTGGTGGGAAGTTGTCGTGAGTAAGGTGATAGAGAATTTCCGCATGGCAGACGACCGCAATTGAAGCTGCTTCCTATACATCGTATCTTCATCCACCCCATCAGCGAATCTTATACAAACAAGGCTTCAGCACCTTCGCCTCATCGTCCGTAGCCACCTCCACAACCTCTTCATCCAGAAATTTCTTTCCTTTCTTGAACCTCTCCTTACCCTCCGGCTGCTCATCCGGCACGCCCTTCCCCTTCGTCGGCGTCGCAGCCTTAACAAACTCCATTTTCACAAACATCTTGTTGCTGAGATCGATGCTGCTCTCGCCATTCTTGACAATGGCTTCGTTCTTCAACAAAAATCCCCTCCTCCTCAAAACATCCACAAACGCACTCACATCCGTCTCCTCGGTCTTCGCAGATTCCACGCCATCGACTTCCACAGCCAGAGCGTCCTGTTCGCTGACTTCCTCGCCCTCGCGTTGTTTTGCAGCCTCGGCCTTTTTGAGTGCGGCGAGTTTGCGTTTTCCGCCGACGCTGTGTTCGACGACTTTGCCTTTGCCGCCTACACGGCCGAAGCGAGACTTGATCTCGGCGATCCAGAGCTCGCCTTTCCAGTGGAGAATGCGGTATGCTTCTTCGATGAACGAGATCCAGTTGGTGCCCATCAGCGCCAGACAGAAGATGGCAACATCGACGGAACCATCTTCGGTGGGAATCTTGGAGATGTCGGCCTTCGTGACGAGTGGAGATGGCGAATGTAGATCGTACGAAAGGACTTTGAGGTTCAATGAATGGCCTTCGCCAGAGTCGCGGAATGTCTGCGCCAATCGAGCGTCGCCACATCCAAGATCCGCGATGATGGCCACACCCTGCGTGCGAGGTAATGCAAGTGCTTTGAGGTCATTGGAGTCTTCCGCTTCAGCAGCAGGCTTCTTGCCCTTGGCGAACTTTCCCTTGAACGGCTTCTTCTGATGTGGTAGTCGGATGGCGCCGCGAGATCGGATCGTTTCGATGAAGGTGTCCACTGGGTTTGATGGCCAGACAGCTACTTGTTGGCGGAAGCCAGAGTGATAATCCTCGAACATCTGTGGATCGCGGCTGAAAAGCTGGAGAGCTTTGAGAGAAGGTTCGGTGTAGAGTGTTTGATTGAGATGGCGGAAACGGGCGGAGATCAGCTTTTGTCGCATGGCGGCTTGCATAGGCGTGAGCGTCGATGCTGCGGGTGCTGGTGCTGGCGCGGGCGGGGGTATCGCTGCTGCTGATGTTGTAGCCTTTGCAGCTGCAGGCGGCCCTTCAGCATCTCTGCTCTCGCCAGACCTTCTACGCTTGCTGTCCTTCTTGCTTGCAGTGTCCGCTACCGTCTTAGGTGCTTTGCTCTCCCTCTCCAACCTCTCAGCACAAGTCTCAATCTTCGCTACCTCCTCTTGCGGCACATCTTCCTTCACCTCTTGCCCTTCCACCTTCACCTCCTCCTTCCTCTCCTTCCGTTCTCCCAAAGGTGTATCATTAGCGCTCACGGGCTTCTTCGCCGCCTTCTTCGCCGCTTTTGCCGCCTTCTTCTCTTTCTTCGTCTTCGGTCGATTCGTCTCGTCTCCCTCCACCTTCGCCTTCTTCACTTTCTTTGGCGGATCCGGAGCGCCTCCATCGATATGCTTCGCCCACAACTTTCCAACATCTGCTTCGCCCCCGGAGGGTCCTGGTGCGTCGCCGCGTTTGCGCTTCTTGCCCGCTTTTTGCTCTCCATTCGCGGCGGGAGTCGGCTGGTTTTTTTGTGGTTTTTGTGGGAGTGGGCCAGTTTTGAAGGGTTCTGTTTGCGGTTTGAGTGCGCTCGAGTTGACGGCCCAACCCTTGACTGCGAACATATTTGCGATGGGACGAGGATGTTTGGGGTGGGCGAGAATGTGCTTCGCAATGCAACAGCTCCAAAAATTCGATCGGAGGTCGGAGACTTTTTTGGGAAGAGGGTCATATGTGGCCTGAGGCATCTACAGGATTCTGCTTGTACGGAGATATCCAACTGGATTGAACGATTCAATACGACGGAGACAGCATTCGAATTTATTACTTGAGATTGCATTCATCGAAGGAAAGTCATGCTATGCTATGCAAGCCATTATTTACATTACACTGATCGTCGCCTCATTGCACGCCAGCTGCCCAACAATTCTTCATGCTCAGACAATCGCATCATGAGCTCGTTGCATGCCAGACTCCCCATAGATTCTCCACATCCAGTCGAGTCTCATTCTCGAGTCCAGCTTAAAGCTGCTGAGGGGTGTAGCTCTGGTCGGGCTTGACGGCATTGTTGCCAGCCGCAGCGATGTCCGCATCCCTGTAAGACGGGTAGATGATCTTCCGGTCCTTGCTGACAACAGAGAGGGTCGTGAAACCGTTGCCGGGGCCGAACTGGCCGCTCCAGCCGCTGCCGATGGTGTAGTCGCCGCACTTGACGTTGCTGTAGTCGGTCTGGTCGGCCGGTTTACCGCCGCTTGCCGCAACTGAGTAGTTGCAGCCGGTGACGGTGGCGCCGTTGTTGATTCCGTAGGTGAAGCTGCAAGAGCCGTTGGCGCATTGACGCTTGAAGTTCTGGATCGTCCACTGAGAGTTGGCGACCATCTTGGAGACTGCGACATCCGGAACAGGAGCCGGGGCGGCGAAGGAGGTGCCGGCGGTGGCCAAGATGGCGAGGACAGCGGTGGAGAACTGCATTTTGAAGGAGGTGTTGGATTGGGTGGTGTTTTTGTTGGTGTTGTTGGTTGAGTTGAATGTTTGAGATGATGAGATCGTTTGTTGTTGTGGATGTGATTGATGAGTTGATGATGAGAATGTGTCGAGAAGAGAGGAAACCTGCCAACCTTTATACCATCTCCGACGGCATCATCCTCTCTGATTCTACCGGTGTCAACCCATCAAGGTCAATACGGAAGCTGATCTCTTCCTGCACCCGCCCTCGTGTTGACCGTGGTAGATGCGTGAGTCCAGCGCTACGGTGATGTGTCCGAGTTTGGCGTGCATCCAAAATTGGATACGGTGTCTATTCTGTCGCTGACATCGGTAGTCTGCATTGGCGTAGCGTCGATCAATCAGGGTTCAGCCTTGTGGCACTGCAGAGAGGAACAAAGAGCTCCGGGCTACGGCGGCGACGCTCGTCAGCAGCGCCGGTCCGTACACACCCAACGTGGCATGGCCTGCGTGGGAAATCCTTGTGTACGAAGATTCCTGAGAGCGGTGAAGCTGTGAGCTCGAGGATCAGTCTCGTGTAAGCCGAGTCGTCACTGCATGACAAGACAGAATGACCCGGATGTCTCGTATTCGAGGCCTGTTGCCCGTGGAAATGCCTCATCACTCTTCCTGGGTTGCTAAGAAGGTGGAGTACCGAGCTACGCAAAGAGGCAGAAGGATGAATGGAAGTCGAGATCGACAGGGAAAAGGACTCGGATCGCCGTGCCGCTAGTGCGGCTCCGTGTTCCCAGAATAGCATCCACCTCGTTCTGCCGTCGTTTGCCGTCATTGTCACCTTTGTCCTTCCGGTCACCGGCTATATTGTACGACGGAGCGTGAGACAAGGTCACACTTGTGCTGTCATTGTAACTACGAGGTAGTAGCGGCATGTGGAGGTTGCAGAAAATAGCTTGCTGATCACTCTCGCGACTGACAGAGGCGAGGGATCCCTCTACGGATCAACATCGGCTATGATGACATGTCTCCTCTTGGGCGGTACAGCCAAACACGGTGAATACGAGCCGATACTTTCTTATGCAGTCTCGTAAGACGGATGATTGCCGGTTGATGCATCGGGAAGGACGCCGTATTCCCGTGATGCTCCTTCAAGCCATGTCATGCAGGCTTCACTACCGGAGATGTGCACAGCTCTCCGTATGCAGAGTCGAGCCCTGGAATCGATCAACCAATTTCGCATCGCCGGTCCGCCGGTTGAGAGAGAGCTGAAGTAAGGATCATTGATCGAATCTCACTCCGCTCCCAACTGCCCCGCCAGCCCAGCTGCCGCAAAAGCACCCATGCTCATAGCATTGGGAACAGCCGGCACAGGCGAAGCACAATCCCCAACAGCAAACACACCAGGAACACTAGTCTCATACCACGGGCTGCTGGTCTTGATGACTGCCGTATCTGCGAGCTCCAAGCCCAGCTGCTCCACGAAGGGTCCATTGATCTTGGGCTTGGGTTTGTGAGCCTGTTTGTCGGGTCAGATATCTGTACGGACTGAGGAAGTTTGAAACGGGCAACTCACCATGAAGCCATGCATCACCTTTGTTCCGTCTTGAAGATGCACGACGACCTCTGAAACTTTGCCGCTGACTTTCTCCAGACGAGTGACCGGGCGATTCTCCGTCTTGAAAACGGGATCCTTGCCCAGCGCAGTGCGGATCTGGCTTTCCAACTCGGCGTTCCCGTCTGTGTAGATCGTCACACTGTTGGTGAGTCGTTTCGCCATGCGAGCAGTGTGTACGGCTGGCTGCAGCTTTCCCAGCTCGCCAAGGGCCAAGATTCCCGCTGATTCGACTCCACGGTCTTCGTATCCGTCGCAAAACAGGCAATGATATCTGGAGCAAGTCAGCTTGGGAGCTCAACATCCACTCCAGCCATGCATCCATACACGCCTCTGGCCCAGACATCGTCGTACCCCGGTATGTCAGGGTAGATGTCTTCCATGCCAACCGCCAGCGCGACCGTCTTGCCCGTCCAGACATTGCCCTTCCCATCAGTGGCCTCGAAGCGGCCAGCATCATTACGTCGTATGGACTCAATCTTGCTCTCTTCAATACGGATGGTATCGTAGCGAGCCAACAGATCGGCGCGAGCTTTGGCTCGGAAGTCAGCTGGGTTTCCATGGTCCCAGGTCACAACATTGTGCATGTGGTTCGTCCGAGCATTGCGGTATACGCCCGAGTCGAATACGACCGCCGTGTAGAGTTGTCGAGCGAGGCCGGTGGCGACGGCGAGGCCTGCTGGTCCGCCGCCGACGATGAGCACGTCGATGAGAGCAGGTGCTGCTGCTCCCATGGTGTTCGCTCTGGGTTGCGGTGTGAGGTTGATTGAAGATGCGTTTCACTTTCGCTTCGCAGGAGAATGACCTGATGCCTGGAGGGAGTTGTCTGAGGTCATTCATTTATATTGTTCGAGTGAGTCGTCGACAGACAGAAGTCTCCGGCGTCGTTCGGAGATTTCACCGACCACCGGACTCACCTACCACCGGACACCCCTACAACGTGGATGCCGATGGAAGGACTTGGGAGCGAACAAGATGTCTCCGGATACTGCAGACATTTTGCGCAACGGAAGGCCGCGATGGTGAAATTCGCGTACTTAACGATGAGTAGTCTCTGGCATCGCGTCGCCGAAGAACTGTTCTCTGTTCATGGCACGAAGTTCTGCATCCCAGACTTTAGCAATCGTTCTCAGACATTCGGAGAATCTCGCCGCAGCGCCATGAAGCATCATCGCAACCTTGCCGAGAGTCCGTCATCATTGGAGAGGGACTCGTCGCGATGTTGAAAGTCGAATGAAGACCTCCGAGAGGAAAAGGACAACAACATCCAGAGCGTGGTGACGTAAGCCAAGCCCTCTTCCCTTCTCGCCGAAAGACTCTGGCTCCGTCTTCAGTTCTTCAAGACGAATCTCACACCTGCGAATCTGGTGAATCCCTTTGTACGAATCTATCTGGCCGCAGCTCAGGGCCATCGTATCTTGAGGCTGAAGAATGTCTGGTTGCTGCTTGCGAGCAGAGTACGATGCGCCAGGTCTGTCCTGCTTCGAAGCATGAATGGATCAAATCCCACCAGCACTTCGGGATTCCGCACACCGCCTACGAAGTTCGAATCGTAGTGGCATCGTTCGGGTTCATAGATCATCGCTACCTGCGTGGTGCGGGCGATGATAAGTTTCAGTGCCAGGATGTTCCCGGCTGAGCGCGCTTAGGGTTGTTCGGCTTGGGGTTGAGGACCTGCACGACCATGAAACAAATACTCACCGAGCTTATGACTGCGCGTGTCCTACCTATTCTACACGAGGTCTGTGAGCTCTTCTTCCTCTCAACACAACCATCGGGGACCCCAGCACCAGCAACAGAAACATCAACAAGTACAGATCATGGCCGAAGTTCACTGGGAACAGAAGCGGGCATATCTCTTCAGCCACCCAAGAACAACAACCAACCTCCTATTACGCATGCTTTCGGGGCAGTCTGACTGGGATTTTGATGGCTACTTCTTCTACGACGCATTCATATACGCTCGAGAGAAGATTGCTGCAAGCTCTTTGGAAGATGTGCCCAAAGCTGCATGGGATCAGTACAATTCTCTTCGCGAGGATGCGCTGCAGCGGACACGTTCATTTCTTGAGGAGGCAAAGGCCAAAGTATGCGATCCACAGGCTAGGACGTGCGAAAGCTGACTGCATCGCAGAAGCGGCATGTCCTCTTGAAGAACCATGCGTATATGCTGCCTGCGATCACGGACTGCATCGTAACTGTGAGCCCGTCTCCCGGCGAGACAGAACAGAGCGGTGGTATTCTGGGCGCTAAGCTGGATGTCACAAACTGGACACCGTTCTCGGACGATCTCAT
Organism: Zymoseptoria ardabiliae STIR04_1.1.2; assembly: GCA_000223765.2. NCBI lineage: Eukaryota > Fungi > Ascomycota > Dothideomycetes > Mycosphaerellales > Mycosphaerellaceae > Zymoseptoria > Zymoseptoria ardabiliae. The sequence continues at coordinate 11,429 of AFIV01000310.1, forward strand.
GCTCTCCTGGACGCCGATCTTCATAATCCGGAACCCAATCTTGACCTTCGAAAGCTGGGTCAGGGCGGAAGGCGAGCCGTTCGCACGCCTGACCAGCTGTTTCGCTCGAATTCCCACCACCTTCACCTGGTACAGGAGTATTGTCGACTGGTATCGTTCGCGACGGGGCGGCGGGTCGCAAGTGGTCATCCTTGACGCTGACGATATTCTTGAGAATCCGCGGATCATGGAGAAGTTCTGCGATGCAGTCGGTATGGACAAGGAGGAGCTGGTGCGGGAATGGACTCCTGCCCCGGAACTCAACGCCCACACGAGCGTAGCGCCGAGCCGAGATATCGTTCCTGAGGATAAAGCCAGACGCTTCTACCACACCATCAATGCTTCGTCTGGAATCATGTCCGGGAAGACCTCTGCTGGTGTTACCCTTGATGGCAGGGAGAAGGATTGGATTGAGGAGTTCGGCCCAGAACAGGCGGCGTTGCTGAAGCGGAGAGTGGAAGAAGCTTGGCCGGACTATGAGTATTTGCGGTCTCTTCGATTTCAAGCCTGATCATCAGGCCAATTTGCAACCATGTCGGGGCATCACAGCTCGCCATGCTATTGACGCTTGCACAGTCCACGCCTCGCTTTATCTTGGGCAGCTGACAGAAAGGCCCGCATTTCTACCTATTTGATTCACATTCCCGGTGGACGGTAGCTGATCAACCACAGAGCGATACCACTCCAAATAAGTCCTAAGTACGCTTGCATCTCCTCGAGCACCGCCCATCGGTCTTTGAGTTCCCGCTTGTACTCGTCACGGACCCTCCAGATGCCCCGCGAATCGAGCTCCATCATCTCGCGTCTCTGTGGTACGTTGGGTGGGAAGATGGCGTACAAGATCGGAATTAGGAACGACAATTGGCACTCCCATGTCAAGATTGGAGATAGTGAGCTGCTGAGAAAAATGACCGATGCGGATCTGTCGCTGGCACGGTATCTGTCAATGTCCGCCCGCAGCAGTACGATAAAGGCGACAACGGCATTGACGAGCATGATCGTGTTCGGGATGTATTTGCGACCCAGAATGACTGTTCTCAGGCGTCGTGTAAGCGGAACACGCATCTGCGGATCCCGCTCAGAGAGCACAGACTTAATGCTGCCCGAGCTGACAAACGGCAAGAAGAAACGCCTCCGGATTTTCCCAAGCGCCTCTGGGAGCAGCTCGATGAGAATGGACGGCCAGATGATGTTTCGAAGCCAGTACTGGCCAAATTCTCGTTGCAGCAAGGCATGGGGCGATGCAACTTCCATCTGGACTCGCACTTTGCAGAAGTACAGGGCCTGGCCAATGAAGCTCCAGAGAATAAACCACCACAAGGTTTCGTAATCAAAGCTGGCGGGTCGCGAAAGAAGTGCCCACGGCATCAGCAAGAAACCCATGGGCTGGACGATGTTTCGGATGTTGGGGACAAAGCAATAACTGAATCCTGCGAGACGCTGCATGGGAGAAATCTTTCCAACTTCCTTGCTCCAACAGAACTTGAGAATCTTCGCGTTCTGCACGTTGCCAACTGCCCACCGCCGACGTTGGGCTATGTGGGCATCGATCGAATCTGGCGCAAGACCCCATTGCAGTGGACGATCCACGTAGACCACGCGCCAGCCTTTTCCGTTCAACATCAAGCCACAAAGGATGTCTTCGCATAGTGAAGAATTCGGGATGCCACCGATGGTGTCGATCGCTGCCCTCCTCGCAAGAAAACCAGTTCCGGCGCACCACGTTCCTCCGAATGCCGCTCTTGCTGGGTCGTCCAAGGCGTTCTGAATGTTCAAAGACTGATACAAAGGATCGTTGACAGGATAATTGTAATGATTTTGCGGTGGGACAGCCATTCCAATGCGATCGTCTTCGGTCGCGTGGCCCAGCAATACTCGCAAAAATTCCGCCTCCGGTATCATGTCGCAATCCAGCACTGCGAACCACTCCGCCTTGCGCCCGCACACTGTCTGCTTCTCTATCCACTGGAGCGCAGAGTTGATGTTGTTCGCCTTTGGATTTCGTTCCACAGGAGCGGATTTCTCCCGAGAATGGTAAAAAAGGTTGTCATGTTTCTGGTTTCTCAGCGCCAGGACCTTAGTCCGCAGTTCCTCGTCATTCCCATCGTCTGAAACGATGACTCGGTATGAGTCCACCGGATATTCAATACGGCAGGCGGCTATCACGGTGTCCATGATCATCTCGGAGCATTCTCGGCATGTCGTGATGACAATATCTACCTTTGGAGTATCTTCGAGTTTGCCTGCGATCGACGCCGGAGAAGATGTTTTTTCTCTCGGCCGTGACCATGGTAATCGCCAAGAAGTGTCGACGATTGGCTGTATCGCGGTACAGACGCGGTAGAATGACACAAGTGTGATCAACACACCATCCAAGAGCGTCCTCGGTGGCCATGCGAAGACATTTCTGAGCCATGCGCCCATGACGAGAATTGGCGGGATGAGAATGAGCACATTTACCACAACGGGAATGGCGTCGGTCTGCTTCCAAGCGGGAGAACGAGCTGCCGGCTTTCTAACCAAGCTCCGTTGTGAATATTCTCCTGCATTGCGCTCGGTGCTGCCTATCATCCCGTGAACAGGCTGTCGGGCAGCAGATCTGTGCCGAAGGCTGCTCATATCTTCGTTCATGTCGTGATGCGCTCGGTCTGGCCCAATGTATCGTCGAGGAGCGGTCTGGTCGTGGATTTGTGACGAAGGTCGCTCGTGTTGTCGTTCGTTGGTCCTCCCGGCACTGATGGTGCGGTCGTCTCGCATCTTCACGGATGATGGGTTTCAACACGATTCCTTTCCAATGGTCGACGAGACGAAGTCCAATATTGTACAAAAGGAGACTTTGCAGTCCGCACCGACGACAGGCATCGAAATCCCATACGAGGGCCGCGACCAGCATAAGCACTCGGCCGCGTCCGCAGGCCATGATCCTGTCTCACTCCCGCCCCTTGTGATCAAATTTTCAACATCGCTGTTCCGGAATTGCCGGGTAGAAATTGAAGGTGAAAAGACAGATCACCGTCAGCTTGTCTGGTGGCCGGTCCCGTCCACCGATGTTGGCTTTCGATGCCTGTGAAGCTTCTTGAATTATAACTCGTGACATCTCTTATATCGTCAAGCAGGTGACGCGGCACCGACGTTGGCAACCGCCAGCTTGCAGTCGCCATTTCAAGGGCGTCGCTATGGGCTAGCTGATGTCCGTGCAAAGTAAGTAATCACTAATCAGGGAGGTGCCAGGTTCGGAGTGGCCGTCTGGACGACTTACAAGGGTATTAACAGGCTCCAGACCCGCACCCTTGGACGAGGCAAGGTTTACGCGGCCACCTAACTGTCTTATGCATACGGGAACTAAGGACATCGCCTGGATCGGGCGGGAACCGACGTTTTGTTGAGGTAAATTACTTCGGAATTCTACTACCTCCTTGAGCGCATCGGTAATTCCGGTAGAGTAGGTATTCGAGTGCAGGAGCGGATTGCCGCGTATGAAGCAGCTTTCCCGCCTATGAAGCGGATTTCCGGATTTTCGGATTTTCGACTACACCAACATTCGAAAATTCGATCCGAAGTGAATGGACTGCAAAGTATGAAGTCGGAGCTATCGTCGGAAGACGGACACTAATTTCTGATTTCGCTACCTTAGTTTTAGTGGCTCAATGTGTCCATGCATTGAACATAGTGATGGTAATGAGAAGGCGCCATGTCTTGGTAGGACATACACTAGGGTAAAGCAAAGACTTTGACATTCTCAAACGTCTTGTTCAAGAACAAGTCAGTAGCTATGAGATGGATGCTGTGCAAGTCCAGCAAATCATTTCTATTGAAGCTGCCGAGCGTCATTCACTTGATACAGCGTCTGAGCAGATAAACGCCCAGCGCAATCGTAGCAACAGTTACAAAGGCTTTGATCAAAAGCCGCTGCAGTTGCGCCTCGGCCATTGCAAGCATTTCTGCAGTCATTCTGTCCCAATCCCCTCGGTGATTGATGCGAGGGAAAGGCACGTCGGGTATCTCCTTGCCTAGGAAGTCACAAAGAGGCTTCCATCCTTCCTTAACATTGAATTCGAGTAGTCGGTTGGCCGGGACATACTTGCGAACATGCTCGATATGCTCAGTGTACCACCGAGCTTCAGGCTCCTTTAGACCGTCGTCACCCCAGCGCATAGCGGCCTTGATTTTTTGGGCGTTACGCTCGGTGCCCATCACTCGTCTCAGCCATTGCATGATGCACACGCTCCAGGAAGCCATTCGGTCAAGATCTCTCTTGTAGATCGATTCTCGGTAGCTGTCGACCCAGATCTCCGGCGAATCGCGTAGCGTCAGGATGAATTTGGCCTTGGGATAGGCCCGCGCGAGCTCAGGAACGAAAATGTGTGTGGGAGCGTCCACGATAGCTGCGTAACGCAGCAGGAACTGATCCCATTGCTCCGGAGTGTCCCAGATACCGTCTTCCGTGTTGTATTTGCCTTGCTTTTTCAAGATGATTTGCTCGGCCAGTAGCTCAACCGGATAGTCGGTGCGACTCAGGTCCACAAAGTCGTGTACCGGAGCAATTCCAAGTATCTCCAAGGCATAGTGGAGCGAGGTAGTGCCAGTCTTACCCAGCCCAACGCCAACGACCTTAGTAAGTGTCGTCAGCGCTTGTTTCCATGTCCGTGGCGAAAAGGGCAACGTACTTGGAGAGGAATGGTGCGATTTTCAGGTCGAAGCGGCGAGATCCATTCGGCATGAGCGACGCCCACTGCATATCTGGTCCAGCATGTCAGCGAGACGGTTCCCGGATGCTCAGTCTCGGCAGCGCAACATACAAACATATCGCGGACTCCAGCAAAACTTTCCAAAATTTCGTCATCATTGCTGCGGTGAGAGAGCGACGGCTGGTAGAGGAAGGAAATGTTGCACCCAAAGTGCCCCTTATATAGCAGGGGGAAGGCGGACGCCGACGGCAACAGACTAGGGGCTTACACAGCCACTGTTCGGTTCGCGCTAAGAGTAGAACTACTGTACGAGGATCTTTGCTCCGGACCGGGGCTTGTATCCTATAGGACCGACGGGATTGTTCTCTTCTATTTATTGTCGGGTCTCGTATCTACTAAGCCGACGTACCCTACCCTAACCCTAGAATACCCTAAATATTTAAGAACGTTTTAAACGCCGGTTTAGAAATCGACTAAGTCTAAAAGCGGACTTTATAGCCCTAGATTCCTTAGACTATCTACGTCTTAAGAATATATATAGAAGCTAAAGAGCGTATATAAATAATAATAAGCGGCCTTCTTTAGAATTAAGTTTATAACGTCTATTAATACTACGGTATCTAAACTATTAGTAATATAGAACTAAGTAAAGGTTCTTAGCTATACCGAGCCTCCCTCTAACTTAAGAAAGAAGACTATACTTCTAAAGATACTTAGCGACGAGTATAAGTCTATAGTTTTTACTCTTAAAGCCTCCGGACTTTCTAAGAATAAATAGGTAGAGTAGATACTATTACCGTAAGAGAGGGTATTTTAGAAGGATAAAGGTAATCTTTATATTTAGGTATAGCCTAGGGCTTAATATATATAATAGTAGCGAGTATACGTAAGAAGTAGTTAATATATAATTATATAAGTAAGGGTAATATATATAATATATAAAAGTAGCTCTAGATAACTTAGGGACGCTCCGGTAGTAAGGGAACGAGGGAGCTAAGCTAGTATTCCTAAATACGAGTCGCCGTAGCTATTGCTCTACTAGTCGTCCGTACTTAATCGTACCTTTTAGGCCGACGTATATAGAGGCGTAAGCTTACCGGCCGCGTATACGTATATCTAGACCCGCGTACGTACTATTTATTTGTCGCCGTATCCGAGTCTTCTAGCTACCCGATTACGCTATAACGTATATTAGTACTATAGTAGGTAGGATCGACTACTACTAACCTAAGGCACTATATAGTAAGTATATACTATATCGTAAGGGCGCGATATTAAAGTATAGAATTATATTAAGAAATATATTACGGAGATCTAGCTTATTAAGCTAGTTCTTAGCAATCTAGTTAGCCTCTTCGCTACCGAGCTATAGATACTATTAATAAACCTACTCTATAGTCGGTATATCTTAGTTAGACTTAATACCGGTATCGAGGTAGGTCGTAGCGCCGAGA
>AFIV01000309.1:0-47126 GCA_000223765.2 Zymoseptoria ardabiliae STIR04_1.1.2
TAATCGGGTCGCGATAGTTAGTATCTATTATCGTATTAACTATATTAAAGGTATTCTAATTATACTATACGTTAAAAGACCTTAGTAGAGTAGCGAAACTACGACTATAAGGTATCGAGTTTATTAGTAGTATATTATTTAACGCTATAGAGGTTCTAAGAACCTATATTTTAGATTTTCGTAACGTATAAAATATTAAAACTAACTAATACTAGTAGTATAGAAGGATACTAGGACTAATAGATAGACCTTATATAAGAGCTAGTTAAAGCTATAGAGTATAATAGCTACTCTACTAAATCTAAATATAGTAATAAAATAGCTAATCTAGAAAGAGGGTTCTAGAGTAGTTCTTCCTTATACGAGAAGAGGAGAGGAAGGCCTAGTCGAAGGGAGGAAATACCTAGTTAGAGGAAAGGATAAGTAGATCTATCTATAGTCTAATAAATATATAGGATTATACTATTTATACTTTATTCGTATAGTACTTAGAGTAAATTAGATAGTTTTAAATAACTAAATTAAGGAATATATATTTAGGATATATATACCTATATAATTTCTTTTTAATCTAGGTTTACTACGCTCGTAGTATAGTCGCTTACTAAAACGCTCGGCTTTACGGATTTTAGAGAAATTCGGAAATCTTAAAATCCCGGATTTAGTAGGTTTATATTCGTTAGCCTAAATAGTATAACTTTATACTAGTAGCTACTATACCGCGTACGGAAGGCGGTCTTCTAGTAATCTTCCTTTTAAATAGCGATACGGTAGGATACCTAGGTAAGATCGATTATAGTAAAGAACGGTAGGCTATTTAAGCATCCGTAGTTTCTCTCTCGTAATGCAAGACTCGCGGCCCCGCCAGCATTCCCGAATCTTATCTGGAGACTAAGTCTAACCGCCTCGCGCACAACAATCTCACGCCTTTGCAATCCATACCATACCCAGGTCGACCTGCGAACTCATCGAGCAATGTGCATCTCGTATACTGCCGTCGGTCCTGTCGGCCATGTCGATGGAGCCGGTCTATACGAATATCTCGCTCCGGCGACGCAACCCAGTCTTTTGCTTCATTTAGCCGCCACGATCCTCACCAGATAAGTGTTCCATGTCTTCTTCAACCGCCCTCTTCAACTCCTGCATCTTCCGAGCACTCTACTCTCTTGCACATCGTACGAGCCTCGTTCTTCCAGGTGCTTCTCCGTACAACTGCCAAAAGTCCCCCACCCCTGCGAAGGTGCTCGTCATGGCTGCCAATCATCAAGACTTCGATGTGGAAGATGTGCTCGCGCAGCTCACGACCTCGGAGAAGATATCCTTGATCTCGGGAACGGATTTCTGGCACCTGACTGGCGTGCCACGCCTCGGAATACCCGCACTGCGAACCTCTGACGGCCCGAATGGTGTAAGAGGCACACGATTCTTCCAAGGTGTTCCCGCAGCATGTCTTCCTTGCGGTACGTCGGGTCGTGATCTGATCGGCAACTACATCTGACGCATTACAGGAACCGGTCTTGGAGCGACATGGGATGTCGACTTGATTGAGAAGGGAGGCGAGCTCATGGGCAGAGAGTCCATCGCAAAAGGCGCATCCATCCTGCTCGGTCCTACGGTCAACATGCAACGAGGGCCACTCGGCGGCCGAGGCTTCGAATCATTCTCCGAAGATCCAGTCCTTGCCGGAAACATGGCTGCGGCTTCAGTCAATGGTATTCAATCGACCGGAGTTGCCGCCACGCTCAAGCACTTCGTATGCAATGACCAAGAGGACAAGCGAATGTCCAGCAACAGTATCCTCACCGAGCGAGCTCTGCGGGAGATCTACCTCTTGCCATTCCAGATCGCACAGCGGAACGCGAAGCCGATGGCGTACATGACCGCATACAATTTGGTCAATGGTGTTCACGCCTCCGAGAATTCTAAACTACTTCAGGACATTCTTCGCAAAGAATGGGGCTTCGATGGTCTCGTGATGTCAGACTGGTTCGGCATCTACTCAACGACTGAAGCCATCAAAGCTGGGCTGGACTTGGAAATGCCTGGTCCTTCTGGACTCCGAGGTGATCAGGTCACTCGTGCCATGGGATGCGGCAAGGTTCTCACGCATCATCTTGATGCTCGTGTTCGCGAAGTCTTGAAGCTTATCAAGAAACTGATCCCACTGCAGATCAAGGAGAACGCAGCAGAGACTACCATCAACACCCCCGAAACCTCTGCCCTGCTGAGGTCCATCGCCAGCAGCAGCATCGTATTGATGAAGAACAAGAAATCGATCCTGCCCTTCAAGAAGGAAAAGTCCATTGCCGTCATTGGTCCCAACGCCGCCTTTGCAGCATACTGCGGTGGAGGTTCCGCTTCTCTCGCGCCCTACTACGCCGTAACTCCTCTAGACGGCATCCGAGCCAAGTGCAAAGATGCACAATACGAGCTCGGCGCACCAGGATGGAAGTCCTTGCCACTGCTCTCCAACATCGCCAAGACGAAAACCGGCGAGCGCGGTCTGACCATGAAACTCTTCCTCGAGCCACACTCAGATCCTCGCCGAAAGGTTCTAGACGAGGTCATCATCGACAGCACCATGATCTCACTCTTCGACTACAAGAACCCAAAGCTCAACACCTTCCTCTTCTACGGCGACGTAGACTGCCAAATCACACCCGAGGAAACTCACGAGTACGAATTCAGCTGCTCAGTCGCCGGCACAGCCAAGGTCTTTGTGGACGGCAAGCTGGTCGTCGACAACATGACCAAGCAAGTCCCCGGCGAAGCATTCTTCGGCATTGGCACTCGCGAGGAGATCGGCTCAATACACCTCGAAGCTGGGAAGACGTACGACGTGCGCGTCGAATTCGGCACCCTGCCCACCATCACGTACAAGAAAGAGGGCGTCACGGCTTTTGGTGCCGGCGCGTTGCGACTCGGTTGTTACCGCAAAGTCAGCATCACAGACGAGATCAACCGAGCAGTCGCCCTCGCGAAGAAAGTCGACCAAGTCGTCCTGGTAGCGGGTCTGAACTCCGACTGGGAATCCGAAGGCTATGATCGTCCACACATGGATCTGCCGCCTGGTTCCGACGAACTGATCAACGCCGTGCTCGCCGCGAACCCGAATACCGCTGTGGTCTTGCAATCTGGAACTCCAGTGACCATCCCCTGGGCCGACAAAGCGAGCGCGATCGTCCAAGCGTGGTATGGCGGGAATGAGACCGGTAATGCGATCGCGGATATCATATACGGCGACGTGAATCCTTCCGGAAAGCTGAGTCTGAGCTTCCCGAAACGCAACGAAGACAACCCAGCTTTCCTCAATTTCACGAGCGACGACAACCGTGTACTGTATGGCGAAGACGTGTACATCGGCTATCGCTTCTACGAGAAGACGAAGAAGGAGGTTCTCTTTCCCTTTGGCCATGGGTTGAGCTACACGACTTTTGAGCTCGGTGCACCTACAATGTCATCGAGGCCGGACGAGGACGAGGTCATGGTGGAGATAGACATCTCCAACACAGGCAGCGTTGCGGGCGCGGAAGTCGTGCAAGTCTACGTCTCGCCGCAGAGTCCGAGCATCGTGAGACCAGTCAAGGAATTGAAAGGTTTCGCCAAAGTGCATGTTGAGGCTGGAGAGACGGTTACGGCGGAGGTGAGGTTGTCGAAGAAGTATGCTACGAGCTTTTATCATGAAGGCAGAGATGGCTGGCTTTCGGAGAAGGGGATGTATACGGTGATGATTGGCACTTCTAGTGCAGAGACTCCGAGGGAAACGGTACTGGAGGTTGAGGAGACGGTGTTTTGGAGGGGGTTGTGAGATGAAAGCTGACCTCGATGCTCAAATGGAGCTGACAGACATTGAGGGTGGTCGTTCAACGAGTGAACATCGTCGAACTTGTGTGCAGTCTCCCTCGTGAGAACGAACGTCGAGAGGTCTCACCGCGTCGCGAACACGGCGTGAACTTGATTGACATTCCATATCATACACCACTCATCATCCATTATCCGTATTCACGCTCCATCTTTTATACTCTTCATCCACAAAATCTACAACGCAAAAGCAGCCGCACCAGCCAGCAGCGCACCCGCCAAAGCAACAGATCCACCCGCCACTGTCGCAGCACCACCCGTCTGCCCAGCCGGAGCAGCGCTGGACGTCATGCTACCACCCGTGGCCATCGCACCACTGCCAGAAGAAGCTCTGCTGGTGGTGGCAGCGCCACCGGCCGCGGCACCACCCGTGCTCATGCTGCCGCTGGACATCATGGGCATGGAGCTGGTCATGGTCATAGACTCGGACATGTTCATGGTCATGGAACCGGAGGACATGGGCATGCCCATCGCACCGGAGCCGGATCCAGAAGAGCTTCCTGATCCGGATCCGCCGACGGCTCCACCGATGGCAACGTCATTGTTCGCTTGCGTGATGTCGGCGTTGGCGGCTTTGTTCTGGGCTTCCATGACCGTCTGGTCGCTGGAGGGGTTGATGGCGAAGACCATGCCATCGTTGCAGTGGTCACTGTACACGACCATCAGTCAAAATGTGGTTCTTCGTTGGATTGAATGAGTTGGGAAGGCTTACCCAACAGAGCAGTAAAACCATTGCGGATCAGTCGAATTGACCTTGAACACGAAAACCTCGCCCTTCTTGTACGTCAAGGATGCCACGCCACCGGCTGGGTTGTAGGTGCACGGAGCATCGAACGTGCTCGAGATGATGTTGTGTGGGATCTTGGTGCTGAAGGTCACGCTGATTTCATCGCCTGAGGCAACATTGGAGACGGACTATGTGAGTCGTATCGTCAGCGTCTGCATCACGAGAGGGATTCACGTTGTTGATGCAGGAGACGTACGCTGGGCGAAAAGGCAATGCCATCGGTCATGACCATGTGAGTAACGGCGAGAGTCTGGCCCACGAGGACGGCCAGGGCCGAAGCGATGGAGAGTGTGGAGTGCATGGTAGCGAGGATGGATCCGATGGTGCAAGCGACGCGTTCGAATGAGTGAATAAATCGGAATACCGGTCTCGGATTGGTCGAAGAGCGGATTGGCAGCAAGGTGAGCGATAGTGAGCGAGGGTCAACGAGCGCAAGTTTGAGCAAGTAATCGAGGATACTTATACCCTCCACTCGCTCACGCCCCGGCTCAAGCCCCGTGGCCATCACACATCACATCGTCCGCCTCTCTCCTCGCGCCGATTTGGCTTTCCTTTCCCCATGTCTCATCAGCGGCTCATTTGAGAGGTCAAAGCCAGTCCAGACCCTTGCCGGCGGTTCCCATCAAGCCAGGCGGCCACTGCCGTGCCCCGGATGTTCGTCCGTCCGGAGAGGGATGGCCTTGCGAGCGACAGCACCGTCAGGTCATCGATGACATCTTGGACTCGGGCTCCGACCACACCGTGGAGTTGAATGGCTCAGAAGGAGGAGAGAAGATGCGAGAAACATTCCGATCCAGTTCGCCTCCATCGAACGAGATCCCAGCTTTCCGGTCCGGTCAGGCAAGGATTCCTCAAATTCGATGTCTCTCCGAGTGCGACCGAGTCAAAATGCAGGAACGTTCCCGCTAGCTCCACGGCTCCAGGTCCTGCCGATCGGAGGATTTCTGTGTTTTTCCCTGCGGAGGCTGACCCCCGTTCTGATGATCGCCCGAGGAGCGAGTGGCACAGATTACGTGGCATGTGAGGCGGTAAGACGGTCAGTACTTGCGTTGAAAGTCAAAGAGGGACAGCATGCGGAGGTTGATGTCAAGTGTGGCGAGATGCCTCAATCGAGTAAAGGGAGCATTCAGCAGTTCTGCGCAGAAAAGGTAGAAGCGCGTGTGATGAAACTGTTGATGGAAGGACATGTCGGTACGATTTCAGGGATGTGAGAGGAGCAAGATTGTCAGCATTGAAATTCATGTCTGAATCACCCGCTCTCCGCCGCAATCCTTCCCAAACTCAGTTCCGACACTCATCAAAAGACACTTTCGCTGCGCAAAGATACCAAAGTAACCCCAAATTCACTCCCCTGAGAAAATGCTGCATCATCGCACCGACCGCCATTTGTCTGCCATCCGCCAGTTGCCATCACTTGATCTGCGGCATGAAGCCCTTGACCAAAGCTCCAACCCCATCGCTTCCACTGCGTCGATGTGGATGCATACCACCCATGCCCGGAGGTCCACTCAGGTGATGCTGTGATCTGATTGTAACGAATTCAGCCAACAGTCAATTGCGCGGGTTGAGAAGAGCATGGAGAGGAAATTCATGTTACCCTTGGCTGGCGAATCCGCGAGTGTGCGTGCCCGGAGCGGATTGGAGTGGCTTCGGACCGGCAGAGGCTGGTCTGAGACGCAAAGCGAACGATCAAATTAGCAAGGCGAATGCGATCGGTCGGGCAAGATGCAGTGAAGGAAAGGACACAAGAGCGGGACAGAGTGGGAAGAGATTAAGATATGCTCCAAGATTTGACATTAACAAGTTGCGGGTGTGTAGGTAGGTGGGTATCAGCGGGTCGGTAGCAAGGTGAGGTTGAACGTGAAGGGCAGAGAGGGAGGAGCAGCAGGGATCCAATCTCATCTAGTACCCGTTCATGGTCATGCGCTGGCTCTGCCTGCTCAGCTCGCGATCCGCTGCCGGAGAAATTGGTCGGCTGCCACCCTGGTGGACTTGGGCAGAGCTCTCCTTGAGGGCGAGAAGCTGCTTGGCGCGGAAGGACTCGTAGTGGATTTGCGAGGTGGTGTCGATCAAGTCCTGGAGATGGGTGCGGGTGAGAAAGTCGCGGAGGTAGACGAATTCGCAGTGCTTCTCGTCTTCGACGTTGATCGTTCCCCAGCGGTTCTGGCGGCCGCGCACAGTCTTGCCGTTGACGTTGATGTTTCGCTCACTGCCGACGACGGCGAAAGGAATGATGGACTAGCCAGAAGTGTCAATTGCAACATCTTGTACCCACGCAAGACACACATACCTTGATCTGAGAGTTCATGGCCACCTCTTCCGAATCGTACTCTTCATTGTCGTATGGGTACATGCGAATGTTGTGGAATGCAAACTCTTCCTTGATGCGGTCCTTGAAGATCTGCCTCTCTTCCAAGGTCAGACTATCGGCCTTGGCGATGACAGGAACGACATTGACGGTTTCGCTCAGCTTCTTCAGCACGACGATATCAATCGGCTTGAGGGCGTGACCGGTGGGCGAGATGAAATACAGGCAGCAGTGAATGCGGGTGTCCTGAATGTAGCGCTCACGCTGTGCGGTGAGCTCCTTGCGGAGGTAGGCGCTGTGCTGATCCTTGATGTACTTGACGATTGGGTCCCAGCAGCGGTCGTTGTTGACGAGATCGCCGTATCCGGGAGTGTCGACGATGTTCAGGCGGAGGCGCACGCCGTTCTCCTCGATGATGTGGGTGACGGGGTGGATCTCGGTGGTCTGGCGACCGGGCTCGGTGGGAGCGAGGCGACCCTTGCTGTCGACCAGATGCGAGGCGAAGATGGTGTTGATGAGGGTCGACTTTCCAAGGCCAGTCTGTCCTGGAAGAGACGGATTCGTATTAGTATGCTGAGGAGGGATTTCCAATGGCTATTGAAGTGAAACGGGGATGTCTTCACATACCCACGCAGATGACGTTGAATTGAAAGCCGCGCTTGAGCAGCTTCTTCTCAATCTGTGTCGTGATGCTGTCGAAACCGACGTGGCTCTTGGGGAACACGCTCTGAGGCGGTTGCGCGTGCATAGCGGAGGCCATGGTGTGAAGTGAGGAGGGAGTGGTCGTGAAGGTTGTGGTGCTCGTGTCGCGGTCGCGGTGGTGGATGCCCGTGAATGGGTGTGGTGGAGGTAGCGGAGCGGAAGTCGGCGACGGTGATGTTGGTGGGAGAGGTGGTGTGAAGTCGATGGAGCAGGAGAAATCGCGGTGATGGTGCTGGAGAGGGAGACTCTTTGGGGGACGGAAAGTGCGGCCAATTGCCCAAAGCTTCATATCAGGGACCGAAAGGGGAAGCGCGAGCCAATGCCGGGATTGATGGCGGCCTTGGCACAAAACAGCTCGGAACAACCGAAGACTTCAAGACCGCAATGCCATTGACCATTGCATATATCGAACGACCATCGAACACGACGACATCACCGCCGCATCCCCGCCATGGCCTCACTTCGCGCTCCCTCGAATTCTTTCCTCTCGGCCTTCCTGCCCGTTGTCCGCTCGCGCCTCCTCCCACAAGAATCTGCCAACCACCGCATCCCACTGCTTCAACGAGTCCAAGAGTTTCGCCTCAATGCCAGCCTACTACCCGCAGCCCTCATACCGATACCTGCACTACTGGGAGAGATCTGGGATGGTCTGCTCAAAGCTGTGCCGAAGAAGAAGACGAGTCACATGAAGAAGCGACACAGGCAAATGGCCGGCAAGGCCCTGAAAGACGTGACGGCGTTGAATAAATGTAGCGCATGTGGGAGGCTGAAGAGAGCGCATATTTTGTGTCCATACTGCGTGCAAAGTGAGTGCCTTGAAGTGATAGATGGATACCTTGATAGCATATCTGACCTCGTTGTCTCAGGCATCCGCCAATGGTTCAACAACGGATTCAAGAGCAAGCAGCAGCTTTTGAAGGAGCGAGAGGTGGAGTTCGAGGAGCGAAATGAGAAGAGGAAAGCTTGGGGCGAGAAGCCGCTGCTGTGGGAGGACTACTACAATGAGCCGCGACCTGACGCGGATGGCAAACATCAGACCAAGCCAGGAGGAAGGACCTAGTAGCAGGAATATGTATGGCACTGTCGAGACACAGCGATGATGGGGAACGGAGTTCGAGGCCGGCAGTCTGGCCTGGTAACGTCTGTGGGCACAACGCGTGGAGACGAGAGAATCATGGCCTCCAGCTGCGCGTCCCGGATACAGCGCCCAATCGCCGCATCCGGCCTCAAGCCTGCGCGGGATGGTCAATTGGAGTACCTCCGCGTCGAAGTATCTCTAGCATGAAGTAACAGAGCTTCCAGGTCAAGACCGCCACGGCGAGGGAGACCAAGGGCACTCGAGCATCGCAAGACGTTGCCTCTGTCTCGATCCTGCCGCCGTATCCAGCGAGCAAGGATTCGGCTGACAGTGCGGCGCTGAACAGAACGGAAGTACATGCGCATTCACATATTGGGCGCAGCTCTTTCAGCCATCAATACAAAATCCTTCATGCGAGAGACCATCATGTGTTTGCGCGTATGAGACGTGCAGCAAAATCGCCCCGCCCAAATCGTGACCTCATCTTCAACTTTCTACTTGAGCTTCATCCTTACCTTACGCATCCTCACCAACGAGCATTCCGTGAAGGTTGTCTGCTCGGCGTGACACTTCCACAGCGATTAATTGCAAGATGGTTTGTGGCAATACTTCCGCTGTCCTCAGCTCTTAGACTGACTTTGTCCCAGTCGAAACAATACCTCCAGACCATCACGCTTCCCAATGCGCATCCCACCGACATCTTCTCGCTCGCCGTCACACCCGCGCATCTCCTCACCGCGTCCGGCTCCTCCAGCATCAAGATCTTCAGCACCCGAGGCCAGACCATCCACGCCGACAGCACCGAAGACGAGAACCCATACCCTCTCGTCCAAACCCTCGACAAAGCCCACGAATTGGGTTGCCATCACATCTGCACCTCTCTCGATGGGAACGTAGCTGCCAGCGTAGGCTTCTCCGGCGGCGATGTCAAGCTTTGGCAGTGCAGTGAAGAGGGTGAGTGGACGGAGAAAGGCAGCATAAAGGTGGAAGTCAAACAAGCTGGCGAGCATTGGGCGCCTGCACTCAGTACCGATGGACGATACCTCGCATGCACGACATCCGACGGCCGCATTAACGTCTATACCACTTCAACAATCACCTCCGACGACGCGCCGCCAGAGAAGCTCACCGAATACGAAACGAAAGGATCCTTCGGCATGAGCGTCGACATCTCTCCCAATGGTGAAATGACCGCTTCTGGTCACCAGAACGGCAGCATATACATTTTCAACAACGCCACCCGCCGCCTCGCACACTCCCTCTCTGGTCTCATCAAGCCCGTCCGCGCGGTGAAGTTCAGTCCAGCGAATCGCTACCTCGCTGCCGCAGGAGATGCTCGCATCATCGCCTTGTATGACACCAGGAGCGGTGAGCAAGTCGCTAACTTCACGGGCCACAGTTCGTGGATCATGAGCTTGGACTGGAATTGGAGTGGAGAATACTTGCTGAGCGGAGGATATGACGGGAAGGCGAAGATCTGGAGTGTAGAGAGACGGGAGTGTGTGGCTACACAAACGGAGAGCGAGAAGTGCTTGTGGAGTGTCAAGTGGCTGTGGCATTCGCCGACGGCGCGGAACGAGGTATTCGTTACGGCGGGTGCGGGCAAGACGTTGGCGTTCTATCGGGAGGCTAGTGGGACATGAGGGAAGAGGACGAACTGAAAGGAGTAGATCTGACCAGAAGTCAAAGGGTTGGAAGAGACTCGACTTCAATCGACGCGCGCGTGGGCCCATGACCGGGGAATCTCAAGTCTCTCGAAACGGAAGGGTGAAGCCGGATCCGGACATCTGACATCTGAAGAGTGCTTATTTCGAGCACAACTTCCAGCAGGCCGTTGCATGGCGTCGAAAGAGCCAGACGAGGACATGCGAGCGAGACAAGCGCAGGAGTATGCATCTCGAACAGAGCGGCGGACAAGCAGCAAATGCAGCAATACAGCGAATATTCTCTGGCCAATATCCTTCTCATCGCATGCCTAGTCCGGCTGGGCTTTCCTTCCGAACGAGATGCTCTGCATTGCGTATGGTACGCTTCGAATTGTGCGAATAACATGAATGATGACTATAGAAAGGACTTCAACTGAGGCAGCCGAACCTCACGACCTCACCGCCCACGACCCCGACCACTTGCTCGACCCCGACGACCTCCTCTTCCGCGAAGCCGAACGGAGCTCCTCGTGATTCTAATGTTGCCAATAGGAGCATCGCTAAGCCCAGTCCTCGCCATAGTCCCGCTTCGAGGACTCTGCTCCTGGTCCTCCTCGTCCGAATCCTCCTGGCTCGTTTCGCCATCGACGCCATCTCTTGCAGCCTGCACCACCGCGGTAGCAGCCACATCCCCATCCGACATTTCCGCATCTCCGTCGCTGGAAGGTGTTGGGCGAGTGGGACTCATCGAAGCCAAGTAATTGGACGTCGCAGGAGGATTGCGCGGAGGATCAAACAGGCTATGTAGCGGAGTATTGATCCCAGAAGGCCTTCTGGCGATGGTGTTGGTTTGAGGCTCCTCGGCAATGTTCTCGGCGAAGGTGACTCTCCGTCCCCCTTGACTTGCGCTCGGTGATCGACCAAACAGGCCCCCTTGGTTCGAAGCTCCCGCGAAGGCACTTTGCGGCGTTGCTGGCCGAGGGATGCCGAAGATATTATTTTGGAACGGTTGAACACTCCCGCGGCCGAACGGAGCGATGCCAGTCAAGCGTTCATACTCTGATACACGGGGGAGCGAGGTGACGGGATCGTAATACTCGCGCTGCCTTGCTTGGCGGGCTAGAACGGCTGCCATGGAGTCGGTAACAGGCGTCCGGGGAGGCGAAAGTCCAGACGTTGGTTCCGCACCTTCCTCCTGCGGCTGCTCTGCTATGCCATGTGTCTCCATTTCCAGCTGCGCAACTATTTGCCGACGGCGTGCTTCAAAGCGAGTCTGCTCTTCTCTCATTTCTCTGAGAAATGCTTGGTGGGCGGCATTGTATACTACTGGGTCGTCCAGCTGACCCGGGTTGTACACTGAATTGCCCGGATTGTTTACTGGATCGCCCAGCTGGTCCGGTCCATACCGCCGCCCGCCGAGGCGACGCTCCCTCTCGCGTTCAATTTCGAGATTCACCGCCGCAGCGTGCGCTCTCCAACCAGCCGGCAGCCTCCAGCCAGAAGGAACCTCGTCTGGGATCTGTGTTCCGTTCGACCGGGCATTTCGACGATACCGTATTTCACCGGGTAGCTCACGCAATGGCTGACACCTCGGCGCCGCCCCCGGTCCATTGCTCACGACCGCGCCTTCACACATAGGATGATACATCCTCGTCCCGCGCGGTGCGTCGGGGCGATAGAACGGCAAACTCTCGAGGTTGCGTGGAGCGGAGTTGACTCTCCTCCCGGCAACTTCGAAACGGGTGTAATTCGGCGGTGGGCTCGGATCGTTGCCAGCACCGGCATGGGTTGGAGTCACGACTGCGTCGTACTGTGGCGGACTGCGCATATGAGCTGCGTCGATGAGACGGCGAGCATCCTCGCGCAAGGCGGCGTTGGCTTGGTAGATTCCCAACGCGGAACCGGCGGGCCAGCCGTAGAGGTTGTCGAGCCAGGCGTTGTGTTCTGGGGAGAAGAAGGCGCGCTCGCCTTGGTCATTCAGGGGTTCGGGTGGTAGAGGGCCGTAGGCTGGTGTGGGAGCTCGGATTGTGGACCTGATTGGAGCATGTT
The DNA here is from genome assembly GCA_000223765.2 of Zymoseptoria ardabiliae STIR04_1.1.2. Taxonomy (NCBI): domain Eukaryota; kingdom Fungi; phylum Ascomycota; class Dothideomycetes; order Mycosphaerellales; family Mycosphaerellaceae; genus Zymoseptoria; species Zymoseptoria ardabiliae. The sequence continues at coordinate 12,432 of AFIV01000309.1, forward strand.
GGGAGGTGCGTCGGGACATTATGAGGATGAGTTCTGCGTGGCAGTGTGTAGCAGTGTGTCTGTGGTCAAAAGGTTGGAAGAGCGAGGACGCCGGATACAACGCCCCGCCATGCTTCTTGTAGGGCGACAATGCCAGGGACTGGACCTTTTGCGATGCCTTTGTTCTGAGTCTACCGCTTTTGGCCGAAAGCCGGATCGGTGAAGTCGGATCTGGTCTGCATGTTCAACAAAGAAAAGTCGGCCTTTGTCAATTTCAAGGGCTGCTCTCGCGTGCAACGACCACCCCGCTCATTGGCCGGATACTTTGCAATACGGCAGTCTACACTGCAACGACACTGAGAGAACTCGGAAGCTGGACAGACGATTGTATTATGCGCGACCTGATGCGTTACCCCATCTATGCAACACAGCACTCGCGAAAGCCAGACGCAAAAAACAACACCCGCAATCAATAATGGCGTGCACCAGAGCACACCCCCCTCCGCTCAACAGCAAAATTGGTCTGTGGCGTGCATCAAACGAACGGTTGTTTCATGAATCCGCTTCCGCTTCGCAGCCGTGGTTCGGGTTGTCTTTTGAAGGTCAGCAAGGCTGCATTCGCGCGGGGTATGTACTGTACTCACTCGAGATGCAAGAGTGTCCAGGGGCAGAACGAGCGACGATAGGAGCTCCGTCTTCGGAGACTGACTCGGAGACGGCGCTGCGTTCAACCACCGCCTGCTCCTCGCAGCCACCGCTTGGACTGTCTATCAATTGTTAGCAAAGTTACATTCGCGGGAGAATGCCCACTATGCTCACTTGTGACGCAAGAGTGGCCAGGCTCGTTGCGAGATATGATTGCCGAGCTGGCTTCGAGGACTGGCTCCGCATCGGAGCTGCGTTCGAGGATTTCCTGAGCCTTGCAGCCCTGGTTTGGACTGTCTTTGAATTGTCAGCAAAGCTAAGTTCGCGGGAGGATATCCACTCTGCTTACTTGTGGTACAAGAGTGGTGAGGCTCATTGCGAGGGATGATGGATGAGCTGTCTTCGGAGACTGGCTCGGCGTCGGCGCTCCGTTCAAGGACTGCCTTATCCTCGCAGCCACCGCTTGGACTGTCTGTCGATTGTCAGCAATGCATTAGTGGAGAGAATGTTCGCTCTGCTCACTAGTGACGCATGAGTGCCCAGGCTCATTGCGAGGAATGATGGAGGAGCTGTCTTCCATGATCGCTTCCGCATCGACGCTGCGTTCGAGGACAGACTCAGCCTCGCAGCCGTGGTTCGGGTTGTCTTGCCATCGCATGACTGTTAGCAAAATCACGTTTGCAGAGGCTGGGATTGGCTTTGCTTACTTGAGATGCAGGAGTGCCCAGGACCGTCGCGAGGTACGACAGTCGAGCTGCCTTGAAGGATTGGCTGGATACCACCATCAACGGAGTCGACCACGCCCGGCAGAAGAAGAGGTGCACCGATCGCCTGGCCGGCGAACAGTACGGCCATGATCCAGATGCCGCGGGAGACAAGCTGGGTGTCGAAGTGCTTGGTTGAAGGCATGATCCTGGTGTTAGAGTGCTCGAAGGGAGGCAAGATTTTCAATATCGATTGAGGCGATGTTGGAAAGGTTGCAATGCAGTCAATGATGTGGATGCTCGTGGATGAGATGAAGATGAACGAACACCCGGCGGATTTTCACGATCTTATACCTCTGCCTTCCTTCGGACGCTGCTGCGAGCATGCGACGCTATCGGCGCCACCTCCGCCACGGGCACAACAAGTCGCCGTCGGTCTCGCCGAGGCAGCGTTCATATTGAAGGTGGTCCAGGAAGACCCATCGACAGGTGGTGGTCGACCTCGCCGATGGACAGCATTCTTGTTGGAAACGTCTATCGCGAACGCACGATTCGCATATGCGTTGCACCGAAACGTTGCAGTCCATGTCGCCAATGGGGACCATTCGGACAAAACCCGGCCATCGCAGACGCATGACGCCCACATATGTTACATTGACAAGCGGCGATTCATCTCGCAGATGGTGCCGTTCGTGTTGAAGCGGACTATTGGAGACGCACGTTGCGCATATCCCTGACCTGTTGCATCGACAGCCGGAGGTCCATCTCGGCCATGGTAGCATTCGTGTTGAAGGTGACCACAGCAGAATCACGATTCGCAGCTCCGTCTTCTTCGTTCGTATCGACGAGTTGCAGTCGCAGCGTGCGAGTTGAGGTGGCGTTGTGGTGGGAACAGGGTGGGAACGATCGAGGCCGCTCTCCCGAACGTACAACTCGCAACACTGCGGTCAATGTCGAGACTGGGTGGCGTTTGTGCTGAAGGTTCAGGCACGGCGAAGAAGGTCGCATCGCTTGCCACCGACGCAAGGTTCGCAAAGCTGTTGCATCGACAAGTTGTACTGGTTCTCAGTCCTGGATACTGACGTCTCGTCAAGCTGCTGTGAAGTCTCGCCGATAGCCTTTGATGTTGATGTTACCAGAGCAGAGTGGCACCAGAGAAGATCAGTGAAGTCGCCGCAGAATGCACGGTTCACAATCCTATTTCAGGCCCCCAATTCTTCTAATAGACTAATACGGCAACCACAAGCGGACTTGACCGAGTTTTGCGCAGTCGTTCCACCTCGCTAGTTCACGCGGAAGCTGGGCCTCAACGGCCACTTGCCCGGGGATAAGGGTTTGATGCCTGTGCCATGCCTGCTCTCGCGTGAACCATGGATGTATTCTCAAAGGGCTGAGAGTTTGAAGATCAGGACGAGTTCCTGAGGACGTTCTGAAAGATTGGAGAGTTGTTGGCGGTCTTCGTTGAAGGGAGTGCACACGTTGGCAATCTTTGCACCCGAGCGAGCAATCTGGTAGAAGTCGTCATGACAGTTTGACAAATGGGCGTGGGGAGTCGACCGCGGAACGGCCGTTGAGCTTTTCAGCATCTGAGGGCATCGGAATAGTCGCCGCTCGAATCTCGCCGCACCGTCAATGGCTTTACTATGAACTGCACCAATCTGGCCCTGGAAATAATCCTCTGAGCCTGCAAGCGGCGACCGCTTCGGTGTGGCAACACGCTGCGGACGGGGGGACAAGGTCCCTCAAAAGGTTCCTCAAAGTCAATCGCTCTTCTTGGTTCCCAGGAATGTCTCGCCACTCGCACGGCTGACTGCATCTGGTTAAACAACTGTTCTGCAACGAAAAACGCGGACCTGTGGTGGGTTTGATTCGTTTGAACATTGCCAAGAACTGTGCGAGAAGGGCATCTGGACATATACCTCTTCAACGTGCGAGGATGCGCAATCGATCAAAACGATTTCAAACGAAACTCGACTGCAACATCGGTCAAGATTGCATGCTATGTCTCCGGTCGACCCGGATATCTATACATCCTTCACGAAGCCAATCTCCACCAGTCGATCGGTCGGCACCTTCAAATTTGCGATCTTATTGCGCGAATTGTCCCGCAAGAACAGGAAGATCGCAAGCACCGCCTTGCGCCAAATGGGACTGCTGCGCTTGATATGCATCTCTTCCTTGCCGATGATGTAGAGAACGCGATGATCATACGCTTGTTGCAGCTGGTCCATCGTCACTGCGGGGTCAGGAGTAGTGACCTCAGATACACCGAATTCGGGCGAGTCTTTTTCCATCGGTTGATCGATATGTGTCTTTTCATCCAGAGTGCTCGTCCGGGATAGCGTTGCGGTTTGATCATGCCGTATCTTATCCCGAACGTAGCTTTGCACACGACCGTAGATGATCGCAGCGAGATCTGAGGTGACGACTTCGTCCATGTATCCATGGCGGCACACCACCCGAAAGCAATTCGGAAAGAACTTGATTTGGGATACGATGAATCTTTCGCCGGCCGGGACCGTCGGGAATTCCAGAGGACGTAGATGGAAGAACACGATGACCTCGGGCGTGGCCACCAGCTTGTTGATGAAGTGGTTGAATACCAGAGGAGTGTTGATGCCGCCCTTGTCGAAGAAGATGCCAAAGCCTCGTGAAATCGACAAGACCTCGCCACCTTTCCGTCCATTAGTGGCGGCAAGCTTGAAGCTACCGTGCTCGCCTAGCTCAACGAAGCGTGAAAGTGGTAGACGGTCTTCTCTCTCTGCGGCCCACTGCGACTCTTTGCCGAAGCGCCACAGTGTGAAGATGGCTGCCAAGACCGTGCTCATGACAATGGTCAGCCAGGCTCCGTGAGGAACCTTGGTCAATGCAGCTGACAGGAAGGCTCCGTCCATGCAGAGGATAGCGAGAGCTGGCAGCGCGATGAGGTATGGTGGGAAGCGCCAGACGATCAAGGAGACCAAGGTGACCATGAGCGTGTCGAAGAATGTGACGAACATGACGCACACTCCGTATGCGTTGCCGAGAGCTGTGGTGTTTCGGTACACGGCGGTGACGACCACTGCTCCAATGGCCAGCAGGTAATTCACCAGCGGGACGTACAGTTGGTTGTGGAACACCTTGGAGGTATGCTTGACATGAATCTGAGGGAAGTAAGAAAGCTTGATGATCTGGGACAGCAGTTGAAAGGTAGCCGTGGTGATGGCTTGCGAGGCAACAATCGCGGCGAGTATGGCAAACACGAGAATCGGATACAGACATCCTGGCGGAGCAGTGTTGAAGACCGGATTGCTGTAGGCTTCCGGATGGACTGAGATGTAAGCGGCCTGACCAGTATACGCGAGAAGAAGGCAAGGCAAGCACCACCCGAGCCAGCTGATCTGAATCGCTCGCATGGAGAATGCACCAAGGTCGGCGAACAGCGCCTCCACACCTGTAAAAGCGAGAAGGATGCCGCTCAATGACCTCCATCCACTCTCCTTGTTGCGTATCAAGAACATGAAGGCTTCGGCAGGATTGAACGCTTTGAAAACGCCGCTATCGTAGAGTACGAGATTGTAGATGCCGAAGCTTGCCAGCAGTCCTAGCCAGATGATGATGATCGGGGCAAAGGCACTTCCGATCTTGGTGGTTCCAAAAGGCTGGATGGCGAAGAGCAAGACCAAAATGCCGCATGTTGTTCCAACAACAGTGCCATTCGAAATGCTGGGCGTCACGACGGTGAGACCTTGGATGGCGCCGAGGACGGACTGCGCGGGAGTGAGCACTCCGTCGGAGATGACCATGGAAACCGCCAGTATTCCAACGATCTTCAGCAAATTTTTCAAAGCACGACTGTTTTCCACGGTATTGCGAACTTTGAGGTTTGCCGGCCGCATGTCGTTGGTCAAATGTCGCTCAATGTTGACCAATTGCTCCTCGCGAGGATCGCGGTTGGCGATCCGGGCGTATCTCGAAAGCAGAGAATAGCATGAGAAAGTCCCGCCCTCACCTTCGTTGTCCGCGTGTAGGATGATCAAGATGTACTTGACTGTCACCATCATGATCAACGACCAGATGATCAACGATAGCACTCCGATTAAATCATCTCTTTTGGGCGCGGTCGAGCCGAAGACGCTCGAGAAGACGTACAGCGGCGACGTTCCGATGTCGCCATAGATGACACCAATGCTTTGGTATGCAAGGAAGATCAACTTGCTGCCGGCGAAGACCTGTTTCCGCTTGGCATCGGATGGTCGGCATAGTCCAGATTCGGCCGGATCGTCAGCGTCCAGCGTTCTGGACGTGTGCGTGCGTTGAGGTCGTGCGAACGCCGACACTGTTCTGGAGAAGACCTGCTCCGGGAGTTAGACCAACATCGACCACAGGCCTCGGCATGGCAGCTCACAATTCCGCCATCGATGTCAACGCCGCTTGAGACGGCCTGAGAAGGCAGTATGGCGTCCGGATCGGAGCGTATGGATCGGTCGTTCTCCATCTTGGGCTACCGGCTGCGAGAGAATGCAGAACCAAGTCCAAGGCACGTTACGACAGGGAACAGCCTTGACTTGTAGTCCAGCTGCGACAAGGCGAGGAATGCAGTGTCATTGCAATAATATACTCGCTGACGGCCCACCAATCCCGAGAGAAAGCTGAATCTCCTTCATGCAGGCGATCTACCAGGCTCGCGTGGCGGCCGCATGTTTGACATGTGCATGAGATTGTTGTCGAAATGGATGAGGCATTTTCGAGCGCGGCCAAACCACATCCGGCTGAATGGGCTTACATCGCTTGGAAGCACTGCCTGCCGTTTTCTGACCAAGTTCCCGTATCCGACCGTTTGTGAATGCACAATCACGATGTCAAATCGCTCATCGCTGGATGGGATGTCGTCCGGAGAATCCAATCTATCGAGAGCACACGCGTTGCTACAAAGTCAAGCACGAGGTCTGAGTCGTTCGAAAGCTTCGCCGCACGAGGTGTGAGGCTTGTTCACAAAGCTTGATCCTCCTGCTCCTCCGAGGCACTCGAATTTGCACACAGCTTCCATCGAGACCAACACCACCAAAATCACCCACGCGGTCATCAGCATTCGACCAGTCGCAATCGGAAACCGCAACACGAGATGCCAAGCGTCGAGCGGCAAGCCTGGCACCGGAGGCGTCGGCAGCGCAGTTATTCGGCGGGCGATGTTCATCCCGCTCGCGTTGCAGGGCGCCGAGCATACGCGGCCGCTGCGACTTTACTTTGACACACATTCACTCAAGCTCTGAAGAGATCATTATTGGACGGAGGCATGTTGCATTGTGTCTTCTTCGGAACTATTCGGAGATGCAGTGGCCGCCAAGTGATGCAAATGCAAGTGCCTGACCTTTGCCCATGAGTGACTGTTGCAGGCACACCATCACCTCGCATCACATCCATCACACAACGACGACACAAGCCTGCGCCAGTTGGCAAAGCTCCCTGCTCAACTTGTACTTTACCATTTTTGCCTCATCCTCTGCGATCCTCAGCTGTCCCCTTTGCCAGCCAAAAATAGCATGAACCATGGTCTGAGTCCCGTGGTTCAAAACCCGTGCGGATCGTTCATGAAAATTCGCCCTTCTGCCAGGCCTTCAAAAATGCATCCCACCGATTCGCGACGGCAGCTCGATCTCAGCGACATCGAGGCCTGTCGATCAACAACTCAAGCGACCGGGTATCCATGTCCAAGTATGCAGCTGACGATGGATCGGCAATTGACGGTGGCTTTTTCAAAGGCCGACGAGCACTCGCCGAGGAAGACGAGGCGGTGGAATGCCAGACAGGAAGGACGTGGAACCACGCCGATCCCCCAGGAGCCCCGGAAAAATGTGGTCAGTCATTTGCGCAGCCCAGGCACCCTGGAAAGCGGACACCAATGGTAGCCGGGACTTCAACGGCAGATGGACTGCGGTACGAGGCATTCCCTGCGCAACAGATGAAAGTTCTACACCACAGAGTTCAGCACTGGCGTGGAAATGTCATGGGCGCCAGTTCTGTCTGCAAGGTTCAGAGTTCAGCAAAGCGTACCAAATAGTTGGGTGCGGTGAACACAGTCGACACTGAGGATTGCATCGTTCTCAACATTCTCGTGGACTGCAAGTGCGACATGGACTTCATGAAGCTGGCCACTACCAGGCATATCCGGGTCATCCGATGATGTGAAGCAAGCTCTAGAACTACCGCATCGGCGTTGTGCAGGACATGGCATGATACTCCCCCACGGCCTCGGAGGGTGCTGCAGCTACACCTTGTCTCACACAAAGTCTACTTCAGTAGGACGCTGATCTTACCTTCCAATCCGGACACGGACGGATCTCCCACAATTCATCTTTTTGCACGCCTCTATCGTCCAGCAACGAAGCGCTTGGCTCACTCTTTCACGATCCACCTGGCGAAAGCCTTGGACGCCAGCGACGAGCATGCCCTCTTCAGACTCCGCTGCAGACATTGTGACAGGCTACTGGACGGATTATGGCCAGTCGCCGTTCTATCGCGCTCGATTGACACTCACGACGAACGAGACCAATCTTCTCCTCATCGCTCTTGCAGTGTTGACGGCCTTGACGGGAGAGTACCTATGGCAAATCTTGTGCCAGCTGCTATTCTTGGTACGGACAGCGAAGTGCCGCGTTCTCGATGCTGTACTGACCTCATCTTCAGCGACGTGCGACCGACGAGCCAAGAGATGGACTATTTCACCAAACACAGCTGTCTTTCCGGAACGATGACAGCCCTGGCGAGTTCACGTGGAACATGTTCCGATTGGGAATGGCCTGGGGCAAAAGGCGCGGCAGCTTTCGATGGCGTGCCTGGCGATGGACGAGCTTTGGGCTCGTCATGCTCATATTCAACAACGCAAGCAGCTTTTGGCTTCCTGTGCTCTCGAGCGAAGGACAAGTGCTAGTCAGCTCCGGCCAGGTCTTTGTGAACCTGTCAGCCGGAAACTTTCCCGACAGCAAGACCCACAGCGACGCCTACGCGCAAGTCTATCGGGAGCTCAGTGCGTTTCAGCAGGCCGAACGGCAGGCGTTCTCATCGTATGCGGCCAGCTGTTATCCCGACCCGAACAACGACGATATTTCTCACAAATTCGGCTCGGGCATGTGCGGTCTGTACATGGGGCGATACATAAACACGACTGTTTCATATCCTGGAACCTGCCCATTTGCCCAGGACTTGTGTGCAGTGCCGCAGGACCAAGTCATGCGGATCGATTCCGGCCGGATCAATTCGCACGACCACCTGGGCATCAATTCTGCCCCGCACGCTCGTATGGAAATGGAGATCTCTATCACATGCTCACCGTTACGCACGGATGATTACATGACTCCTGACTACATCGATCACAACGGCGTCAACGACACATTGCTATTCTATTATGGCGACAACTGGTACGCGTATCCCGCAGGCTCATCCCCTATCATCGAGGCCTACGATTACTCTCAGGACTTCGGCTCCAATATCACCTACTATTATACCAAAGCGCAAGAGACTGGCAGGGAGCGGCCAATACTACTTTTCACTGCGTCAGAAGATGTGATGAGCAGTAGCAAGCCCCACGTACCCATGTTCAACATGTCTTCCGCCTTGCGAATCTCGGACGCTTCCGTGACGATCTTTTTCCTCAGCAATCGACTGGATCTGGATGCCCCAACTGAAGATCCTTGGTTCAACAACACGAGAGTCGTCCCAGGCTCCGATGGCAAGAACTATTACGGGGCGTACAGACCCGTCTCACCTCTTGGCTGCATTCAAACACGCGCTTTCTGCAACCCCAACACCAACCTCTGTATTGAGCCAACCACAGTCCTTCCCCAATTCTACACCGGGCGTAGTGATGATCCCGATTGGGACAAGCTTGATCTGAACCCGGAACAACGACTGCTTGCCGGGACGATGCTTTATGCTATGAGAGCCAGCACGCTGGGCGAGTCGAACATAAACTGGCAAGGCACCGACCAACTTCTAATCTACCGCATGATCGGCGACAATAACCTCAACCAGGTTGAGGTGCCTGGCAATCAGTGGCAACGCGAAGTCCAAAACTTCATGAACTTGGCCTTGAGCAGGGCTCAAGGCAACGCCTTGGCCCTGATTCAAGAACCTCCTCCGTCAGCGATCAAATGGGGCATGATCGAACCTTGGAAAGCGGAGCCCTGGCGTGACTACCTTCATTCTCGCGTCAAGGTTCGGAGTCACCGGCACCAGTCGTTCAGCGTAGCAGCCCTGGCGCTGGTCCTTGCTATTCAAGGGTCGGTCATTTTGGCAGGTCTCCTGATGCAATTTTTATGGCCATGGCTGCGCCTGAGAAAGCCAGACGATTCGCCCACGCACAACCGCGGCTACAAGATGTGGCAGCTGATGGGAGCTGTACAACTTCATCGATGTCTGCATCAGCTGCTGGGCCGCGGTCGGTGGCGTGGTGCATGGCATCAGATCCCCACGACCGACCCAGGAAGCTTGTTCTCCGAGTATGGCAAACTTCCTTGGCAACCGTATGTGACCTTGGAACAAGAGCAGGCTCTATCAAGGCAAGCCGAAGAAGCTGCGTATCGGCATGGTGCTGTCACTACGACCGAAGTCAAGGGGAGTCTTGAGGGCAAGTGCGAGGACGAGGGAGCTAACAGCTCAGTCGACACACTCAAACACGCATGATGATGATGACCGGGCAATCCGCATGATCTTCGACCAAACCCGGAGTTTGGATGGATGCAGCTGGTATGCAAAGGAGCGGGAACAATGATACGCCTCTACTTCTGAAAGGTAGTTCACGAAAGCATTTTGTCTTTACATGTCGTGTCTTGACATCGCGTATCGGGTGCACAGAGTCCCGTTCTACTTGAACGCCTTCGAGCTCAACTCCACTGCTGCCCGGTAGCTTTGGCTTATATCTCCAGCACCATCAGACCACCGACGGAGCACATGTTTTGCGATACCGTGTCTTCCCAAGGCATCTCACTGGTTCGTGGCAGCAGCAATGACCTCTTCCGAGAGACACTTTGTCTTAGGTACCTTGTTATCATCTGAAGCTTGAATCTCGATTGCCATTACATGATCGATTGCCCTCCTTCCTACCACTTCCGCACCATGATCGCAAACTCCGCGAGCAATGCTCGGTTACAAAGTTTGCAACCTGTGCGTTCCCTGCAACGACCGGCACCAGCAATATCCCATGCTCTTGCAGCATAAAACATGCAGCTCATCACATCGCCCTCGTCTTCCTCGCCCTTGTTCTCGCCCGTCCACACTCAAGCAAATACTACTGATCGGCGAGATCCACAGCAACTTGTCGATCCCGCCGCTTTTGCGTGATCGTGATGCGCTCGACCTTGTATCCACGCATCAGGGAGTCCATGGCACCATTCGCTCTGTCTACTCCTCATCGACGGTGAAATGTCGGGTCTCGCAATTGCGAGTCGACAGGTCCGCAACGAAGTCGAGACATAAAGAGCTCGAGCTCCCGCCGTTGTTCTGTCTCCTCAACAAGCACTCAAGCAGCTTCATCTTCGGTTCGAGCGGGCGCATGCTCGACACCATCTCATCGAAACGCACTCGAGTACACACCTCTCTGATACGAACAGTCACACTATCGACTCCTTTGCGATCTGACGCCCAGCCAAAACTACATCACCCTCGTGAGGTCGCTACTGTCAACTCCATTACGATCCGACACTCGAGTCGAGATGAAGCTTTCTGTCCAAGTTCTCTGCCTCGTCGCCGCTCTTCTCTCCGGTCAGGCGTCCGGCCTACCGATTGCGGCTCCTCGAGGCCCTGGCCCATCATGCCCCACAAGTAAGGAGCACGAGCCCTACGTAGTCGGAAACACCTTACCAATGTTGTGACGATCAGACAACCCAAATTCATACTGTTCCCCCTTTGACAGGAAGTAGTGCAACACTACGGGAAGCTTGTCCGTACGAGAGAGATCTGTCGGCAAATCATTCGTCTGTAATACGACGTCGATGAGCAGGTCAATCGACGGCCGTCGGCAAAGATGAAGGCGGCGAGGCAGAAGACAATACGGCGTCGAGCAATGCGGTCTTCGCCAGCTCGACAGATCAAAGCAAGGAAAGCGGCAAGCACTACTCCTCGCTATCATACAAAATTCAAGGTATTAATCATGTCCTCGAATCATCCTCGAATCATTGTTCCCATATACGTTATCTCGCTTGCTCGTTCCGTCACGTTTCGATCCTTGGCATCTCTGTCCCTTCGTCGTTCTGTCATCTCGAGAGATTCTGGTCTCACGTCTTGCCTCTGAATTCCTGTTTCTTTCTCAATCCTGTAATTTGTACAGGCGATGTCCTTTAGCGGCAGCAAACAGCTTCGTTAACATCTCGGAGCAACTTGACAGTGCTGCAAGTACGATGTAGTTCTGCGAGCAATTTATCTCAGGAACGAGATTTGGGTCGGTCGTTCGACGGTGCAACGAATTGTCCAAGCTGCCCTTTACCTTGCGAGTCTGCTCTACATGTAACGAGGCTGAGACTGTATAGCCAATGTGACGTCGCATCTCTTAGGGAACCCAAACGGTGGCTGCTGCGATCCCCACCTTTACCTTGGGTGCGCTCTTCGATACGTCGTTAAGAGTGCGACCGACCGATAAGTGGGCGAAGGCGCGAGGTAGGTGTAGAACTAGTACTATAGTCGAGAAGTGCCGTTGTACGTGCATGTTCGCATTGCGCCCTCATGCAGCATGGAGTCCATCGCGCCATTTGCTCTAGCAGTTCCTTGTCGACGGCGAGTCGTCGGGCCTCGCATGTTCGAATTGACATAGCGGCAACAGAGTCGAGGCATAAAGAGCCAGAATATCCGCCGCTGTTCGGTCTCTCTTGTACGTACATAAGCATGCATACTCGAACACGAACAGCCACACTAACGACGCTTATCTACAACCCATCACCTGTCCGAACGCATCAACATGAAGCTTTTCATCCAAGCCTTCTGCCTCCTGACGGCGGTCTTCTCTGGTCAGGCATCCAGCGCACCGCTTCCTGGAGGTCCTGGCGCCTCCTGCACGACAAGTAAGGTTTCGAGACACTCGGCCTAAAGACGTTGCTGACGTGGCGACCATCAGTATTCCCCCATCAAGGCGGCTGTCCGTGTAGAGACTATCCGCTCGGACCGTGCCCGAGAGCTTTCGCAAGGTAGAAGCGGATAGGCTCAGGTCTTCGTCTGTCCGAATGCCTCGTCACTTCCCCGAGCCTACCCAAACACCGACGCCAAACCCTTTAGCGTCGGCTTCTGCCTGGGCTCGGTGAGGGAGGGTGGGCTCGGGGAAGTGACGAGGGTCCGAATGAACAGGTGTCCTCCGAATGGACAGGTGTCGTCTCCGAATGGACAGGTGTCGTCCGAATGGACAGGTGTCGTCCGAACGGACAGGTGTGCGAGACATAAAGAGCTGGACTGCCCAACCGTCTCTCATCCTTTCAGCACGCACTCTGTACCTTCAACCCGAACAACAGCATCACCGTCACCATCGACGACGTCGACATCCTCGCAACCGGACACGGTCGAAACACATTCGAACAACAACGCCATCAACTCCACTACGACCCGTCGTCCAACCAAACGCATCAACATGAAGCTGTTCATCCAAGTTTTCTGCCTCGCGACCGCTTTCTTCTCCATTCAAGCAACCGCTCTACCAGCTCCGGCTCCTGGCGCTCCTGGTCCTGGCACCCCATGCCGCTCATGTAGGAATACCGGGCTTCGAAGTTGAGATAACTTGCTAACGTCGTACAACTAGTCGACCCGAACGGACAACCTTGCGGCTGCTATCCCAATTGCCCGAAGGAGAACTAAGCTTTAATACGACGTCCATGGGCGGAGCAACGGGCAAGGCGAAGGCGGCGATCGAAAAACCTTGCGGCTGCTTTCCCTATTGTTCGAAGGAGGACTGAGCTTCGATACGACGTTCATGGGCGGAGCAACGGGCAAGGCGAAGGCGGCGATGTGGAAGCTAGTAAAGTGTCGAATAATACTAGTGTAAGGGAAAAGACGAGCATCGCTCCTCGCTACTATACGACAAGAACATCTCTGGAAGACATGACAGCGCTGTGAACACTGCCAATTACGATGTAGTCCTGCGAGCAACCTATAGCAGGAGCGAAAACTGCGTCGGTCCTCAGTCGGTATGCCGACCTGTCCGAGCCATGCCATGTCTGGAAATCCGTTCAAGCAAAATCACGTTTCCCAAAATCATCACAAACCTCGACGAGCTTGCTGAAGATGCCCAATTCCTGAAAGGATGTCAGTCCTCCACTCGTATCCCTGGCCGCACATGGCCGCAAGACTGCTCACCTTGACACTGTGTCCAGCGGCTGGAATCACGTGCATATTCGCCTCTGGCCATGCTCTGTGCAAGTCCCATGCTGATCGCGGAGGACACACTAAGTCCAATCGTCCTTGGACGATTGTGCCTAATCTATTTCAGTAGGGTTTCCAACCCGCATCCAGGCACAGCTGAACAGGGCATACCGGGAATCTTCCTCATCCTGTCAACATTCTCTTTCTCCAACAGCTGTCCATCCCTCACGAAAAGGCCGTTCAGAAAGTAATGACTCTCCATCATCCCATGCGCCAAACTCCAGTCATCATCATCAACCTTCTCCAAGTCGCTCGCAGGCACACCGACTTTACTCAATTGAAGTTCATACGCATTCCAGACCTTACCCGCCGCTCTTCTCACACTGACATCACTCGACGTGAAACGATTGAAGTATGCTCGAGGCAGATCTTCCGCCAAGTTTCCATTGCGCTCATCTTCCGGAATATGACTGACCAGCTTTTGGTGGGCGTCAGGGTACAGCATTGCCACACCTGAATTGCCAAAGGACCAGTCAAATTCGACCTTCCTGCCGAGGAAGATACCTCGCAGTACAAGCGATCCCACTGCTTCCGGGTGCGTCTGAGCGTAGAGTAGAGCCAGTGTTGAGCCCCAGGAACCTCCAAAGACCATGTGCCACTTCGAGATTCCAAGATGTGATCGCAGAGCTTCGATATCTGTGACGAGATGCTGGGAAGTGTTTTCCTTCACTTCTGCGTGTGGTTTGGATTTGCCGGCTCCTCTTTGGTCCATGAGCACGACGCGATAGACGGCTGGGTCGAAGAATGCGGTGTTTTCTTTGGACGTGGAGCCACCTGGGCCTCCGTGGAGGAAGATTACTGGTCTGAAATCAGTCAAGTAGCAATCGCCGATTTACGAAGCTCGTTGACCTGGTTTTCCGTCTTTCTTGCCATACTGCTCGTAGTAGATTTGGTGAAGCGAGCCCACGGGCAGCATGCCGCTGTCGTAGGCGTCATCATGATCGTATCCATATGTCATTACGGACCGCCGAAAAGACTGTTGAATTCCTGCCGAGTTGCGGAGGTAGTCGCTGGAGTCTATTGACTGATGGCGACGCAATGTCACATTGATCAACAGGGTTGGATTTGTAGGGAACCAAGCGAGGTCTTATGTAAGCAAAGCGCCTGCGGGTTTGGGAAGAAGCAGTATTTGAACAACTCAAAAGCTTTAGGTGGATGACAGCATTGCTCGTTCTGGCAGATGTTCGTTTGCGATTTTCTGCCTTACGGAGAGCGCGAGACGAAACACCAAAGCACAAAAATGGTACTCCGAGCAAGGTTCCAAACGATCTGTCTGCCAAACGCACGACAAACCGACCTCCTCACAACTCCTTCTTCGCTTCCGCAGCTCCCAGCGACTTGTATCCCAGCAAATCCACAATCGTAGCCACAGCTGCCTGCAGCTTCCAAGGGATCCACCATCTAAGCGGACCCAGAAATGTAAGTGAAGGGAAGATGACATTGGCAGAAGCAGTCTGATGCTGTGCATGCAAGAGCAGCATAATCGGCGGCGTCTTCTTCTCTTCGTACGCATCGCTCGTAACCTGGAACAGCTCCGTAAAGAAACTGCTTCCCAGCGGCTGATCGGTGGACGTCGGATGAACCCAAAGTAACACCACGGTGTCTTCTCCACGTCCCGTTTGTCCGGCCACGGGGTAAGGGCGGTGCGGCATCATTGGCCTTACGTGAATGGGAGGACTGTCGGCAGTGATGACGTGGTCTTTCAAGTCATAGCCAGTGGTAAAGCCGTATGCTCCTTGAAGAACCTTGAAGCTCTCGGTCTGGTCGAAGTGGAGATGCAAAGGAGGTGCTTGAGGGTAATCTTTTCCCATTTCAAGAAGAGGATGACCGGCGGGAAAGCGTGCGCGCATCAGTAGGCTTGGGCATATTAGTGACCATGGCTTGGAGTAGCTTCGAGAGCATGAATGCGCGCTCACCCGACGTCTAGATCCTTGTGGTCGAGAATCTCGACGATCATGGATCCATCGAAGAACTTGTGCGGTCCCTTTGACGGAGATTGAGAAGTCAGCATTGATCATAGCGTCAGCAGAGTGTCCGCTCACCCAAATGACTTTCCGCTCTTTCGTGTAAACCAACTCATCCATCTTGCGGGAAGTCGCCATACTCCAGGCTGAATGTCCAAGGCCGATGTCAGGTCAGTCAAAGGCTGACAGGATGCGAGATTTACTTTCTTCAAACAGGACGGCGATGCCGACGACTATATATGTTAATCGCAGCTGAGATCTGACGTGCGTATACGGTGAACCACTCTGCATCGGGAAGGATCCGCGCGAAGGAACGCTCGCATCTTTGCTGCAGCTTGTGGCGGCTTGGTAAGCTGTCGCCAACACATACAGCCAGGAGAGGTGTCAGAAGCTGACGTGTGACTGTCAACAGCCTTGGATCGATCTCCCAGACTCTGGTCAGGCATTCCAAGATGACATTGCATACTCGAACGGCAGTGTCCAAAAACATCTGCTCGACCCTGACCCTAACGCATGACTGCCGGAGACATGAACATTAGCAGCTTGGTGCTTGACGTGGCGTCGAGGCTCCGTTTCGAGTGGATCTGAGTTGACAGTCCGGGGTCTTGGGTCTCGCTGTATGTGACCTGGACTTCGAAAGGACCTGGCATGCGATATCTTCAAGAGATCGAGCGAGAAGCTGACAAACGTTGGGCCTTGAAGCTGTCTTGAGCCTAGCTTCGAGCGGCATGAGACAATACGACTTGAGTGCACGTCGTGATGGTCGCACCCCTCAGTCGTCCGGATTCACGTCGTAGAACGAAGGGTTGGCCGATGGGAAAAAGAAGTTTGGACGCTCGACAAGGAGGAGACAAAAATCTCAGCCACGACTTTGCGGCGTCAATGTCGAGTGCCAAAAGTCTGCGCAGATATAGCCGCTGGCCCGGTCATTAGCCGGACCAAAGAGGTGAGCCATGTCATCAGTGCAGCATGCGACCATTTCTTGGACAAGCATATTGTTGACGTGGTTTGCTCTCAAAGATTACCGCATCAGGAAGGAGCGATCGTGGCCGGACTGCCATTGAGACCGTTGTTGCAAGAAGCTGCGACACTCGCCAGCCCTGTTCATCATGCCGACCAAATCATCATATCCGGATGTTGACATTCCCAAGGTCGATCTCTGGGGGTTCATGTTCGAGACAGATAAAAAGTTCTCTGATGATCAGGGTGAGTTACCTTCGATATACGATAGGTGATCGGATCGCTGAGTCTTGAGTGCAGTCATCTATCGAGCAAGTAACTCCAACAGAAGCTACACCTTTGCTCAAGTCCGGGAAGCCGCCGCCACATTCGGGAAAGGACTTCAGGAGGCATGGAACTGGCAAAAAGGTCAGTGCCTCTTCTCAGGCCACTTCTAAGACGAGTGCTGATTTGCCTTTAGGCGATGCATTGAACATTTACGCCCCAAATGACATCGACGTCGGGCCTGTCATCTACGGAACGTTCTTCGCAGGCGGAATCGTCTCGCCAGCCAACCCAGGCTACTCTCCCGACGAACTCGCCTTTCAGCTCAACAACTCTGGCAGCAAAGCGATCGCCACAACAAAGGCGTTCCTCCCCGCAGCGCTGGAGGCAGCGAAAAAGGCCAACATTCCCGAGAACAGAATTGTTCTCATCGGTGCGGAACACGACGAGTCAAATAAGTTCAAGCATTGGACTCGTCTTGGAAGTGGAAGCGGGAATCACAGTCGACGAAGAGCCGCTCACACCGATCTGGCTTTTCTGGTATATTCCTCGGGAACCACAGGTTTGCCAAAAGGTTCGTCGACAACTCCAACAGGCTCTGTTCCGCATACTGACCTCAAGCTTCAGGAGTCATGCTCACACACTCAAACATCGTCTCCGATCTATGTCAAGTCAATGGCGCTATGGGCAAATATTACAACAGCGGCGAAGACAAGATCCTCGGCGTCCTGCCCTTCTTTCACATCTACGGCCTCACAGGTCTGGTGCAGCAACCCCTACATCGCGGCATTGAGCTCGTCGTCATGCCGGCTTTCGATCTCAAGCAATTCCTCGAGGCGGTTCAAACGCACAAAATCACCTTCATATACGTCGCACCGCCCGTCATCGTGCGGCTTGCGAGAGACGAGATGGTCAAGGACTACGATCTTTCTAGCGTGAAGATGATCACTTCTGGAGCTGCGCCGTTGACAAAGGAGCTCGTTGATGCGATCGACAAACGGTTGAAGTTGAAGATCAACCAGGCATACGGTATGTTCAGCTGCACAGCTGACCTCCGGGATATTCTGACACTTTGAACAGGTCTCTCGGAAACCTCTCCCATGACACATACCCAGCCCTGGGGAGAATGGTACAGCTCCGTCGGTAGTGTGGGCAAGATGTTCCCCAACATGCTCGCAAAGTACATGTCCGCCGAAGGCAAAGAACTCGGACCAGGCCAGACGGGCGAGCTTTGGCTAGCAGGACCAAATGTCTTCCAAGGATACTGGAAGAATGAAACAGCCACCGCGGATTCGCTTGCCGAAGAGCACGGAATGAAGTGGTTCAAGACTGGCGATGTTGGCTTCCAGGATGAGAAGCACAATTTCTACATTACTGACAGGGTGAAAGGTAAGCAGTGGAGACCAGGAGGCTTGCAGCTGGGTCTCAGACTGTGCCTTGGGCCATGCTTATCTCACAATGGCTAACACCGTTTCATAGAGCTCATCAAATACAAAGGATTCCAGGTCGCACCCGCAGAGCTCGAGGGGAAGCTGATGGATCACCCACTGGTCAATGACGTTGCCGTCATCGGAGTCGAAGACAGACAGCAGCACACGGAGGTGCCGAGAGCGTACATCGTGCATGCGAAGAAAGGAGCAGAAGCGGGCGAGAAGGAGACGGGGAAGCCTACGAAGGACAGCGAGAAAGATGCGGACGTGAGTCTTGCGTTGTGTCGGCTATCGAGGAGACTTTTGCTAACTTGATGGCAGGACATCATTGCCTGGACGGCGGCCAAGGTGGCCAATCACAAACGTCTACGGGGAGGCATCAGATTCATTGATGAGATTCCGAAGAGTGCCAGTGGGAAGATTTTGAGGAGGATACTCAAGGAGAGAGTCAAGGCGGAGGACTCGCAGGCTGGCAAACCGAAGCTTTGAGCGTTGTATACCAAGTTTTCATGTCACCACATGCAGGGAGAGCATATAAGCAACAGCGTCTGCCAGTATACCAATCAGCAACATCGACCGTCTCACACTCTGTCGTGCTGCTAGATGCAGATGGACTGGTCGTCGAACAAGCGACAGAATATCAACAGAAACAACCCTGACATTGACCAAAACCTAGACTATCGACATCATTGACTCATTGTCAGCAGAATCACAATCCACGGAATGTTTCCGACAATGTTGTGAACCAAGGGCTTCTTTTAGCAGCAGCAGCACTCATGTCGACTCATCGTCCATCTTCGTGGCACCGCATTGTGGCTTGCCCTAAACGATGGTGATCGTCGAGGCGTGCTCAAACGTGCTCAAAAAGAAGCGCTTGGCGAGTGGAGTACCAGGCAACGACATGTCTACATAAAGCATCATTCCCGTGCACGAAAGACAACTCCAAACATCGACA
Organism: Zymoseptoria ardabiliae STIR04_1.1.2; assembly: GCA_000223765.2. Taxonomy (NCBI): domain Eukaryota; kingdom Fungi; phylum Ascomycota; class Dothideomycetes; order Mycosphaerellales; family Mycosphaerellaceae; genus Zymoseptoria; species Zymoseptoria ardabiliae. The sequence continues at coordinate 31,708 of AFIV01000309.1, forward strand.
CCAACATTCATACATCCCAGCCTCACACAAGATGACCGACTCCACCCACCAACGTCCCGGCCACTTCGCCCTCGTAGTCTTCCCTCAATACGAACCTCTCGACGCCTTCGGCCCAACCGAAATCCTGCACGGACTCGGCCATCCGATAGTAAACCCCGACAGCGCCAAAGTCCACCTTAGCATTATCGGCCCATCTCTCGAGCCCGTCTCCTCGGGTCCCGCAGAAGGCGATCCATCCCTACACAAGTCACGAGTGGCTCAGTCGATTGTGCCTACACACACATTCGACAACCCGCCGAAGGACATCGATGTCTTAATCGTGCCTAGAGCTTTTGGAGCGGGACCGAAAGCTCTGTAGGGAGGAGCCTAGGAGCTAGCGGGCGTGGAGAGAGTGGTGCAGTTTTTGAGGGATTAATATCCTTCTTTAAAGCATCTCTTAAGTAAGCATCCCTTTCTATGTCTTATAGATAGGTACGGCATCTTACTAATTTTTAGAAAAGCCGTCTGCAATGGCGCCGGTCTGGCAGCTCGAGCCGGCATCCTCGACGGGCGTAAAGCGACCACAAACAAGCAGTTGTGGCAGGCAATTACTACCATAGGTCCGAAGACGCACTGGGTCGCGAACGCCAGGTACGGAAAATCCGCCTCTCCTTTAGCATCGAGCATCCGCTAACGACATGCAGATGGGTCGTTGCCGACAGCGGTAAACTGTGGACAAGCTCAGGCGTGTCTTCCGGCACAGACGCTATGTTGGCTCTCGTCGATTACACTTAGGGAAAGAATGCTTAGGGCGTTCCATTCGGAGATGTACTTAAGGAAGGCATGGAGTAGAATCGGGTCTACGACAGTACCGCCGATCCATTTGCCGTCAGCAACAAGTGTACGGACGTTGAGCCTTAGGCGGCGTGAGATTTAAGGCTCGTAAGGGCAGCAGATATATCGATAGTAGCACATTGCTTAGACACTCTTGGACGGACGGGACAAAGTCGTAATTACAGCATTATGGGAAGTATCTAGACTTAAGCAGCACTTCGAAGGCGGGACAACACAACATACCGTCATCTCGGTACAGCGTCCACGACATGTATGCCAACAGCCTCCGTAATCTCTTGGCCCGGATCTCAGCAGTCGTTTACAGCTAGCTAACGAGCACACAGCGGCAATAACGATGCCGGCGGACTAATACACCGCGACGTTGGAAGACGCTTCAACGTCAACCCGGCCCTCGGTGCCCACATAGGCTATCTACTCGACGTTATACATTTTCACTGGCTGTCGCAGAACCCAACGGCGGTAATGTCGAGAGCCTCTTTCCTTTCCCGGAAGTACAGTTTGCCGTCGTGGCCGACTCGTAGCATAACCCAATAATCAGAGATGATACAAAATACCATGTCGTGCATAGCATATGCGGAAGCGTTGAGGCGAAGTCGTCCGGCATATCGATTTATCGGCACAGGCGTTCGCCGACGTTGTGTGATGTCTTATGTGCTTCTTTGTGCAAAGTTGGGAGGCATCAACTAGCCTAGCAAACAGCACTTGCTGCACCACGGCATGGATGGATGCAGTCAATTCAATGGCGAGAGAATCGTCTCTTGAGTCACATCGTTCATCTGCTAGCAACACTTATCAGCGAACGAAACCGTCGAACGAAAGTGAGAATAGTCTTTATGGCGTGGCAAGTTCTTTCCACCGACCACGGATCTTGACGACTCCGGCAACACAGCATCGACTCCGTCGAACAGAAAGATCACCGGACCTGCATATAACACGAACCGACTGACCTGTAGTCGTGCTCGTTCACGCCCAAACAAACACTGGGTGAGGCTCGGTAGCTCTCCCCTGGTCATACCAAAGGCACCTCGTGAAGCCACGAAGAGCGACGACCTCCGCTGACCCGAAGCCCTACCTGGTTAGCGAGCTTGACATTTCCTCGGTCTAGACGTAGACCTTTGGCACGTCAGTATGTTGATGCTGGGAACGTGAACTTTGTGAGCAAATGGAGAGCGAGCTCTGTATAGGAGATCACCGAGGAGACGTGGCAGACCAGAGAATCGGAAAGAGCAGCGTTATGGTGTGATGATCTTCAGAGCGCTCCGGGCCGAGACTACTCCGAGGTCTTCACGGTAAGATTGCCCTTCGTGGAGGCAGCACCAAAGGCTTGAAGGGAGACGGCTCGCAGCTCACAACGGCTTGCCAGGAGACTCAGCAGTGTCGGCAGTGAACACACCTGTCGGTTGTGTGCATTTGTGAGATGCACGAGACGCTGACCTTCTGCGACCCTCCATGCCAGCCATGGACAAGGGGCCAAGACCGCGACAACTCCGGGTTCATGCAGGTACAATCAACTGCCCATGGTAGAATCCGGGTCCGCGAGATGAGCCTGCTCAGAAGGAACAGCGTACCATGGAAGCTGGCCTTGCTATACCATACGCCCTGCCGCCTAGCCAGGTACATCGATCCCTCGGTCTATGCAGGTGCACCTCCAGACACCACGGAAGATTCCCACTCCATCGAAGCACAGTGAGCGGCCCCAGAAGCCGTCTTCGAAACAAGGGCACCTTAAGAACTAGCTGCAGCAAAAGTCTAGAAGGACAACCAGCGGAAAGGCGTCTCTTGGCTGCATACAGTGAGGGTCCAAGCAGGCGAGTCCGCAAGCTCACGGCAGATACCAGGTTGGAGGCTGAGACCAGTCGTCTCTCAGAAGAGGGAAAGAATAGGCAGGGTCTGGAAGAGAGCCAGGAACGCGCGCAACGCCTCGCAAAGTGAGCTTCCGAGGAGTGAAGGAAGTACGAGGTGTTCCGTGGCGGAGTAGTCTCCGGATGATGGTATGGCAGTTCCCGGAGAGCGCGGATGGCCGGCCAAAGTGAGAAGCTGGCTTTGGACACTATCGTGCAAGTCAGCAGATGGTGTGTTCTCGGGAGTTCGGCTGATGGAGATGGAGAGAGATGGATTCGGGAATAGGACTGAGCAGCAGTCGGGAGAAGCACTCGCCCTGTATCTTGGCCTTCCACTGCCTCCTCCGCCACCTCTTGTGCCCACTCCGCCGCCTCCTCGTAGCTGCTCTCACGCCTGGGGTCCTGCGTCTTGACAGATCCCGCTCTCGCCTGTAAGTCTCCGACTCCAAATTCTCCGCCGACATCTTCACACGCACAGCCAGCAGCTCGGCAGAATAGTCCTCAATTGACAGCCAAAAGCCGCACTCTAGACATCATCTTCGTGTCTGGACCCGGATGCGCCGAACGAAGCCGACGAATGGCACCCGTGTGAGGCGTACGCAGCTTGTAATTATGTAAGGTCTGCATTGAGAATTGTACCACGTTCCAAGGGTGTTGGTGCTTCACACGTGGTACAAGGGTTCAAGGTATAAATGTTTAGATCTTGCAACTTCGGTCTAGATGCAGCTATTAGGACTTTCGTTGTATCTGCTCTCAGTCTCTTTCTCTCTCTCTCTCTCTCTCTCTCCAAGATCTACGCAGTAAGCTTTTTCACAAGGTTGTGGCAGCACGGAAACTAATCAGCTCGTCCGGCGGTGAAGCGAATGTTTTTTTTACGCAATGAACCCATCTCGCCAAGAGCCATTGGGCGATTTTCCCGTCTGTGGGGTTTGCGTGCACCGACCGGGACCGAGTCAGGCAGGTGGACACCTTTGTTGCAGAGTCTTTGTCGGCTTCCACGAGGCTGGTGCTCATGCCTGGATTTTTCCTTCCGTGCAGATGGCGTGGAGGCTAGGCTCTCTTGCGTATCGGACCGGTGGGGAAGCCAGGAAGCATGTCAACGGTTCCTGGCGAGAAGACCACGGCGTGGAGCTTCATTCAGCACGTTGTGCGTTGTCGCGGTCGAGGTGAACTCAGGATCTGTGCGGTCGTTCGCCGATCAGTGGAGATGGATCTCGGTATGTGCGAGACCGGCCGGAGTCAGTCTCACAGCGGTGGCTTGAGTCCAGCAACCCGTTCAAATGATGGAGGAAGGGTCCTCGGTCGTCTGCGACTATGTCGCCATACAAAATGGATTTGAGCCGAGAATGAACAGGAGGGATTTAATGAAGATCATGCTTTTTGATTCACTCAGACGACTTAGGTATATATGCTCGCAGTCATGCTCATTCGCTAATGGTACAAGTCGATGCAAGCGTGCTGTGCGTAGACGACTTGCCAAATCCATGCCTCATGACCCAAACGCCGTTCCAATCAATTCGTATTCTTCCAAGGCAAGCCGCCTGCCGTATTGGGGTATCATGGTCCACATTCTCCTGTCCGATGCCACACGTCGATTGCGTTTGTTGAAGGCTGCCTCTCCTGTATGCACACGCCCGATACAGATTCATGCATCCATTCAATCAAGTCGTTAAAGAGCCCGTGTCGATGTCGAGAGGGCGGGCTGTACGAGCACTGCTCAAGCATGGACCTCAGTATTCGTCGATGCACATTGTGAGTCGAGCCGAGACTGGATGGAGACAACGCTCGCGCTCATGGTATCGAGGCGCTGGTTGAGAGCTTCCATGGACTTGCCGAAGCCGTCGATGAGGCTCATCAGCTTCTCCAATGAGTTGTCCTTTCTGATGAAGAAGTCAGTAAAGGTCGATCAATGGCATCGATGAGGATGGATGAAACCTACTTTGTTGGAACGACCTCGCGATATTTGCACTCCAGCTTTTGCTCCTTGCAAGATTGGCATACGTGCTCGCCGTCACACTTTTGCTTCCTCTTGCGGCACTCTTCGCAAGCCTGAGATGGAAACGTCAGTATGGGTTGAGATGTGGTTCGACGTTGGATGAAGTGAGACATGGCAATAAACTTTCTATCCGTGAGAGGAATAGAGTTTGGAGGAGTTGTATTGTATAGGATGTGATGAACTGAGGATGACTGACCGTTGCGGTGCGCTTGGCTTTTTGACGAGGAGTTGATTGGCTGGGCGTGATTGGAACAGCAGGGAACTTTGCTGGCCGACCTTCTGTGTAGTGGTGGTGTTGCGGAGATGATGCTGGTGGAGGAGTTGCTGGTCCGACGGACACATTGCAGGAAGAGCTTCCACTGCTCATGCTGCTGAAGGACGAGTCGACTTCTTGAACGAAAGGATCTGAGCAAGAGCGGTCGGCGGCGTTGTAGTAGCCAGTCGACTCCGATGGGAAGTAGCCATCTGGGGAGTATTCATATGGTGATACTGGGAATGGGTTGCTGAAGAGGACGTGTTGAGGCGGCGGTGGCGGAGGAGTGTAGAAAACGCCAGGTGGGAACTCGTTGTAGTGAGGCTGTTCCATCGGGATCATGGCGTGAGAGTGGTGGTCCATCATCATACGCTGAAAGTTGCGCTTGAGGCTCTTTGGTGCTGGGGTGTGCAGAGACATGGCGGTGAGATGCGATGTTGGTATGCGTTGGAGTTCCGAAGGGTCGAAGTGGTAACGACTAATGATCGGATGAAGAGGATGTAGATGGGAAGATTGAGTGGTCAACGTCGAACTTGAGGCTGTTGCAGTGGAAGCTGATTTGGAAATGATGGTCTTGGTGGTGGAAGGGAATCCAAACGGTGGGAACACAGAGGATATCTATAGGGAAGCAGTGACCGAGTGATCCGCCAGTTGGAGTACCAGGCGGTGGTTGGCATCCGCCATGTGCAAGGTAGGTGTCCTGTCAGGTGTGGCCGAGCGTTCCAGTGGGTCCAGAGGTGATGAGCGCGGCCCCAATGCACGCAGAAAGCTTAGCGCGGAGAGAAATAAGGTGCAGGTTTTCCAGGTACGCCAAGGGCAGCACCAAAGAATGGCCCGAAAATCTGGTCGGCAGACACGCCAGGCAAGTCCTGCAAACGATTCGGATAGGCGAACGAGCACGGCGTCTCTGACCAGGGTCTTTTCCGGGGCGCTGATCACTTTTATCGATGATGCGTTGTTGCTCGCCTTACGAAGGACATTTGAGATGAATAGATTGAGCTCGGCGGAGACATTGCAGTCTCTCGTACAGCGCCTTCCCAAGGTGGACTGGTCAATAGCCATCTTCAATCAGCTGTGCATTGGCCTCCGGCAAGGCATCTCCTGTCGGGAGGCTGTCCGTGAGCCTCCGCGTAGCTGTCACTTCAATCTGATCGAGGACAATGATGGCGAGCACAATCTCCATCGCCGAGGAGCTCCAACCGCGCCTGCATATCCAACCACGGGGCGTCGTCCTTACAATACCGCGGAGGATCCCTGAGAGTGCATCCGTACCTGCGTCGCGTCAACCGCGTCGTTCAGGTTGTTGGAACGCAACAGCAGAGCCGGTATGAGTGGCAGACAGCATGGAAGGGTCCGGATGCGAAAGAGTCGTTGTTAGCGTGGTTGAGATCTGCTCTTGGGGCCGGGACACGACGGTGTATCCGGTGTACTGGCAGCAGTAGATGAAGGCACGGCGTGGCTCGGTCGACTCGCAGAACACCACTCAGACCTCTCGCTGCATGGTATTTGCCATGTGAGGTCTTGGTGGGGCTCACCAGCAGGATGCAGAACTCCGAGACCAAGATCTCTCCACAGACTACTGAAATGCACTACGTTGGTCTCCTCAGTAGCGTTCGGCAATGTAGGCAAAGGATGAGCTGGATGGGCTGTGCTTGAAACAGTCAATTTCCTGACAGCGACTGACGTCGGATACCAGCCGATCGGCATTGATCCTGGTTGGCAATCAATGCAAACAGGCGAGATGCTGTGCAGAGGAGATGCATACTGTATACATTGGAGATCGAGCAGACGGCCCAGAGTCCCGGGTCGTAGATGACGCCACGCTTGCGGGCGAGATTGAAATCGGCGCAGCAGCTCTTCAGGTTGGTTGTTGCCTCAGTAGTCCGCCGCGGACCGTCGGCCAGAGGTATCCAACAGGGAAAGTCGAGCGGGTCCATAGCGTCAGGTCTTCGGTGGCTTGCTTGTCCGCGCCTCTCTCTCTCTCTCTCTCTCTCTGCTCTCCTGGACCCCACAAATGGACTTTCCTCATTGAGCCAAGAGGAACTCTTCACCCACGGCGTTGACGTGCAGTAGCGTGATGCGCCAACCCGGGGAGGATCAGCTGTTTTCCCGTCTTTTGCGAAACCTTGTTAATTTCCGCCAGCACCAGCCTCTTACGGCCCAGAGGGTTTTCTCTTCAGTGTATTCACAGTCTGGAGTGAGAAGTGCAGGCGAATGAGCTGCAACTGCGCCATTCTTCTCCCTTCTGTCCTCAGCCTCTTTCGCTGCTTCTTCGGCCGTTCCTCATGCTTATCACTGTCAGTCTGAGCGCTTTGCAGGATCCTCCGCAAACCTCGATTCTAGTTTGGGTCGTCGGAAGATACCAAATTGGCGAAGGTGCCGACAGTAGCTATAGCAGTCCTTCGCTCTGGACCTCATCCATGCCTGATCCGACTTCTTCCTTCTCCTGACCGAGAGTCGTCAAGTCCTGGAGGGTATCGTGGAGACGATTCTCGCATCCCGAATATCGTAAAGAAGACCTCATCCTGCCTGGTGGGTCCAGCGTTAGGCATCGGTACTGACGCCAACCACATCATCAACCACTTCCTCCAAGCGGGGTTGTCTCAAAGTCTCCGTCCTGTCAAAATCTCTCAAAGATGCGGAATTTCCTTTTGCCGTTCTTTGCCGGATGGTAGAGTTCATCCTGCTGCATGCCAATTTCATCCCGACATGCCTCCGCGACAGCAGCTGCAGAACACGCATACCAGGTGGGAACAAAAGCAAACTTCCGCGCCACGCCCTGCAGTCCAGCCCTTTGTCTGCTCTCAACTGCAGGTACATCGTGGGGGCAAAAAAAAAAAAAAAAAAGCCAAGCCTCACGGTCCGACAACCCCACGCCTGCAGGAGCTGTGCGTAAGCTCGCAGAACAACCAGATATGGCTTGCTTTAGACGCGAGAGATCGTCAGGCGGTCCGAAAGGCTCTCGACGGGTCTCGAACCTGGCCATGCGCAGCGCTCTGATGCCACGAAGAATACTCGTCTCGGGTACATTTCAATATTTCAATGCTGCGCTATGATTTCTCTCAAAATGCAGGACGTTCCTGTGGGTCTGGTATCTTTCCTTTTGACGATTTGCGGATAATCGGAAATACAGGACCCGTGTACAAGTGCAGCGGAGATCCCCTTCCCATGGTCGATGTCGTCTGAGACGCATGAAACGAACGACAGTATTGCCATGTCGCACATACATCGCCCAGTCATCGTGTTACACGCTCGCTCCACATCCGTGGGCTGGCCTTTCCCTTTCGCTTATGGGCCTTTTTTTCTTTTCAAGATTCGCCAATTCCCATTGGCGGCAGCTTGTAAATATGACGACTTTGCATCGAGATGTGTACTCTTTCAGTACGGCGAATTGGTGGCGCGCTTGGGTGTTGGTTTGGATTTGCGTTTCCTCCCGGACTTGGCGGCCTGCGAGCATGTTGCACGATCCCTCTCGTCGGTGCATGTACCCAAGCAGAGCGGATTTGGCAGCAAGATTGTCTGCTGCAGTGCAGTGCTTCTCGGCCGGGGTTCGTAGCGATGATGCGCCGGGTAATTGGGATCCTCTGCTCGAGCTTCGAAAGCTGTCTGGAACAAAGTATTTCGCTTCATCAGGCTATCGTCGCCCGGCGTGGTCGGGGAATCCTTCGCTCGCTACGTCGCGTCGATCTGTCCTCGGTGACGTTCGATGGACCTCGCCGAGTCTCTTCCGAAGAGTCAGCATATCGTCGCAGAGCAATCGATGGACATAGCCGCCAGTAATGGCTTGACCGGAATTCCGCACAAAGTGTGCGCAAATGAGAGGCGTCGTTTGAAGGTGACGTCGCAGCAAGCACCCCTGTCGTCCGACCCCCGTCTCTCCACGATCCGATCCTGCACTCTCCCGTCTTTCACAATCTGCACACATCCGTCCATCACATGGGACTATTCCATTCTGCAACCTCACCTCCTCACATCCGTCACACTTCGCCTATCGTGCCGTCGCAAATGCCGTGTAACCTATATGATGGTGTGTGTGTGTAGATGTGCAGGTATACCTCCGAGGTGTACATAATACCAACCACATGAACGCCAGACGCCAGTTCACGCCACGTCCCCAAATACACAAACGCCACGTCCGCAGGGCCGGAGTCCGCGTACCTGGATTTTCTCTCTCGTCACCACGTACATTAATCCCTCCCTCAGATCACGGCCATGGACCCGCGCATTTGCGGTACGATCGATCAGAGCACAATGACCACCAGCTGGGTATCCGTGCCGACGTCCTGGGTCGCTACATCCCGCACGACAGGCCGATGAATTGCGGCTGCATCGCGCTTTTGCGTGGAGATTTGGGAAAAGTCACTACGACTTCTCCTGGATGGTCGTGCTCTGTAGTACCACTCCGTCCGCTTCTTCGCTTGGAATCCGAATCCACGGTCCTGCAGGAGGAATTGTCGACAGGGTTGTCTCAAATCGCCTCGAGAGATGCTCAGTCTGAAACATCTTTCAGGAAGACGACGAACGATCCTGACAAGACTGCACACCGCTGCCTTTCCCTCTGATCTTTCATGACCCAAATACCGCCAGACCTGTCCTCGTCAAAGCATCGATCATCATGAACAACCCGATTCCAAAACAGGCTGCGGCGGAGCCCTCTGTCCTCTGATCAGCCAAGACGACCCCACTTGCCAAGTTGCGCTCACTACCTAACGAAGTACAAACCCACACTGATCTCCTTCTCCACCCACCGATCTCCCCCTCTAACCGGGAACAGGTCCTCGACTCCGCTTTTTGGCCCTCGCCTCGCGCAAGGTTTCGCTAAAGACTCCTGCACACTTCCATGCGCCATTCCATCTCGACCTGTCCAGCGATCCTGTCTTTCTAGATCGAGCAAGTGTATGGAGGTGAAGGATTCTCACTACTTTGAAGTTTGGCCCCCTCCTTTCAAAATCGGAAGTCAGATAGATCGATTGCGAATGGCCGATGATCAGAACGCATCCTTCAAGCTTGCTGGCGTAGTGATGATGGGGCCAAACTCATCGGCCAACCTGGATACCTGGATACGAGCGGCCGCATTATGCAGATGCAGACTTCGAAGCGACACGCCGACTCCCCGGATCATCTCGCACTCGCAAACCATCCTTGATCAACCGATAGCCCTCAAACTTGTGCCACGCCCCTCCTCCCCTCCTGTCCATCTCTTGTCTCGTACATCGCCGGTCTACCAACCGCCAACACTCCGGATGCGAATCAGCTGAACTGAGGCCTTGAAACGAAGATAATGTCCACTATCTATCTGCACAAGCCCAGAGATCCTCGCAAAGTCAGCCAAGAGGTGGTACAATACCACTCTTTCCGACCCTGAATCTCGGGAGAATACTTTCCTGTGGCGAACCGCTGCTTCGGCGTCCCCGAGTGTGGCGATGCAACGCAGTTTACGGGGCCAGGCGGCGAGGAAGTCGGCAAAGATACGATGTGTGATGCTCAACAACGAGGCCGTTTTGAGAGTTGCAGCTGACCAAATGCTGCAGCATCGACGAACAGCAGGTAAGTAACCCAAAGCATAATTCCTGCGTGTAAGAACTCCTCGGACGACATGGACGTCATATTGGTGAATCGGTCCTGGCTAGGGTTAACGTTCGTACTTTAACCACTCTCTTTGAACAATAGTGGAGGACCAAGCAGTCCAATCTCGCGCTCACCGACGATGACCATATTCTTGCCAACGAACAGCCCGAACACACTCCATCACCACAGCAATTCTATTCCATCGGCGAGTGCGCGACTAATGAACATCAACAACCACATATCTTTCGTATCGCCCACGAAAGCTAATACACAGCATGATTAGCAATCGGACCAGAGTTATACAACAGAGTTCGCATGGGCACTACTTACAAACTTCACAGAGCCGAGAAAAGATCTTCCCACCACGACTTGGTCGAGCTTTTGCGGAGTTTTCACCGACGTCAAGGATCCAAATATACCTCATCAATAATCCGCCAAAATCACCTCCAAGCATGATCTTTCCCTCCCCCTCCGAACACCCTAACCATCGCATTCGATAGACTTCACGTCGTCCGAATCTAGCAAATGCCACGACCGGAGATTCGCTCTTCCAGAGAGTAGGAGAACAAGTACCGCACGAGTCAAGTGCGCCGGGCAAGACGGAGTCCACGTTCATCGCTGACCCTAACCCGGTCTTCGACCTCGCCCATTGAAAAAGACCCCAAGTCCCGAAAAGTCAAGGTCGAGTTTTACACCAGACAAGCGCCCGCGACTGAGGCCGTTTCCACATCGTGAGAAGACCCAATCGCCGTGGGAACGACGATGCGCCAGGAGGTCTAGGCTTGTTGACCTCAAAGCCAGAAGCTACCATACGGACCTTCGGGGATTCGTTGATGGTATCGAGAGATTGCAGCGTCATCATACATGGCAAGAGCGCCTCGTGGTCTTGAGTTCAGACTGTTACGGCGACCACTCGTGGCCCGATCGTCCCGCTCGGAAGAGACTCCAGTGCAGACAAGCCCCTCCTAGGGTTTCCAAGACACAAACGACGCAAGTCCGCAATCCCCACGGGCAATGGCATGTATCACCCCAAAGTCCTCCCGAATATCATTCCAGCAAGACGCAACGTGCCGACTCGCAGTCTCCAGAGCCCCATCTTTCGCAGTCATCGGGAATTCTCGACTTCCTCGTCCGTCCGTGGTATACGGTACAGTACAGTACGACCCTCCACACACCAGCAATCCCCACTCTCCCCCACCAACACCGCATGGCAACGCGAGCCGTCATGGATTAAACCTCTTGTAGTGAGGGCGGATCTAACACGCCATTCTAGCCCTCCTCCACTCATCCAGGCTACGGCGATCGATCAATCCATCCCAAACTTCCCGGTCAATTTCTCGAGAAAGATTAGCGCTGAGGGATGGATGGCAAGGAGGGGAGGAACGGGCCAGAGATTCAAATAGAACAGTGCGAAAAGATCGACGTTGACGCTGATGTGAGGTTTCGGACGGACGGACGGACGGACGGACACACTCCGGCTTGTTGGAGAAGATGATGATGATGGGTGATCGTGACGGTCGACGAGTCCCGTCATGAGATTGCGATCGAAGTGTTGTGCAAGATCGGCGGCGCCCAACAAGTTGGATTGGATGAGTTTTCCTCGAAGGGGTTCGGGTACTGCGGCTTGGGCATGTTTCGACCATGCTGTCCGCTGGCGCTCAAGAGTGCCGCCGAAAAAAAAAGGGATCGCCGTCGTGGCCGACCGGGGGAGATTTTATTTTGGGAGGATGGACCGGAACGGGAGTCCAGTCCGGTCGTGAGGTTGTTGAGAGAGAGTACCTTGTGGAGATCGGTCGAGTGATGAATGAATGTGATTTGCGAGAGACATACCGGCGTGGCTATTCGATCGTGATGCCGTTCGTTCCTTCCATTCCGCGAAAGAGATGCCTGCAGGTAGGAGGTACGAGCAGGGGCGATCCTGGAGGGTGATGATGAGAGAGAGGTGGGTTCGGAGGATGGGAGGATGATTAGCCGGCCGTGTTGAGTCGTTGTTGACTATCCTGCACGAATTCATAGCGGAGAGAAGTATGCGATTCCCCCCTTCAAGGCATGCTGGCATGCTTTCCACTCGAAAACTTCCGTCCTGTTGCTATACATGTTGACATTTAATCGTTGCAGCCCATTCCCTTGCCATTTCCTTCAGTCCATATAGTCTCTCTCTCGCACACATGAGGCTCCGACACGTCCTCTCCAGCAAAGATGTCTTCGACCAATCACCCCCTCTGCGCACTCGCCATCACGAACAACTCATCCACCTTCCGATTAAACTCCTCGGTAACCGCATCCTCCTCCTTTTTCATCTCCCTCATCTTCCTCTTCACCTTCTTCTCGCACTCCTCCTCCTCCTTCTTGAGCCCGTCCATCTCTTTCTTGAACGACGCCTCCGCCTTCTTCGTCTCCTCACAGTTCCCTTCAATCTCCTTCACCAACCCATCCATCTCCGCCTTGACCTCGTCCCGCTCAGCTTGCAGCTCCGCAATGCGAGCTTGCTTTTCCTCTTTCCTCGTACACAGTAGCTCGAGGGTTCTGCCGAAGTGCAAGAGTGTGGTGTGTTCGGTGCCGTCGGGACGGGTGAATTTCACCGAGACCTGTTCTTCTTCGATGTTGCGGTCCAGGAGTTTCATTTCCTGGAATAGGGCGTCGAAGTCGGCTTGCGTGGGGACACCGGGGCGAGGGACGAGATTGCCATCGGCGTCGAAGCCGGTCTTGCGCGTGGTGATGACTTGCGCGAGATCGGCGTGGCGCTGTTCGAGGTGAGTGGCGGCGGAGTTGCAGTATTCGTGTGCCGCTTCTGTAGGTGGAAGGTCAGTGTGTGGCACGTAGGTGAAGGACTATGACGACTCACCTGAAAACCCCATATCCAGTCCCTGCTCCTGCACTTCATCTTGTCGATACTTGGCGAAGAAGCCCGGTCGAACACGCAGAGGATCATCTTCCGAATTCTGTCGCTGGATGTGCTTGCCGAATTGCTGGAAGAAGCCATCTTTGGCGACGGCGGATTTGAGGACGCCGGCGGGGAGTGGTGCGAGGACCTCGCGGGCGGTGCGGTCTTTGCGGTGTTTGCTGCGAGACTTGTCGTGGTGCTTTTTGGCGCTCGGGTGAGGAGTGCCCTTTGTCCAGGTCGGTGGGATGTTCTCTTTGCCTGGGGAGTGAGATTCTGCGATGCGGACCCGTTGTTGCTGGTGTTGTTGCTGGTGCTGATGACGCGGGAGCTGGACTTGAGCCATGTTGACCAATGGACACAGCGCTGAGCACGCAGTGAAGGGTGAGAATGAAAGCGCAAAACGAGATGTCAAAGGATGATGGGCGTCGTTGGAAGAAAGGAAAGGCGAAAATAAAATGAAGTCGGCGAATTAGTTGGTTCCAAGACCCGGATACAATCTCGCAAAGAGGACTCGGGAAGGAGCGGATTTCAAGGCAGACTTCAGACGAGATCCTTACCCGTGCGTGCGCATACTCACTGCCATATCCTCGCCAGGTCACTGCAAATCTCCTCGCGTACATGTACATTGCGATATCACCGCGAATGCTCTCGCCGGACTGATCCCATTTGTACCCCTCGGGAGATCTCCCACGCGCCTGCTCCTCGCCTTCTCCTCTTCCATTCCATCTTGACCATGTCCGTCCATCCCTCCATATCGATACATCCTCCCCATCTCCTCCTCAAGAACTGCTGCCGCCCTCCCCCTCCACCGCCGCCAACACCCCCTTCGACTCCAACAACGACGCCAACGATCCATCCTGATGCATCGACATCATAATATCCGTCCCACCCACAAACTCCTTTTCCACATACAACTGCGGAATCGTCGGCCACTCCGAGTACTCTTTGATTCCTGCCATCACACCAAAATCAGACCACCTTCAAAAACAGTATCTCAGCATGCACACAAAGAACATACCAGCCCTCAACTCCTCATCCTCCAACACATTAAACGCCGTAAACTTGGCCGGATCCACGCCCTGCAGTCCCAACAACTGAATACTCGCGCGACTGAAGCCGCACTGCGGCGTCTCGGGGGTGCCCTTCATGAACAGCACCACGGGCGCGGAGGCGACGGCTTTGTCGATGGCGCGGCGGGTTTCGGTGGAGAGGAAGGATTTCTGGAGGGAGGCGAAGCGGGGGGAGAGGAGGGGGTTCTTGTTGCGGCGCGGTCGGAGGGCGGAGAGCTGAGGATGGATGGGGTTAGTGGGGAGGATGGAATGGGATGGGACGGGGGTGGGGTGGAGGTATACCGCTGATAGTGCTGGGCGGGTGTACATGGTTGGGTGGTGGTGGTGGTGGTGGTGGTGGTGTGGGAGATGATGGGAGAGTGAAGAGGGATGGGTTCCGTGGGAGCTTTTCGAGAAGTATGACGACAGTCTCGAGTGTCGCTGAGTAAGCGGATATATGTCTCCGATACCGTATAAAGCAAAAGGTCAATCATCCACGAACAATGGAACCAAGTATTCCCCGTCCATGGACAGAACATGAGTGTTCCGCCGTATCGATCAGACCGGATCCGCGTTCAATGGAGATGAAGCGAAGATTCTTCTTCAAAACCATTTCCTCTTCCTGAAGACTTCCTCCTCTCGACATCAACCTCGATCAACGTCCAAAGGACCATCAAGAAATCACCAAAACACCGACCACAGACCGTCAACATGGTCAACATCCCCCTCGAACTCTACAAATGCCTCACCACCGACTCCTCCTGCCGCGGGATCCCTGTTGTCCGGTCTGGGCGAATGGATCATCAACATCACCTTCCTGCTCTTCCTCCTCGCCCTCCTCTTCGGCCTGCCCATCCTCTCCCTCTGCTGGTTCCTGATCCCTCGGGATGAGAAGTCGTCGTCGCCATCATCCTCCTCCTCTTCCTCCTCCTCCTCCTCCACCCCCAGCGCGGTGGCACCTCCATCAATCCCCCCCTCAAACCTCCCACCCCCA
>AFIV01000308.1:0-50647 GCA_000223765.2 Zymoseptoria ardabiliae STIR04_1.1.2
GGGGGGGGGCGGGGGTGACAGACAGTCCCTCACGACCTCTCCTCCGAAGAGGGGGATATCAGAATCAGATGTGTGTGTGTGTGGATTTCCTCGCCGACGGTGGTTGGGGAGAGGATGAAAGACTCGCACACGGGAGGTCGAGGCGGGAATGGAATGGCAATTGGGCGGAATGTCCGGAATCTGAGCGCTCTGCTGTCCGACGCGGGTCGGTTCGATGTGGCGTTTTGATCAAGGGGTACGTTTGGATGCGATGAATTCAATGGCAAAGTCCGTGGAGTCCGCTGGGGGGATGTTGGTGAGACATATAGGGGGAAGTATGTGGATGAGGTGAGTCTTCACATTTCCCGTGGCGATGCTTTTGGAGGAAGGAGGGCTAGGTAAACATAAGATGCTGATAAGGAGAGTAGGTCCATCGAGTCCTCAAATCGGATGGAATTTTTCCTCTACGTCGACGTATCGACAACCGCACTTTGTCACGCCGTTGTTGAATCGCGAGGGGAAGGGGACGGTGGAGATGGAGTACCTCACGGATGATAAGAGTTCGTTCGAGGATCATGGGTTTGTGCTGAGGAAGGCGAGTGTGGGTGAGTGAAAGGGGAGTTGAAAGGGCGGGGGGGTTCTTTCTTTTGGCAAAACACTTCTCCGATCTGCTTTCACACCCTCGCCGATTTTGTCAATGACTCCTCTCTGCTATGGAGTCGAGGCCAATTCCTGGGAAAAGACGGTCGTTTGGCTCCAGGACCAAGGATCGAAGTGGCTCGACATCCACGACGTCTCTTGATTGCGTGCACGGGGATGGGGATGGGGAAGTGGAGGTTGGAGATAGATGTTCTGAACGGACGAGGAAGAGTTTGTTTTCGGGCATCGTGGTTTTATTTTCTGAATCAGGCGGCGGTGGGTGCTCGAGCCGGAGAGATCTATCACACCTCGCCGATCTGCTACACCTGCCTGACCCGACCTACGGAACGCCTTCCCCTCTGCTGTGGATTCGAGGTTAATGCCTTTCGATCGGACGGTCGCCTTGTTTCAGGACCAAGGATCGAAAGGATCGACGTCCACGACGTCTCTTGATTGCGTGCACGGGGTTGAGGAAGTGGAGGCTGGACATAGATGTTCTGAACGGATGCTGGGAGCCCCTTTGAGTACCAGGGATTTCTTCCGAGGAAGGCGGGTGTGGGTGAGGGAGCTTGGATAATGTGCCACACACCCCATCGATCTATCAACGACTCCTCCCTACTACGGATACGATGCCAATGCCTTCTAATCAGACGGTCGCCTTGTTCCAGGACCACGGAAACGAAAAGGTGCTCCATATTACGACACCACCACCGAGATATTGTTCCTTCTCCCTTCCCAATCCCCGTTCGATCCCATTCCCGAACCGCCTCTTCCAATCCCCAGCGCGACATCAACACCCCCCACCGCACTTGATGTGGCCCAAAAGTCCCGGTCCCATGCCATAATCGTAGCACCGGCCATCCAATCCCGGAGTCCTCTTGCAGAGGCACTTGAAGCAATGGTCGTTGATGCCGTGCCCGATCGTGGCTTTGCATCGGGGCGCGCCGCCGTCGTCGTAGTAGTCAAAGTCGCTGGAGTCGATGGCGTCGCAGGCGGATTTGGTGGCCGCGCCGTTGCGGGCGCCTTCGGCGTTGGTGACGCCTTCGACATTGTAGCAGTAGCAGACGTCGTTGTAGGTTCCTCCGGCGAGGACGACGGTGGTGTGTAGTAGCAGCTGGAGGCCGAGGAGAGTTGCGAGAGGGGGGAGGAGATGCATCGTTTTGGGTTGTTGTTCGCTAGAGAGAAGGGGTTTTGTGGCTGGTCGTTCGTCGGGGGTTTGTGTAGTAACTGGCTGATGGCTTGTTTGATAGTATAATTGGAACGAGTGTAGCATTGTGCCTAGTAAACGCAGTAAAAAGATAAGGGTCTGAAGATAACGACTCGCATTCGATTAAGACGGATAAGACGGAGGGGAAAGAATGCAGGAAGAACACTTCTTTCCCGGCTTCTGGGTCTTGATATAACGCAATACGGACCCGACTTGCATGCAATCTCTGCCTTAAAGCTAGGATAGCCTAGTCCCCAGAACAACATTTCCCGGCTAGACAGCCTCGCCCCGAATCGATCGCATTATCCCAACCTTGCTCCATCGATCCTATTCAACACCCCCCTCCGCACTTGATCTTGTCCCAAGATCCCGGGTTCAGACCATAATCGTAGCAGTCGCCGTCGAGTCCCGGCGTCCTCTTGCAGAGGCACTTGAAGCAATGGTTGTTAATACCATGTCCGAGCGTGGCTTTGCATCGAGGTTGGCCGCTATCCTCCTCGTAGCCGAAGTCGCTGGAGTCGATGGCGTCGCAGCCGGAGTGTGTCGCGGGCCCGTCCCGATTGCCTTGGGCGTCGTAGCAGTAGCAGGCGTTGTGGTAGGATCCGCCGGCGAGGACGGCGGGGAGCAGTAGCTGGACGCCGAGCAGAGTCGCGAGAGGTGCGAGGAGATGCATGGTTTGCAGGCGTTGCTGCTGAGATTGATGAGCGGTGTGAAATTGGGGTAGTGGAATATGGGCTGGCTTACATGTTTTTTTCTGAGGAGAAGAGATGGGGTTTGACTGGTTGTCGGTCGGTCGGTCGGGCGTTATCTTGAGGATGGGTAATGTGATTCCTCCGAATGTCTTGTAAGGAGACTGCACGATTGAGGCAGGCCGGCGCCGAAAGAATGAGGCGAAGAAGGCAATGACGCGATTCCCTGGAACGAGGCAATGGAGAAGGCATCTGATCTCACGTCCATGACGGAACTCCATCCCCTCATCGATCTCATCGGTCGCCCTGCGTAGGATCTCTTTCCCTTGCCGGTCTGACTTCACGCTCCATCAGGTACCAAGAGGTGGCAAGAACCCGACCGCCTCAGTCTGTACCTAGAGCTAGGATAGCCCAGTATATGAGACACAGTCCTGAGGCTAGATAGCCTCATCGCATGTACGTTGTACAGGAAACAGTGCTTACAGCGACAGTCCTGATCGATACGCTCTGTCTTTAGAGGACAACCATGAGCTCAGATCACATCACGGAGACTGAATGTCGAGGTGGTCGAAGCAATGCTGTGTTGATGAACTATATCCCGAGCCCTGAGATACTGAGTGTCATCGCAACTGGCGCTGTGCCTGATAGCGTCTCAGGCGTCGAGGACGCCACAGATACGTGGTGATCAACACTAAAGGCGACCACGTCAGCGCTGGCTCGGATGGGAAGAGTGAGGGAGAGGAAGACTTCGGTTCACTTACCTTTTCGTCGCATTTGATATGGAACCAAAAGTAGTCCGAGAAGTTGCAATGGCCATACATGAACGGCGTCTTCTTGCAGAGGCAATCAAAGCAATGTTTCTTGATGCCCCAGAAATTGTGGGCTTCGCACGCGATGTTATATTTATCGATGTAGGTGCTGTGGTCGAGAGCATCACATGCTCGTTTCGTAGAGGCCACGTCGACAACTGGCGTGTGGTGGCGGGAGTCGAGACAGTAGCATTCACCGTAGACACCGCCGGCGAGGACGGTAGGGAACAGCAGCAGCTGGACGCCGAGCAGAGTTGCGAGGGGTGGGAGGTGCATGCTGTTGGGTCGTTTGAGCTAGGGTTGATTAGCGAGCGGCGTGAATGGTGGAGGGGAAGAGGGCGCACATGTTCTTTCCGCAATGAGGGTTTGGCTGGTTGCTGGGAAAAGGGAAA
Source organism: Zymoseptoria ardabiliae STIR04_1.1.2 (assembly GCA_000223765.2). NCBI lineage: Eukaryota > Fungi > Ascomycota > Dothideomycetes > Mycosphaerellales > Mycosphaerellaceae > Zymoseptoria > Zymoseptoria ardabiliae. The sequence goes on from AFIV01000308.1 coordinate 3,716, forward strand.
GTATAGAGGACGAATGTCTCCTCAGCTTTATCCACGCCCAGCATCGGACTCCTACCTCCTTGTTCGCCCTGCGTAGATCTCCTGTCTATCTCTACGGGCCGATCACTTTCCCTTACCGGTCTATCTGTACGCTTCGCTAGGGATCGGAAGAGGTAGAAATGGTCCCGACAGTCTCATTCGCTCTCCAGAGCTAGGATGATCGAGATAAAAAGTGCCTAGTAGAGGGGAGACACATGAGGCTAGATCGATAGTCTTGAAGTCCGTGAGGCGAGCCTTGCACGGCTTCTTGGTCTTGTAGGGTCTCGCTGCGAGATGGCGTGCTAGAGGCATAGAATTGAAGGCCTGTCCAGGAAGGCCTCGGTAGGGAAGCGAAGAGATAGAGCGCGATTTTGAGCTTCGTCAGGGGTATCCAGAAGAGGTAATATGGGTTCGACCGCCTCGGTCTGCACGCTGATGCGCTCTCAAAAAGCTAGTAAGGCCTAGTATATCGGAAAAAGATATCAGACTGCCTGGGATGGTGAGGCGAGCCTTGCACGGCTTTTTGGCCTTGTCGGGCCTCACTGCTAGATGGCGTGCTGGAGGCCTTGGAAGGAAAGTAAAGTGATAGGCGCGATCGTATGGTCGGAAAGATGTTGGGAGGAGATCTGGTGGCCCGGCGCAATGCTTACATAATGCGCTATTATTGACGCCTCCAAACACGTCCTATTGCAACTGAACACATACCCTCACGACCAACATCTACGATGTCAAAGCCGCACATCAGTGACGAATGGAAGATCAGAACAACGACTGAGAACGCGGCCTCAATCACCTGGGCATTGAAGAATCATCCGGCAAATGAGCCATTGCGTGCGGGGTTGTTCTCCGCGACCACATCTTGGACATGATGGATCCGAGGATGACACGAACATGTGGAGTCAAGTCGAACGTTTATACCAACACGGCTCCGTATGGTCCTCTGCAAGTCACTCGACCGCAGTCCAAATACTATCGGCAGCAACTGTGAGAATCCTTCCTTAACGGTAGGGAACGTCTGGATTTTATCTCAAGCAGACTCTGGGCCATCCAGGCTAAGCATAGCCAAACGGAGTCAGGCACGTGGCCGAGGAAACGGATTCTATCTCTCGAAGGCGAGGCTGTCTCAGCGGAAGACCTTCATCAAGTCTGATATCAAACGACATCGACAACCATGCAAGCCGCCCGCTTCCACGCCGCAAACGACATCCGCGTCGAGAACATTCCCAAACCAACACCTTCCTTCAACGAAGTCCTCATCGAAATCGACTGGTGCGGAATCTGCGGCACCGACCTCCACGAATACATTGTCGGCCCCATCGCCATTCGTCCTCATTCCCATCCTCACCCTCTGACCAAGACCACCTACCCCGTAACTCTCGGCCATGAATTCTGCGGCCGGGTGGTGCAAACCTCCCCTTCCTCATCACTTCAAGTTGGCCAGAGGGTGATGATCGATCCTCGGATCAACTGCAAGGACGCATGCCATTCTTGTAATCATGGAGTCGACAATCTCTGTTCATCCTGGGGTTTCCTTGGCCTGCACTCCCCGACTGGAGGAGGATTTTCTCAATTCGCGGCTGTGGACGCGAGGATGTGTTATCCCCTTCCTGACTCCGTGAAGATGGACGAAGCGGCGCTCATTGAGCCTTTGGCCGTTGCCCGTCACGCTTTAGCCGTTTCTGACATTTCTCGGGAGGCGTGGTCGGAGAAGACAGTGCTGGTGCTGGGCGGTGGACCGATTGGACTCGCGATACTGTGGAATTTGACGGCGGTCGGCGTCAACTTGCTGGTAGTGTCCGAGCCAACGGAGGTGAGGAGGCGGCATACGAAAGACTTGGCCTCGCACGTCTTCAACCCGAGGGAAGTGGATGTCGCGGAGGAGTGTAGGGTCTCAACGGACGGGTTGGGTGTGGACGTCGTTTTTGATTGCGCAGGAATCCAAGCGGCGTTGGAAGTAGGTATGGAAGCGTTGAAGGTCAGGGGCGTGTATGTCAACGTTGCGGGGTGGGAGAAGGAGGTTTGTCTACTGTCTTCGTTGCATTCGTGTTCGCTGGCCACCACGCTGACATTTGCAAGTTCTCTATTCCCTTCGGCTCAGCGATGACCAAGGAGCTTACCGTCAAGTTCACGCTGGCGTACGACTACAAGGACTTTCAGGATGTTGTGGATGACTTTGTGGCAGGTTTGTCGGCATCGTACCTCGATTTCACTTCGTACTGGGCGCTGATAGAACCGCAGGCAAATTCGAAGGCGTCGAAAAGATGATCACTAGCCGCATTGCGCTGCGAGATACCGTGGCGAACGGATTCGACGAGCTGATCAACAACAAGGACGAGCACGTCAAGATCCTCATCACGCCGAGGGAAGATTTATTAGCAGCACAGACTTGAAGAAGTTTCCCTTCTATGCCTGTTCAGATCTCTACCCATTTTCGCCCGACACGTTCTCCTCCCCCTCAATCATACCAAATCGCATTCATCCCAAACCCCGGCTCCTTGATATCCAAATGCGCCACCCGTCCCAGAAACTCCTCATGCCACCGATAAATCTCCACCCACCCTTGCTCGTCATCACACAGCGCGATCCACTCATCCGTCCACGGGCACGGGCTGACAGCATTACTATGTCCACCACTCGTCGGCGTCGGGTTCAGACATATCTGCTTTAGCACCTCCCCTTCCTTGCCCAGCTTGAAGGCCGCGATGTACCCGGTCAATTTCGAGCTGTTGGAGCGGGAGGTCGCGAAGAGATACTCCCCGCTTTGCGAGCGGAAGACGACGTCGGAGCGGTACATTTTCGGGTTGATGGCGTCCATGCCGGGCGGGATGAGGGGATATTGCGTGCGGGTGTAGACGGGCATGCGAGTGATGGGGTCGATTACGTAGATGCAGAGCCGGTTGCCGGCTTCCATGAGGACGTAGAGGTAAGCGCCGGAGGGAGAGATCTCGACCCAACGGGGATGGTCGCCGGGAGAGGGAGCTTCGACGCTGCCGACGAGAGTGAGGAGGCCGGTTTCTGGGTGCTGTGCTGATGTTAGGAGGTAATGTTGAGTGCGCTGGCGGCTGAATGGGTGCGTACTTTTTTGTGGCACCAGATCTTGTTGGACCACATGTCGGCTGAGTAGAGATACTCTTCTGCGGCGTCGAAGACCATGCCGTGGATCGCGGAACGTTCGTCCAATTCGGCGTTTTGGATGTTCTTGTCGAGTGCGCCGGTCGATGTGACGCTGTGGACATTGAGGAAGCCGGCATGGTCGTAGAACGGGTTGCCGTAGACGTTGTATGGTGGCTTCTGCGCGGCCAGGACGAAAATGGCGCGAGTCTTGGTGTCGGTATCACTTGCTCTTGCTGCAGCATAAACATGGTTAGCCAATGACCCTGGATGGATAAGGGCTGAACGCACGATGTCCTCCGATAGGTAGTGATGTACTGTGGACGATCTCTGTTGGGCTTTCGACAGCGTAAGATCCCCATTTCTTCATCCCGGCTCCGTAGATGTTCTTTCGTGTATGCTAAACTCAATATGAGCAGGTTGAATACCACTGGCGTTCACAACCGTACGTCAAATGTCATCCATGAGATTGGCTGATCTTCCGGAATCTCTGTTCGCTTCACCAGCTTCAGCGATAGTTTCTCTTCATCGAATTCGACTGTAAATATGGCTCCTGGAGGCGTCCTTGATATTGCATGTCAGCGAAGTGTCTTCTCAAGTTTCGTGTTCTCCGGCCAGAAATTCGAAGGAGATTCGAAGCCGGTCGGAACAAGAAGTCTGTCTCTCTCCAAAACAGTCCTCGGTCCACGGTCCTCGAGGTCCGCAACTGTAATGTCGTGCAGAATCATGGTGGCATCACGAAGCAGAATGAAAGCTTTTGATCATACCAGGTTCCGATCATCAAATGATGCTTCATCCTTGCGAAAGACGGCGTTCTTGTCAACTGTGCGGGAGACGATCTTGGAAGTAGTTTCGGAACAGTACGAAGCATATGACAAGAGAGAACATTCACAAAGGTCTACTACATGTTCTGTGCAGACATTGGTCGCAACTCCTTCCCAATGGATGCTAAAGTCTTACCCGTCCTTGTCTGCCGAAGGTCGGCGAGCAGCTGCCGGACCCAACGCCGAAACTACCTAGTCTGTTGGCTCCACGATAGGCGTCACGTGATCTGGAACGGTAATAGGGGCAGTCGTTCAAGTTCATCCAATGGTCAGGTCAAGTGGTCACCTCATCAAGTCCTCGTGTCTATCTCCGTGCCCTCATTCAAGGCGTCTATCGATCCGAGCGACGAGAACAAACGCCAGGCTTGCCTCCGCGGATAAGTCCACCAGTCTAGCTCTCGTGGGAGAAATTACAAAGCAGCTCATCTGCGCTGTGAATGACAAAAGATCAAGCGCGGAGCCTTGCGATCCGCTGGATGTGAAGTGACTGCAGCACGAGACGGCTGGCCAAACTGGGAAAGCCAGCCAGGCTAGAACAAAGCCCAGCAACCTTCCGGACCATCAAAATCGAAGCGAAACCGACGCCTCGTCGAGCGACAAGAAAGCCTCTGCGCTGTATACTACTACTGTCAAAGAAGGAAACCTTGGCGCCTTTTGGATCTGCGAATTGCTAAAAAAAAAAACAGCAAAAGAAACACCTCCGAAGGAGACATGAGAAACCTACTTAGCCACGTCGACTGGACACAACCCCCTTTGATATGGGTACGATGATCGTGGTACTTGCCCCCCCTGCGAAATGGGCTCTAGCTGGTTTGCTGCTCGAACCCCTGAGCGGCAAGCGCTATATTCCGCTGTGCTAAGGAGCAACCGGCCCGGAACATGTGATCAAGCGGAGAACGTGGAATACCGACAAAGTGGCGGGGTATAAGTAGATGGAGCTGCGCGGCGGAGACGGGGAGACTTAAAAGTCCGACGAAGGGCGGCGGGTTGAGCGGGATGACGAGGGGCTGGGGATTGGTGAAGTCTTCTGCTACGTCCTTGTCTCAGTGAACTCCTTTTCAAAGCTCGTCAGTATGGGTAGGCATGCGGGCTCCGGGCTTTCTGCGAAGGTACATCAACTACCGACTACGTCCGGCGCAGACAGGACTGAGCAGGAGCTAGGTCTTCCGCTGCATATGCTGCGCCTTCGGCGGCCCTTTGACGCCATCGTGGTTGCGGCGATCAGTGCGGTTTCGAGAAAAAGTCATATTGGCGACCGTATCCAAGGGCAACGCAGTCCAGACGAGCGGAGGATTGGCATGGCTCCGAGGGGCGATGTTGGCGCCGTGTTCGTGACGGGCAGGCATCGTCGTCCTGATGCTTGTCGCCCAGCACGCTGTTCGGATGCCGATCTGCTCAGCTTGTGTAAGATAAAGGAAGCTGAGATGCACATACGTTATACTCTCTCGTCCATTTCCACCTCAAACACACGCCTTCACCATACGACTTCCTCTTCCTGACCGAAACACATAGGAACGAAACAGGTCCTGCATGATGCAGTCCGTCGCGAGAAGAAAGAAGGGGCAGAAGTCACAATGGACATAACAATACACGCAAAAGAAATTTGATACGTACCTGAGACCATGCCTGAGACCTTCATTTACGTTCTATAAATCTCTACATCAATCATGTCTCCACATTAGCTCGTCCATGTCAAAGCTTTCCATGCGATGTAGCGTGATGTAATGCAACCCGCTATGCGCCGCCGCCCGAGAACTCCCTTCCGAAACCACCGACAAGCAGCGAAGAACTGTTCTGCTGCGCTATATGCACACTTCGTCTCCGCCGATACACCTGCCCAAATGCCAAAAGCGAGACCTCGTTGCTCGCGTCCCACTCTGGCTCCTCAGTTGAAGACATAAATCCCATCCGGCCCGCCGTTATCGCAATACCCCGGCGACTTCTCCTGCTGTCCAGATGCCCAAGCGATGACCGTCAAGGAGGTGGTATAGCTCATCATCGCGATGCCAAAGATGACGAGGAAGACGTCGACGACTCGGTGCCAATTCTTCGTGGCGACGGCGCGGTAGTGCATGAGTGGCTAGAGTTATTGTCAGCATGTATACTCAGGTCGGGCAGGGCGAAATGATGAACTTACTGGATAGATATAGACAAGCGGTATGCAAGCGAAGCTACCCACTAAGCTCACAAACTTGTCCAAATCGTTCGCACCCGCCCACGCAATCGTCGCACACAACGCCACCATGAAGAATCGGAAAATGTTCTTCTTCCATTTGATCCACGGGTTGTACTTGCCCGTTCGACTAAAGAGTTGCTGGCTGGTAATCTCAATCGCAGGATAGATCTGCAGCGGTGTAGACAGCAAGATGGCAAGGCTGTAGATGAACTGCACGGCATTGACGAGCTTGTCGTCTTGCGGCATGTTGAGAAGGATAACGGTTTTGGTTTTGGAACCGTAGGCAGCGTAGGAGAGAGCGCCGGCGCTGATGAAGACGACTGTGACGATGATCATGACTGTGCCCATTACTTTGGGGAATTTTCGAGGATCCGCCATGCCGCTCTGGATCGGAATGACGAGTCCGACGCCTTCGAAGGTGAAGATTGCTGTTCCGATGAGGAGCGTCCAGTATTCCGGGTTGAAGTTTTCAATGTCGCCGATGCCGCCTTGCTTAACGATTGTCTTGACGTCGTAGAAGTATACGTATATCAGACCGAGCAGAATGAAAAGGTCGGCCAGAAGTGCCAGCTTCTGAATCTGGTTGATGTTGCGGTAGAGTGAGAGTGGCAGGAAAATGACCATCTGGATGAGAATCATGATTCCGATGTTGATGTCCGTCTTGCAGCGCGTGACGGCTAGTACGAACGCTCGCAGGTTCTCCGCGACGAAGACAATGTATGCTGAGGAGAATCCGATTTGTGAAATGACGAGGGAGAAGTTGATGAAGTTGCGGAAATAGTTGCCGAAAATCCTTTGGCCCATGTCGCCGAATGAGCATTGGACTTTTAACCGGACGCTCACGAGCAGGATGAAGCAGTAGTAAGACAGGGCTGCAATGCCGAGGAGGACGAGATTCGAAAATAGCATGCCGCCATTAAGATAAGCTCGAGGAAGGAAGAGCACTCCAGTTCCGACGAAGGACTTCAGCAACAGCATCGCCGCACCGAAGGGTGTTCCAGTTCCAGCTGATCGGGTCTTCCGCTTCCGCTTGCGTTTCGCAGGAGTGAGTAGTGCTGAGTCCTCACCCCAATCGCGATCTGATCGGTTGTCGTCCCCTTCTGTGGTGGCTTCCTCATACGCATCAGATGAGAAGTACTCGTCCCGGTCCAGGACCTCGTCATCCTCTTCCAGTTCCTCTCCAGCAAAATGGCCGTACAAAGTCAGGAATTCAATAAAATTGCTGGTGACAAACTTTGGTCTGGACGGCTCGGTGTATGCTTCTTGATCAATCGTGCCGTATCGTGTCCTCGGATTCGTGCTTGACGGAGCTGGCGAGCCTGCAGTCCTCCGCAGGTGCTCACGTCGAAATCCACCCGGCTTCTGTATGAACGAGATATCGTCGCCCTCTGAATCAAGGGCAGCCTTTTTCGGCGCACTGTAGCTCATGCTCCTCTTTAATCGCGCTGCGTCTTCCTGCTCACGCTGTGCCTTCTCCGCATAGCGATAGATGTGCCGTGTCGTATCTCCGCCTTGCAATTGTAGACTCGAAAATTCCTCATCTTGTGCAGCAGCGCTTGACTGTCCTTGATCTGAAGGAAATCCAGATCCTCTTCTCGGCGAACCCGCTTCAGACCCACCTTGCGGTCCCACCAGATGTCTCTTCAGCACTTCAATATCCTCCTTCACACTCGGACTGCGACCAAGCTGTGTGACATATGACTGCGGAGTGAACGAGCCCGGATCTGGGCTTTCATATCGCCGCATCGATCCTCCTCTTTCTCTTGCTGCCGTCTGGCCGAATCTGCTCGGAGAATGTGAGCCTCGGAGAGCCTGTGAGAGGGAAGATGCGCCAGGACCGGGTATGGATGTTCCAGATGCTCCAGCGAGTGGCTCCTGTCCTTGTTCTGTGCTTTCCGGCTCTGCAATCGGCGTTGATTGACCGCTCGGTGAACCGATAACGGGAGTGGATGCCAAACGAGCTGTCCGAGACGCCCTGGTCGACGGAGATCCAGCGATGCTCATCGTGTCAGCAGCCGTGCTCCCCGACGGTATGGGTCTCGCCCTGTCCGAAGCGGACGAGTCGCGATGTTGGGCCGGCATGTTGTCGCCAGCTTTTCTATCGAGGACTCGTGGAGGTGGATGGAGGGAAGGAGGATGATTTCTGCTGCTCCGAGGCCTCGAGAACAAAGATAAGGAGCTTTGGGTGACACGACAGGCGGTATGTATTTGTATCTCACACGACCTCACCCGGTGAGCTGTCTTGTACCCTCTTTTCTCCGCGTGGTCCGGCGTGTGACGATACGAGGCATGCGGCTCAAAGTCGGCAGATACCTGATACACCGCCGATCGGCGAGGTAGGTCTAATAAGCTCAAGGATGCCGTTTCTTAAGATTTACCCTGCGTCCTCTGCTATTATTATTATTTGTTCTAGCAAGTCAACAACAACGTTCATATACGATCTCTCTTGCTAGCTAGCAGATATGTAAAGGAGTAGAATGGCAGAGACCACAGCTGGAGGACATCCCTACCGCGTGTCAGTAGACCTACCTTGGGGCATCCGCAAGCGATGTCTCATACTTCGAGTACACAATATACATCATGGAGCAAGAGGTGGTATATCTCCCAGGCCAATCTATACTCGCCGAGCTGAGCGATATGCTCTCATGATCATCATGGAAGTGTGCAATAGACATATTCAAGAAGACGTTCACATTTGAATGCCGGTATAGTCCTCCCTCTCCAACCAAATCTCACATTCATTTGATTGGCCGCACATCAACAAAGCTTCAACTTGACCCCGGGGTCATTCGCTTGCACCAAGTAACAGTTTCTTTCCACCACAATGCTCGCCCACCGCCGTGTCGCCCTCGCGCCATATCAACATCTCTCACGTGCTCAACCAATTCGCCAACTCAGGCGCACTAGCCAGCTCAGATCGGATCCATCCAAGACCCCCGTCACTCCTCCACCGCCACCACCTCGACGTCCAACCAACCGCCACTCACTCCCGCTCCTCCCTCTAGTCGCCATCTTCTTCCTCGGCAGCGGCTCTTTCTACTTCCTTGCGAAAGCACGAGTAGGCCAGACCCATCAACGATACACAGCCGGTGACAAGGCACCAGCGGACAAACAAGAGTGGCCCGGAAGACGTCGAGACACGGAACAATAAACCAATCATGCCCGTCATCCCCGAGAACGCAGCCGCCAACCCGGCTCTCAACGCCCTGCCAAAGCGTGAAAAGCCTCTCTTCTCTCCCGGTACCGGTCCGAATGAAGCTCTCGTGATATTCGTCCTCGGCGGTCCAGGTGCCGGCAAAGGAACGCAATGTGCGAACCTCGTCCGTGACTATGGCTTCAAGCACCTTTCCGCCGGCGACCTTCTACGTGAGGAGCAAGATCGTCCCGGCTCGCAATTCGGAGACATGATTCGGACGTACATCAAAGAAGGACAAATTGTGCCGATGGAAGTGACGATCAAGTTGTTGGAGAATGCCATGACGCATACCATCGAGACGACTGGAAACAGGAAGTTCTTGATTGATGGATTCCCGAGGAAGATGGATCAAGCGGTGGAGTTTGAGAGGCAGGTTGTCAAGAGCAAGTTTACGCTGTTCTTTGATTGTCCTGAGGAGACGATGCGGGAACGATTGCTGAACCGTGGCAAGACGAGTGGAAGGGCGGACGACAACGAGGAAAGCATCAAGAAGCGCTTCAGGACGTTTGTCGAGACTAGCATGCCGGTCGTGGACATGTTTGGTAGCGAGGATAGAGTTGTCAAGGTGGACGCCAGCGAGAGCCCGGATGAGGTGTACAAGAAGGTTCAGGAGGGCTTCTCCAAGGCTGGCGTCGAAAAGGAGACTGCAGCGGAGAAAAAGGGCCTTGGAGACAAGATCAAGGAGAAGGTCAAAGAGGTGACCAATTAGAATGCATACACAAAAGAATGAGTATCTTTCACCGCACCACCTCATCTCTCTCGCATCGCCTTCAACCTTTCCTCCTTCATCACAGCCCTCTTACAATTTCGCTCATCAGGAAAGACAAACAGGTACGTCTGTCGATGCCATTGGCAATGGTTGTATAATCTGACTGACCGCTTCTTCAGCACAACCTCGCTGCTTTCACAAGGACAACATTGAGGATCGTGACGATGGGAATTAGACGCTAAAACCTGCATGAATCCAAGGTCTTGCCCACCGCCTGCTCTTGCAGCTCGCAGCGTACGTCTTCAATCCGTGCAATCGACGGCGATACAGACTTGGGTGCCGACGTGCGCTGCGTTTCGATCGGAAACTCAGACTCAAGCTGCATCGATGGAACGGCCTGGCTTTGATGCTTTGATGCATTGGCTCAAATCCTTGCGTGGGACGTCCTGCACATCTACGAGGACTTTCCATACAAGGTCTTTCGAGGATTCGCTGTCAGAACCAGGGGCAGTGCTCGAACCAGGGAATGTCACAAACAGAGCTTTATGGTCCATTTCCCTGGCCAAGCACCGGCGAACAGTCATCCATCGGACTCCGCCACGTCTCGACGGCATTCTCTCTCTCACCATCAATATGACGAACGCAGTCAGCTTTTCATGCACCCATCGAACTTCGCACCTCAAGCCAATATGAAGCTTACTATTGCCTCCATGCTCGCTGTCCTCATGGCTGCTGCCCTTGCAGCTCCCCTTGTACGATTCCTCGCCTGTTCCCATTGAACAAACGTTCCGCACTGATCCATCTCCTTAGCCCAAGGACTCTGAGGCACTCCTTGCCCCGCGTGGTTCCGGCCAGAGTAACAGTCAAAGCAATTCCGGCCAGAGCAACAGCCAGAGCGGCGGCAGTGACAACGGACATCCACCTGCTGCTCTCGCAGCCCGCACCGTACATCTCCTGATCGCTTGATCCGCGTTCAAAAGATTCAGACTAATCCGCAAGAGGAACTTGAGCTCTCCTACGACGCATCTCAATAGAGGCCGAGTCCGGGAGGGCTCCTCGTCTTTCTACCATGACTGAGACGGAAATGGAAAGGTGAAGCGAGTGGTCGCTTGGAGTCTTCTGCACTGGCAATGGTGGCGGGCCCAAGGTCGACGTTAAAGGCAGCGGCACATGGGACTACAAACAATTCTTCGTTCGAAACGGAGAGACGGTTGACAATGATTGATGGTGTAGCGTGCTCTTACACCTGCTCATCATTTCGTATTACCTACGGGCCATCCCTGCCTCCTTCTCCACCGCCCTCTTCCGATCCCTCCCATCAACAATCCAGCGAAGTCACACAAATCGACGCAATCGCACCTCACTCTATACGTCGGCCCAAACTTCGTCTGATACACCTGCAGTCCCACAATGCCCGCCATCTATGCCGCCGCATTCGTCAGTCCGATTACAAGGCATGAAGCATATCGTCCGAGACGGATGAGAGGCACACGGCGGCGTGCTTCCATCCCAACGACAGCATTGAGAGCACCAATTACAATCCGGAGAAGAATGCCGCCGACGTTTGCTGCCGCTGTGAAACAAAGATCAACCTACGTCAAGAGGCTGACGTTGTTCACCTGCATATGGCGCCATCGCCACGTGAGCTGACTTGCCCTTTTCGTATAGCTAAACAGTACGTACCTGTCTATTGCGACAGCATCTCTTCAGGACCCCTCCATTTCTACTGGATAAAGTAGCCCTGTGTGTGGAGGCTCGTGAGGGGAATCGGCTCGTCGGCGAGAGGCGGATGTCGTTGCTCGATCAGCACGAGACGAGGTTTGCGGATGTACTTATCAGCGAAGTCATGATCATTCTCTCATCTTCTTCATACAATCTGCTCAGTTGCTCGTCCTTCCAAAATCAGCTTTGACAGATCCAAACACATTGCACAATGGCAACCGCAACGCAGACAGTGCAAGATGTGCCGAAAGGTCCGCTTCCAGTGTATGAGCAGCCTGCAGAGTCGAACCACGAACTGGACTGGGCGGACCTTGTCACGTTAGACCTTTCTCTTTTCGACGCTCCCGGCGGCAAGCAAAAGCTCGCAAACCAGCTGCGAGATGCTGTCCACAATGTTGGATTCTTTTACGTGAGAATCAACCCTACTCTCGATTCATGAACGCCCGCTGACCGACCGCTTCAGATCACGAACTTTGGTCTCAGCCAGGAGGAAGTGGACCGACAGTTCGCTATCGGAAAGGAAATCTTCGCCCTACCTGAGGAGGAAAAGCTCAAGCATCGTGCTGACCTGGAGAACGGCCACTACTCCGGCTACCGCCCCAAAGGCACCATCGAGATGTTCCCAGGACTTCGAGACAACGTCGAGATGTACAACGTCTTCAAGTTCCTTCCGGGACTCGAGCGAAGCCAGCCGGACGTCATCAACGAGCACCGTGCCGAGATCGAGAAGTTCCAGCGTCACATTGCCGAAGACACCGTGCAAAAGCTTCTGGTCCTCATCTCTGTAGTACTGGAGCTGCCGGAGGACACACTCTCAAACGGGCACAAGTATGACGATCTCAGCGACTGCCATCTCCGGTACATGATTTACCGTGCGAGGACTCCGGAGGAAAATGCAAAGTACCAGAATCTGTATTCGCGCGGTCATACGGACTTCGGCAGTCTGACGCTGCTCTTCAGGCAGCCCATTGCCGCGCTCCAGGTCAATCTGCCGGACGGGTCCTGGAAGTGGGTCAAGCCGTATCCCGGTTCGATCACGGTGAACATAGCAGATGTGCTCCAATTCTGGACAGCGGGATATCTGAAATCTTCGATCCATCGAGTTCGTTCGCCGCCTGATGATCAGGCCCATCTTGACAGGCTTGGCCTTCTCTATTTCCTGCGGTGAGTCGAATTTGTAGGCTGGCCTTTTTTGGTGGCAGCTGACCGAGAAACAGTCCGGCGCATGATCTTCCATTGAAGACACTCGAGTCCCCGGTCTTGCAACGTCTCGGCCTCATCGACCCGAACGACACCGCAGCAGGCGTCAAGGCCGGAGATTGGGTCAGGATGAGGGTGAAGCAGAATTCGGACAAGGCGGTCGAGGGCGGCCACAAGGAGAAGGAGGTCCTCGGAGGAGTGAAGGTCAAGTACTACGATTAGTGGTGTGTCTTCGGGCACATCGGTTGCAAGGTTGGCGTTTGCGATACTGCATGGTTGTCCATCCTTGCTGTCGAGGCTCCTGGGTCGCGTGGGTCGTAGCCGGGGTCACTTCGGAATGCACGATGCAAACACGGCGCTGGTGGAGATTTTTCGATGAAGATGGTCCGATGTTGACGAGCGGAAGAACCACGTGCTCCGATGACGGCAGTCTACGGACTCGGCGTTATCTCATCCAAGCTGGCCTATCCTGGCAGAGAAGAGCGCAACGTATGCACGAGCGCAACGTATGAAACGCTGGGGCAACATTATCCACCTTAAATACAGAGGCATGAAGTGGTGCCCGCCCCTTGAACGCTTCCCGAGCCAATATGAGCTCGAGAATCCGTCAATACCTGCCCGGTCTAGGCAACGACATGGTCTCTGGAAGCCAGAGCTAATTCGCGTTTGCAGGATATAGTCGGTATTCATGCCAACGCAGAGACAGGCAGACGAGGAAATGGAGTCCGACAATGGAGGTGTACTTAGAAGAGAAGACTTTCTTTCTCTATTTCCTCCATCAACGAATCCCGCTCTCTGAACCTCATCGTTTCGGTACCAGCCTACATCAGTTCTTCAGTCTCTTCGTGTGGAGCAAGCTCCTATACCGACCTCCATCCTCTCCGAGTACGCCCTTCACCGACGCAGCGATGCACTTGTTCGCAACCATCTCTCTCTTTGTCGCTGCTAGTACAGCCTGCGGTTCCTTCTGCATCTGCCAAACGGCTGATGGGAAAAGCAACAACTGCGTCGCCGATGTCAAGGGTCTTCGCCAGCATGACTGTGCGGGTTACTGCCACGACCGTACTTGCGCCGGGACGACACGCGGAAAAGTAAGTCAAAGTGTATGGGGCCGGCAGTCATCCCGAGACTGTTTCACGGAAATGCCAGCTGGGATCGAATCCTCATTGTCTGGAGAATGGCTGACTGATGCACATCGTATTGCCACAGTCGTGTCGCGTTTGGAAGGGCTACTGCGATCCGAAGATCAACAACTATAATTTCGAGCTCTTCATCGATTACTGCGACAAAGTAGACATCCACGGCAAACCAGTCCACAATGATTGCCCCAAGGATTTCGATTGTCCGTGATTGGTGGAAGGATGGCTGGTGTCCCGGAGGGAGGTGGGCGACGCTTCCTGTCTCTTGATCGTGACCATCGATTTTGCGCTGATGTGATGTAGCGAAGAGGCCATGCGAGATATCTGTGGCCAGAGTGTTGTGGTGGCATTGGAACGGGACGCCTCGGTGTGAGAAGTGCGAGAAGCCACTAGCGTCGGATACACATAAACCGAGCCGACCTTTGGCCGACGTTATCCCGTCAAAGCCCGTCCGTCCTTTTCAGCGCGAAATGTCCCGCGATTCCTGACTTCATCTACCTTTACCTGACAACATCGCTCTTCTCTGTGTCTTTGTACAGCACGCCAAGCCGAGCGCAGCGCAGCAGATGTCCTGCAACGCGAGATGACGATACAACAATGAGCAATAGTGAAAGAGCGATCGCGATGGAGCATGGGCCTCGCTGACCCAAACCTCATTGCCAGGCGGGGTTTGCTTGACCACCGCTCTTGCTGCTTGAGCAGATCTGCGATGCGGTGTTGTGGCGCACGATACACTGCACATCGCTACCGCACCTGATGTACCTCTGAACTACCGGATGCCCAAGAGAAGCATGCCGACGAACCAAACTCCACCACGCGTTGTACCAGGCACGCGGCCACGTGGTCTCTGCCGCCCAATGACATAGAAAAACAGCCGCGCGCAGCCACCGTGGGCTTCCTTGTTTGGGGATCCCGAGCGGAGCTGCAATGCTCTTTATCTCATCATCATGGCTGCCCTGCCTCTTGGCCCACCAGAGTTTGTGGAGATACGAGCTATGGCGCGCTAACCCGCATCTCCACATTGTCAATGTGGGTGAAATGCGGAGTGAAGATCTCCGAAGTGACGGTTGAGGCCGACGGGCAGCGGCCAAACATCCCAGTCGATACATGTATAATAAAGAGAGTCCGCTTGCCGCGGGCATCACGCGTCCACTCCGTTCCCTGCAAGACTTTCCTGCTTCTCCGCCATCGATTTCATTGTCCTGTCTAAGCAACACGAAGTCGTCAAGATGGTGCTCGAACTTCGCGGCTCCAAGCTGATTGCAGTCATTCTGGTCGCCTCGGGGCTGGACTTTTTACTCTTTGGCTGTGGGTCTGCTCCCTCTATTGCAATGTAGTGGAAGTACTGACCTGGAACAGACGACCAAGGCCTTTTCGGAGGCATCCTGGGTGGTGATGGGTTCAAAGAGATGCTCGGTCAGCCGAGTGCCACGCTTACTGGTCTTGTCACTGCCATCTACGACATCGGTTGTGCGATCGGTGCTGTCGCGGCCTTCTTCTATGGTGAAGCTATTGGCAGAAAGCGGTCCATCATCGCGGCAAACATCATTGGTATGATTCGAGAATGATACAAGCTGATCCCCATGCTAACCAAGGAATAGTGATTATCGGCGCCGCGATCCAGACTGCGTGTTACAGCTACGCACAAATGGCCGTGGCCCGAGTCATCGCTGGAGTTGGTGTCGGCCTTTCAACCGTTGCCGTGCCCATCCTGCAGTCCGAGACCCTGCCTACGTACAACCGCGGCGCTCTACTAGTCATTCAATCCGCTCTTATCATCATTGGTGTCGCGATAGCATCATGGCTGTGTTTTGCGACTTTGTACGCCGAGTCCAGTCTTCAATGGCGATTCCCAATCGGTACGTCTCGCGTTGCTATTTGAGCAACTCTCGCTCACAATCACAGCATGTCAAATCCTGTTTTCAATGCTGGTTCTCTGTTTGTGCCCTTTCATCCCGGAAACACCAAGATGGCTGGCCAAGCACGGCAAGACCGATGAAGCCCGTCGTGTTATTTCGCGACTCCTCGACAAGCCGGAGGATGATGTGAGCAGTCTCAACTCGCAACGATTGCGTATCTCGCTGACAGTCTCATGTAGCACGAAGTCAAGGGTCAACTGGCGGAGATCCTCGAGGCCATCGCTGCGGAAGGTCAGGATGCCGAGCCAACCTGGAGTGAGGTCTTCAGCAACAGCACCAAGACGAGAAACTTGCATAGAGTCCTGCTCGGGTACGTAAACGAAGAGCGAACAGCCTGTCGAACATCTGCTCTCGGCTCACTGGGAGGACGGGTTCAATTTGCAACAAAACCACATTTCTAAGCCATGGCTGACCATTCTCCTCGCCGTCTAGCATGGGACCGTACATGTTCAACCAATGGTCTGGGGTGAACGCCCTTTGCTACTACTTAGGCTACATTTTTGAGAAATACCTAGACTTCTCGAGGAGCATGTCTCTGATTTTGGCATCGGTTGCCTTCACGTAAGGCGATCGACCCAGCTCTGGCAGCCTCACTTTCTGACTTCTCCACAGCCAGTACGCCGTCTTCTCCTGGCCACCATACTTCTACATCGACCGCATTGGACGCCGCAAGACCGTCATATATTCATCCGCGGGATGCGCCGTCTGCATGGCCGTCATTGCAGGGTGTCTCATCTCGCAGACGTACGCCACCGCCGCAGCCGCCGTTGCCTTCATGTTCCTCTTCCTCGACTGCTTCACTCTGGGTATCCTCCCTGTATCATGGTCGTACAGCGCCGAAATCCAGCCACTTCGCGTCCGCAACAAGGCAACGGCGGTCGGCGTGTTCAGCCACTGGATGTCGAACTTCGTGGTGGTGATGGTCACACCAATTGGTTTGGACTCCATTGGCGGGAATTACTTCTGGATCTGGGCGATTGTGTGTGCTTCTTTTGTACCCTTGACATACTTCTTCGGAGTGGAGACAAGTGGAAAGAGTCTTGAGTCAATCGATCACATGTTCTATGAGGCGCCGAGAATATGCATGGGACTTGATAAGGGGCACAGCCAAGTCATTCGATCGACCAGGGAAGATGAAGAGATGAAGCACAAGGCATTTGCCAAGAGGAGCGAGAAGGACGGTATCTCCATTGATGAGGTGGAGAATATCGATGAAAAGTGATGAGATGAGAGATGGCAGACGCGGCATCCATCATCAGAGTGTTCGAATGTAAGATAAGACCAGAAAGAACAGAGGTCCTGTCAGACGCCGCGGCACATGAGCACATGCTCGATAGATGTCAAATATTCGACAATGTCCAACTACACAAGTTCAGTTGAGGCACAGCGACATCGTCGGAGCTGCTCCACATGTCAAGTGAGGGGCACTCGAGTCTGCAGCTCGATGTCAGCGCATTTCTAATCGACTTCCAGCTACTCTTTGCCCTCCAGCTGTCCATTCTTCATCTTTGAAAAAGAAATAACATTCATCACAATACGACTTACAAGAAATCAAGCAATTCAGGTTGCACACAATGTCGGCACCGAAGCTGTTTCTCTATGACCATCCGGTCTCCTCTTACGCCCAAAAGGTGCGAATGGCACTTCGACACAAGCAGATTCCATTCGAGAAGGAGACGCCGAAGAACTTGGGCTCTGGAGAACATAACGACGACTTCGCCTCTGCCAACATGCGCATGGAGGTTCCAGCACTGGTCGACGGCGACTTCAAAATCTTCGGCTCCTCCGCCATCCTCATGTATCTGGAAGACAACTTTCCGACCACGCCCAAGCTGCTGCCGGAATCTCCTCAAGCTCGCGCTGAGGCCAGAATGATCGAAGACGTCTGTGACAGTCAATACGAGGCTGTGAATTGGTGCATAGGCGAGATCAAATGGTTTGAGCGAGCTACAGGACCAGAGGCAGAGCGTCTCCTTGCCGCTTTGGTCGATCAAACGAAGCAGTTGCAAGTCTGGCTGGACAGACTTCTTGGTTCGAAACCATTCTTCTCCGGCGACAGCGTCGGATACGCAGACTTTGCAGTCGCTCCGATTGTCAACCGGAGTGTGCACTACGGAGGTGCCTTTGGACCCGCGGAGGGCAGTGCTCTCCAGCAGTGGCACGCGAGAATCCGTGAGATCCCAGTTGTGAAGGAGACCTTCGCTGAGATGGTGGAGGGCACGAAGATGATGAGTGCTGCGGGCCCCAACAGCTTCAAGCCGCATGGCGGAAGGAGGAGAGAATATCGTGACCATCGACTTGAGGTATTGATCAAGATTGGTGGCATCAACATCGTTCAGAAGGGGCTGGAGGACGACAACATTCGCTTTTCGTGGCCTCAGCCAAAGTAGGCGATGAGTTTCGATTTGAACTGGGCATGCCTTGCCAGATGAGCAGAGAAGAAAGATTGAAGGCACATATTACATGCCGATTCTGATTGAAATGGACCCTTCTTCAATTTGGGTTCTGTTGTTGCGAACAGCCGCTCTTCCCCAGCGTTCGGCTTCGCTTTGTGCATCCGATTGAGCTGCGAATAGCAGCACTCTATACAACCATGTGCTTGTGACAAGATTCGCTGAGCGTCGACTTCCACGCCAGTCTCGCATACTTCACTCTTGAACAACATGCACAAGCTTTGTGCTACTGCTTCGTCCAATGCTTGATGTCCTTACAGCTGCAGATCATGGACATATCCAGACTTAGCTTGGTTCTCGTAGAGAATTAACATTAGCTTGACTTGCAACTGACAGGAAGTGAATTCACGGGTCAACGGACACTTGACCTAAGCCATATCCCTTCGTGCAAGTCGGGATAAACTTGCAAGATCTTAAGAGTCAACCCACCATGAAGCTCACACTCGCCTCCCTTTCCTTCCTGTCTTTGGCACTCGGCGACCCAACCGTCTACCTCATCCGCCACGGCGAGAAGCCTTCCAGCGGGAATGGTCTCAGCACTCAAGGCACGCAGCGTGCTCAATGCTTGAGGAATGTCTTTGGCGCCAGCTCTGGCTACAATATCAACTATATTCTCGCCCAGAATCACAAGTCAGGTCAGTTCTTCTCATTGCCAGCCAGTCCTGCAAGATCTGACGAGTGACAGACGGCTCCCGGAAACGTCCTTACGACACTGTCCACCCGCTGGCTCAAGAGCTGGGCATCACCATCGATACGTCCTGTGAACGAGATGACCCGGACTGCGTGGAAGATGCCGTGAAGAGCTTCAAGGCGACTGGAAATATCCTCATCTGCTGGGAGCACGATGTAAGTATTCAAGTAAACAAGGCCTGCGGTAGTCTGAGACTGCTCCACGGGAGTTCCAGCAGGTCTTGCTCTGCATCGACTTGGCATTGTCTGGATCATGGCTGAATTGCTGCAGGCCCTGCACGACATAGTTAACTCTCGGAGACGACAACGCCCCCAGCTACTCAAATGGACGGTGTGATATCATCTGGCAAGATCCCCCGAGATACCACGACATCACCGATACGTATTCTGAGAACTGCCAGGGCCTGGACAATTGAGTGGAGGAAATTGAGTCGACATGTTTGGAGAAGGATATAACTGTATCCCGACAGAGTCTGGGTCTTGCTTTCTCTTTCTGGTCGAGATCTAGAGAAACGTAAAGACTCAGGGTCTCGGTGTTATGTCTTGTCCTCGTGATTGAACAAGCAATGGTTTGCTGCGGAGCATAGCATCCGCACGGTCGTCGACATTGTACCCAAACACCCGGTGTCGGGAAAGAGCAATGCAGCGTCAGCGCTCAAGTCGTTGTCGTGCTCGGGATTGTCCATTTCAGCATTCACGGGAGACTTCTCGGCAGGATCGGAATCTTCATCGCGCGATGCATGGTCTTCTTTGTCATCGAGGTCGTCGTCAGCTGCCATCAGCATTGAGTTCTGTGATCTTGAATGATGGTCGTGTGTCTCAGAAGCTTCCAGTGTCTTGTCTTTCTGCGCGAAGTTTAAACCTGAAAAGCTTCGGGCCGTTCCGCCGTTCCGAAGCTAAGCCTGTCAACCCGATTGCTTGAACAACTTCCAGTCTCGAACACCACATCGACCACTCCTACACTAGTCCTCCGACCACGAACATGGCCATGTCAGACTCTCACATCACCGACCCTGTCCTCCTCTCCGTCCTTGCCGCAGCATCAACCGCACGGGCTCAATCCCTCGAACTACTTGACATAATCGCGGCATCCAAGAACTCTTCCCAAGAGACCGAAGACGCTGTCGCAGACTCCTCCCGCAAACTTACAGCCCGGATCGCGCAACTACGTGGCCTCAATCGCAAAGCGATAGTGAGCGTCCGAAACACGAAACAAGAGACCACCGAAGCGAGGCAGGAGATCGATGCGCTACATTTGGTACTGCAAAACCTTTACTATGAGCAGAGACATCTGAGAGGAGAGATTAGAGGCTGCGAGGGGTTTGAGTATGTCTTTGCCTCACACTTGGCCGTTTGCACGACCAATGCTGACAAGCGAACAGCCACAAGTACCAACGTCTTCCGATGCTGGCTGTTGAAGACTTTATCGAGGCGCATCCCGAAGCAGCAGAGATGTCTGAACACGATCTCACGATTGCGCGGATTGAGGATGAACATCGTGCGCGACAGGCGTTGGAGGAGCAGAGATTGGAGTTGGTGAAGAAGAAGGAGGCTTTAGTGAAGGAGACCAACGCAAAGAAGGAGGAGTTGGGCAAGCTGGATATGGAGGTGGAGAAATGGGTCGGTGGGCTCGATGGCGTGAAGGGCATCTTCGAAGCGAGGGAGAAGAAGGAAAGGGAGAAGTCGGAGAAGGAAAGGGAACGATTGGAGAAGGAGAACGAGACGATGGAGGAAGAAAGTGGCACTTGAGACAGGTTTGGACGCAGAACCAAAATGTTGATTGCTGCATTGGCCTTGGAACATCGGAAACCACCATGAGATCGCCACATGACCACTCAACACAAGGGCTCCGGACCTGGTCGCAATAGCGCTTGAAACCCGAAACGACTGCGCTCTTCGGTGCCATTTATTTCGGCGCTCCTAGAGAACTTCAGTCCGTCGACCAGCTTAGCTCGTATCTTTGGCGAGACACTGCGCCGTCAGAATTCGCACAAATCTGCGGAAGTACGTCTCCTCTTTGCACAGACTTCGAAGTCCGCCTCGGAAGGACCAATCTCAGAATCTTGCTCCACGTCCGAAACCTTGATTCGCGATCCAGCGACATTTGCCGTATCGTGTATCCACTGGAAGACGAGAGCTTGAGCAAGACCAGGACGATGCAGCTCGTTCTGAGGATGATACAAGTCTGGACAATGCGTCTTTGTTCGATATGGATCAAGTATCAAACACGCCTGGCATCTCTCCTACCTCAAGAGGTCCTGGAGTCCCTGATCTCTTCCGCTTGCTCCTCCTGATCACT
Organism: Zymoseptoria ardabiliae STIR04_1.1.2; assembly: GCA_000223765.2. Lineage (NCBI taxonomy): Eukaryota > Fungi > Ascomycota > Dothideomycetes > Mycosphaerellales > Mycosphaerellaceae > Zymoseptoria > Zymoseptoria ardabiliae. The sequence continues at coordinate 25,172 of AFIV01000308.1, forward strand.
GATCAGGAGCCTGCTAAACACTATACACAATACACAATACACCAACTCAACCACCATCAACATCCGGACGTGTCACGACACATTGACGTCTGCTGTACTCCGTCACTATACCGATCTTGTCGTACCGTGGATGGCTCTTTGTTCACGTCCAGGAGAATGGCTTTGTATATTCACGCGAAATGTCCGTCACGCAGTACGACGCACATCACGATTATGAGTGACCGTCCTCGAAGAGCTGCTCGAAGTCAAAACATGCGTCTCTTCGCTCCACCTTCTCTTTCCTTCTTTCCTCGGAAACGAAAGAAAGGAGCATGTCAGATCAAGACAAGGCGATTAGCCACGAGATGGTCAACCACCAACGCAGTGGTGGCAGCACTTTCAAGCGTCCCACTGGCCCAGAGCTGGTCTCCACTCTTGCCCGTCAGAACAATGAACGATTGTCGCCTCCGTATCTACCGCGCGCAGTACTGCCGACATACGGACGCCCACCTGTGTACTTCCCTCGGGCCCATGAGTACGAGCGGATATTGCCTCCACACCTACCGCTCGCGATACCGGTGCTGCCCGAGCGCCCAGCACTGCCTCGTTCTCTTCCCCGCCAGGAGGTGGAGCAATTGTCGCCTGCACAGATCCAGCCCGCGACACTGGCGCCGCGCGCAACAAATGGTGCAGAACCGCTTCCAAAGAGCCTTCCAGTCGATGCGGTCATCAGTTCTGGGGCAGAAGACTCGAAAAAGTTGATATTGAACCATACGCAATATACCCTCCTCACCAGAGTTCGGCCTCATAGCGATCCCAGATACCAAAGCAGCACGACCGTCCTCGCCGAGTTCTTCCTCTTGCCCCGCGACCATCAAGGCGACGTCCCAGATGATGCGGAGCCTGCTGGAAGGCTCAGCGCGAACATCGTGGACAAGAGCTTCCAGCGCCCTACGGATCTGCGTCCTGCATACGTCTCCGAGCTCCTTGATATTGACAAACAGGCCGATCGTCCGCTCTCCCACCCGCACGAAAAGAGCCGGCTCTCGGAGCTTCAGGCAACGTTGAAGCACATTCACGAGAGGAATGGAGAGCCACGGAAGGAGTACTCTGCACACAAAGCCGCGCTAACAACGGACAAGATCCATCTCGTGGTGGAATTCTTTTGCGAACCAGAGTACTGGGGTAGTGGGCTCGCGCAACAAGCTATGCAGAGCTACGAGCGCGCATTAGTGAGGCTCCCACAAGCTACGGGCCTGCGGACCATGATCCTCTCGCCGGCGCCTCTGCAAGAGTTCCTGGCGGAGGTCGCGGATCCACATTCTCAGCACGAGATCGAGAACCGACTTGTCAAGTCGTACGTAAAGTCAGGGTACACAGTCTGGTCCAGGGTCGTGAATAAGAGAGTGCAGTGTGGCTTTATCATCATGGGCAAGAGTCTGGACGAAGATACGAAAGAGACCAAGCAGCCTGCTAGCGCGATCGAGAGGAGAATGGATAGGCGCGCTGCGGAAATTCGGCGAACTCACAAGACAGTGGCCATTCAGGAATGCCGCGCACCCGTGCGCAACCTGGCAACGCACGTCAGCCGTCGTGGTCGTGGTCGAAAGCGTGTGACCTGGGAGGAAAAGAGTTCTTGAAGCGAGATACAGCGTCGTCGGATCCCGCGCATTGACTGGGGAACTAGAAGTCGGGCTCATGTGATACGAAGATAAACAGGTCTTGTGGGAGGTATACACGAGGCTTGAGGTTAGTTTATAGAGGCGTTTGGGTGATTAATGGTAGAATCAAAAGTATATACGCGACACAAGCTCGTTTGAGGACAAGAGAATACCAATGATACACTTCTATCAGCTATCAATACAGTCTCAAAGTGCGTGGTTTCCACAATGCACGAGGTGAGTTACGAAGCATAGTCGTCGCCATCCACGCCATCCTTGTGGGCTTGATTGTATCTTTGTATGCTCGCACCAATGTGCTGCCCACAGTCATGACTTGATGCCGGACACGACCTCCATACGATCACTCCACATACAGATGGACTGTACAGTTGATCATTGCCCTCGACTTCACGGTGTAAAGAAGCCAACGGCACCCAAGATCCTCTGAGCTCGTTCTCCACTAGCACAGACGGTTTTCGTCGTCATGGAGCCTCGCACCGTGCGTGCACGGCGGGCTCTCGATTCGAAAATGCTTTACGGCAGTGTTGGTTTTTTGCGTTGTTCATAAATTGAAGAAAGAAGAGAAGAGAAGAGGTCGGCAGAAAGAGAATTTGAGGCAGTGAGAATTGACGGCCGGCTCGGTACGAGATCCCGCGGCGCTTGACAACCCCTGCCGTTAGCAGCGCGTCGCGACTTCCACGCGCATTTCTTCCTGCCACTTTACTTAGCGATTCTTCTCGTCTTTCACGCCCACAAGTCAACATCCCACGAGACACCACGCTTAACAGCAGCACCTGTCTGAGCGAGGAAACCCCGATAATCGATCTGGAACGTCAATCAGCAGCGCCCGCTCCGCCAACATGGCGCTCCTCACATTCAAGAACATCGTCAATTACGACGAGCAAACAGGCGCGTCTTGAACTGCTCCAACACAATACACCCCGCTAACACAGCACAGCGGCCTTCAAGGACTTCCTCCAAAACTTCAAATCTTCCTCCACCGAAACCGAAGATGCGTTAGAAGACTTGCGACTCAATGGCGATGGCACGAGCGATGAGTACGACTTTATGGACGATGCGGAGTACGGCAATGGCGAGAGCAGGCGCACAAAGTCAAAATTGAAGTACATGAACGTTCTACAAAGCGTGGCAGATCGCAAGTCGAGCCAGGTGCTGGTGGATCTGGATGACCTGGTGGAATACGAGAAGTCGTTGGACTCAGAGGATGCTTCTGCGTTGAACTTGGTGACTTCGATCGAAACCAATGCGCATCACTACATCGAGATCCTCTCCCGTGCGGTGGACTCGTTGCTTCCCACGCCGGAAAAGGAGCCCACTTTCAAGGACGACGTGCTGGATATCATCATGAGCCAGCGAACGAAACGCAACGAGGCGGTGCGAGAACAGCAGGACAATAACCTCGACACTGGTATTCCGGAGTCGATATTCCCACCAGAGCTTACTCGAAGATACACGCTCAATTTCAAGCCTGTGACGGCGTCGGGATCAAGCAGTGAAAAGAGTGGAAAGGCAATGGCTGTGAGACAAGTTCGAGGAGAGCATTTGGGACATCTCATCACAGTCCGTGGTATTGCGACCCGTGTCTCCGATGTGAAGCCATCTGTGCAGGTCAATGCATACTCTTGCGATCGATGTGGACACGAGATCTTTCAGCCTATCACTTCCAAGCAGTTTACTCCTCTGGTCGAGTGCACATCATCAGACTGCAAAGACAACAACGCAAAGGGACAACTCTTCCTTTCCACTCGCGCCTCGAAATTCTTGCCATTCCAGGAGGTCAAGATCCAGGAGATGGCCGATCAGGTTCCAGTTGGTCACATTCCACGACAGCTCACAATTCACTGTCACGGCGAGCTTGTCCGACAAGTCAACCCGGGCGATGTCGTGGATATTGCTGGTATCTTCATGCCAACACCATACACCGGTTTCCAGGCGATCAGAGCCGGTCTTCTCACCGATACTTACCTCGAAGCACAGCACGTCCGCCAGCACAAGAAGGCGTACGACGACATGGTATTGGCACCCACGACGATCAGACGGATGACAGAGCTCGAGCAGTCTGGACAGCTCTACGAATACCTCAGTCGATCGATTGCACCTGAAATTTTCGGCCACTTGGACGTCAAGAAAGCACTGCTCCTGCAACTGATTGGTGGTGTGACGAAGGAGATGGGTGATGGCATGCGCATTCGTGGTGACATTAACGTCTGCTTGATGGGTGATCCAGGTGTTGCCAAGTCTCAACTTCTGAAGTACATTACAAAGGTCGCTCCTCGTGGTGTATACACGACTGGACGTGGTAGCAGTGGTGTCGGTCTTACCGCTGCTGTCATGCGTGACCCAGTGACTGATGAGATGGTTTTGGAAGGTGGAGCTCTCGTGCTTGCGGACAATGGAACCTGCTGCATTGACGAGTTTGACAAAATGGACGACAGCGATCGCACAGCTATTCACGAAGTCATGGAGCAGCAGACCATCTCGATTTCCAAGGCAGGAATCACAACAACCCTAAACGCACGAACAGCAATCCTGGCCGCAGCCAACCCTCTTTACGGCCGCTACAACCCTCGCATCTCCCCAGTCGAGAACATCAACCTTCCCGCGGCACTTCTCAGCAGATTCGACGTCCTTTTCCTGATCCTCGATACGCCAAACAGAGACTCCGACGAAGAGCTGGCCCGCCACGTCACATTCGTGCACATCAACAACAAGCACCCAGAACCGCAAGGAGGCGGCCTGATCTTCTCACCGAATGAAGTCCGACAATGGGTCGCCCGCGCACGATCGTTCCGCCCCGTGGTACCAAAGCAAGTCTCCGACTACCTCGTAGGCGCTTACGTCCGTCTTCGACAACAGCAGAAGCGCGATGAAGCTGGCAAGAAGACTTTCACGCACACCTCGCCCCGAACACTTCTCGGAATCTTGCGTTTGTCGCAAGCCCTGGCTCGTCTCCGTTTTGCAGATGAAGTCATTACTGATGATGTCGACGAGGCTCTGCGTTTGATTGAAGTCAGCAAAGCCAGCTTGTACGATGACAACGTCAACCGACGAGGCGACCAATCCGCCAGCACGAAAATCTTCAACCTCATTCGCGGAATGCGGGAGAGTGGTGCTGCTGCAACTGCGGAGGGTGGCGGAGAGCTAGACCTGCGGAAGGTTAGAGAGCGTGTGTTGGCGAAGGGTTTCACTGCGCAACAATTGGAGGCTGCGTTGGACGAGTACGCGGATATCGATGTAAGTTCTTCTCGATTGAGAATATCGAAACAATTGAAGTGGATGCTAACGTGTGCTTGCAGATTTGGCAAACTGCTGCGGAAGGTACCAGGCTGGTGTTCATCGAAGCGGGTGAGGATGATGCCGATATGGGGGACGAGTACTCATGAGCAGAGCAGCAGAATCAGTTTCCGAGTAACAGGACAGGCTGCGGAAGGACAGGAGTTCACCTGGTGTATGGAGTTGATTGGCTATGGTAGAAGCTGGACGGGGATTCCCTTTGCGATCGGTGTTGGACGTGGAGTACGAAATACGAATAGCCTTGATGCCGAGCTGAACTCGATATCATGCATCTCGTCACGTCTTGTTCAAGACATGATCTGATCTGTACGCAATTGCTTCATGTGAGGCCGCATCGCTGACGCCACGTGATTGGCTGGGCGTCAGGTCGTTCCTGCAAAATCTTTCGGCGACCCCGTCGGCCGCTCCGACTTCACTACTCTCTTTGACTTCGACCGCGACTCGACCAGCAACCCTTTGTTCTCGTAGAACATGCACAAATGTGGGTCTTTCCAGGATGATCCGCTAGGAAACAGCGTCAATACGTGAAGGCCGTTCCATCCGGATCGACGAGATGCCGTGGACGGGTGTCCTCAATCGCGGCTGTGCTGGGCATGCTTATTTGCTGGCAGAAGCAACGACCTCGCAATGGACTTGAACAAAACTTCACCCGCGACTGGGTGCCGTGCGTGCTGGACATGCGTCCCTGCTGTGCTGTTGAGCTGCAACCATCTGGGTCGAGCTCGGAGTGCCCTCCATGCAGAACACGACACGAAAGTAAAATTAACATGCCTTACGGCTGATGGTCGAGTATCACAGTGTCGGTCCGACGAGTTCAGCCTCACGATCAAGAGAGCATCTCATCTTGTCTCATCTCAGCCCTGCGCCTCGAGGCCGAATCCTTCGCTCCGATCACCTGTCCTTCACAGTGCTAGTCTGGCCACTAGCAGACATAGGACACGGCTTTCAATGAAGGAGTCGGAGATCCTGTCGGACATGCCGAAGATTGCTCTTCGCCATCGGGAGCCATTATACTGAATCGAGGACTGATCGCCCGCATTTGCCCCGAGACCTGTCGAACATGAGCAAAACGAGCAATACAACCGCTACTACGCTGCACGGGTCTTATTGCCTAGTTGTTGGTCTTACCAAACATCGTATAACTTTGCTCCATCGGACACAGGATGACTACCACAGCATCTCGTTTTGACTTCTTTGCCACTCTTGGAGACCAGAGTTCATCTATTTCCTCTTTGAACACATCCCGCGCTTTAATTTGGTCTTGGATAATGACCAAGTTTGAGGCCTACCCGGTATCAAACCCGACTAAGGGCCACGACCTCATGGCCTTATTAATCCTACCTCATGGCACTGTCAATCCGACCTCGTGGCTATGTCGATCTGATCTGAAACCGGACATGGATGCCGTTGCGGCTGCGTCCTGCTGAGAATTGTCCGCATGGCTATAAACATCATCGATCGACCCGTCACGGTAAATGTCGAACAACATGCATCACGGAACGAAGCCTCTTCTTGATTCTCTTCTGCCACGCCGACAAAGTCAGCTTTTGCGGAGTCTCCTTTTCGATTATTCACTTGGCTTTGCGCATCTTCGTCCTCCAGCGAACATTGATCGAAACGGCACAAATCAACACTTCGAATCCTTAAGGCTATTCAGACGCATGCTGAGCTTACGACCTCCTCGGTAACACCATCTACACGCCAACGAACGCCGGCGTCCGAAGCGCGTGGAATGGGCGCCACGTATCGCTACTGGTCGGGCATTCGCCGCAATGTCGCATACGAGTTCCACCACCGGCGACAGTCCAGATGCTCTCGAAGACGACTGGACCTCAGTGACCGATCCGAGTGAACGCAGAAAAATTCAAAATCGTATAGCGCAGCGGAAGTTCCGTAAGTAGTCTTTGCAGAACGGTTGAGGATACCCTCTGTCATCTGAGTTCGCTTCACGAAGCGTCAGTCCTCAGCAAGAGAAGAGGTCGATCGTTCGTAACGAATACGAAGCAGTCAACTAACAAATGATATGGCGATAGGAGAAAAGGTTCGACAACAACGTGAAGAGGCGAAACGTCAGACAAAAAACGCACGATATGCTGCAGAGACCTACACACCTCCAGAACCCCGCCAGATTGACGCAACACACGAGAGTGGACCACCATAGGGCAGCATATCTCTTCAATATATATTCTCGATGGGTCGTCTGCGGCAGCACCCGCAGAATGCAAGCAATGCTTCAATGTTCACTTCAACGGCAGTATCGGAGGCAGGCAGAGGTAATTCAAGGTAGAGTGAGGTCCTTCGACCAGCTTGGAAGCGGGAGCTCGACGCTGACTTGAGACCTTAGATTGGGATTACACCTCGCCGATAGGTACGCCCGAGGCAGCCTCGTTGTATGGACTGCACGCCGAACATGATCGGATGATCTAAGGAGTGCTGGAGGCCTGCTGGACAGGCAGCGATGGAATGGGCATTGTATGGATATACGACTCGATTGCCGCAACATGGGTATACGACTCGACCACAACAACGTGGATATATGACTCGACAACAACAACTCAGGCAGGATGCTGGACATACCCACATTCGGCTCACCCTCGATGAAACAGGCAGAATTACGTTGGCGGCGTAGTATTGAATCATAGCGTTGGGAGCTTTGCTTCATTCATCGCGATCATACCTTTTCCGCACACGGCATTAAAACGGCAGGAAGAGATGTGATCGATCACTTCTTCGTCTCAATCCTTCCGTCGGTGTTGGCTTTGCAGTACACAACATTCGTGCATCTGCATGGGCGCCGCTAGGTGGACCGCGAGCTCTTTAATGGCTTCTGGAAAGACAGACTTTGTGATGAATTGGATACCTTGCTTCGCTGTCGCCGTTGGCGCTTATTTCTTCGTTGGTAGTGGAGCTGCGGACCATTCAGAGACGCCGCTTACCCGTGCCAGGCGAAGCGAAAAGTCAAGCCGACTTCATCATCTTTTGAACTTTTACATCACCGAAGCATTCACTTGAGAGCCTTTTGCAAATTTTCTGACCTGGATCTGAGCATGTGGACAGAGTGAACTCATGGGCTTTTTTCTAGCCGAACTTGACCCAGCGCTTTCCTCGCGGCACAGCTCTGCTAATGGCAGATCGACGTGTCATGCCGTTGTGGCTCAACCTTAACCAAAGCCCTGATCCTCCATCGCTCAGCCTCCTGCGCCATGAGTACCGTACCGCATGTCGTTTCGGTCACCTGCCCTCTGATCGACGTAACGATTTCTGCAACATAATCATGGTTGTGGATTGACGAGACCATAGGCCACAGCACGCCGCCATCATCTTCGCAGCCACAGCACTTTGCTTGCCAGGTCCAACTGCAGGCACAAGCCCAAAGAAGCAATGGACAACTCTGGACCACTGCTTCGTCAAGCTGGGTAACCCTTGATAGTATTGCTTCTGGTCCGCTAGGACATGGCACGAGATGGTGGTTGTACTTCGTATCGAACCTCTCCCTGGAAGTTTACACTCATCGGACCAGGACATGACGTGTGTACGCCAACACCACACGCCGCCCGCCTCGATCAAGCTCACCGAGACTCGTTCTACGCTCGTTCATCCTGCCCTACATCATGCCACGGCACATGTTCCACCGCGGTTCGGAAGAGATAACACTTTGTCTGAGCCGGCTGTAGGGCAGATCTGGACCCCACTCCGAGCCTTGTCCACGTGCTCTTTGAGCTATCTACCTTACCGACGAGGGGTGTGCTGTTCCCTCTTGCAAAGAACCGAGTGGCTCTTTTCCTCCATCACCGACTTCTTGCCCGGCAGCCAGGTACCGGTGCTTCGGGCTCGGGCGATGGCATCAACATGTCCAACATGGCCATGACTGTGCCACGGAAACTGTCCTCCCTCCAACACACTTCGACTTCTCCGCTTGCCTGCCTAGCCAGCTGCCCGCCTACTCACTTCTTACGGCGAAGCAGCTTCTTGCTGGTCAATAAAGTTCAAGCCTGAGCCATTGCAAAGATGTCTTCCGGCACCACAGCGTCGTTCTTGAACGCCTCTCGTGAAGACAGTCCGTCCATGTCTCACTCCAGCAAGGCCGCATCCATCGGTGGTTCCGATTTTGGGAAGTTGACTCTCGGCGCCTCTTCTGGCAGCAGTCGCAGCGACGAGATGAAGACTCGATCGATGACCAGGAAAGCCGCCGCCAAGGTCGTTCCAGCATCATCCTCAGGCCAGCGTAGAGGAAATGCTCCAGTCGCAGGGCCGTCGCGACGAGGAGTGAAAGGGTCGATGGGTCGCACATCGGCGGGACGCAAGGACGAGAGCGACGAAGATGACGATGAGGAGAACGACTCCGACGACAGCGACGAAAGCAGTTCAGAAGACGACGACGAACGACCGACGCAACCGCGTGTATCTCCATCACCGCAGATCTCCACACGCGATCGTCTACGTTTGATCATGTCCGCCTACGATCCTAGCCAGCGCTCGCCGATCGAGTTCACATATCAGAGCGACAGAGACCTTCCAGAAGCAAGGTATGCCACCAGCTCAACGCACACGAGCGATCGTGATCCAACGTCATCCTTTACTAACGTTTCTACAGCCGCACATATCGCGCTCAAATCGACGACTTCTCCCGCCTGATCACCTCCCCCGAAGCGCTCGAACCGTTCGTCCGCCGCCTCCACATCAGCAGCCCCATGTGGGGCTCCCTCGTCGTGCGCGCCCAAGAGAACCGCATGCGAACCACAATGGCATCCTACCTCGCCAATAGCCCACAGGCTCCTCGTCAAGACGCCATCGACACAATCAGCGAGTTCAACAAACTCTTCATCTCGATCGAGTCGCTGCTCCTCCAACCCGTCTTCCGCACCATGGATTCCAACGCACGCAACAACCTCGCTCTTCTCGCGATGCAGATCCTCGAATTCATCGTCGCGCAGAACGCCGATGCGAGGGGTTCGGTGGGCGTGCCGTACGCCGGCGGGACGAGACATCACGAGTATAACCTGTACATGCGCTTCGCGAGGTCGGAGTGGAACGTGACGATGGCGAAGCTGAATACGATGGTCACGCCGCCGGACGTACGCGCGATGTTCATGAGACCGAATACATGGGCGTGTCTGATGCGAGCGTACCAAACGGTCGTGCAGCGGCATCCGCCGCCTGTGCCAGGGGACGTGGGGGACTTTTACGCGAGTTTGAGGACCTTGGTTGGGAGATTATCGAGTGAGTTTCGGTCGTTCAACGAGAGGATCGAGTGATCGTGCTAACGTTTCTGCAGATCGAGAAGCATGATCGGCCGATGCTGGGACGCGGTATGGCGAGCTTCGGGTCGGGCGTTGCAAATTGCATCGGGCAGAGACGCTGTACGAGCATATACGGAAATAGACGTGCTGTGTTGGCGTTGGTACTAGAAGCAAAGACAAGCATCTCACATAATTCGCGCTCCTGATGATCAGATCCGCTTCACACTCCTTTGCGAACACGAGCATATATACATATGCTGTCGCTCGCCGTCCGTACAAGCTTTCCGTTCGCTCAAGGTGGGCAGCACACCACGGTCGTTTGCGGTGACGTGTCCAATGCTGAACGTCTGCCCGTCCACCCTCATCGTCCCTGTTTGGAGCGACCCTGACGTTGCTAGTCTCGATGAACGCGTGGGCCTTACAGGTGAGCTTTCAAGGACCTCCATGCGACGCCGTAGCAAACTCGCTTGTAAACTTTCTGGTAGTAGGACAATGGCGCAATCCATTCAATCAGACTCGCGAGGGGCGGCTATTGGGCATCTTGACTCTCAAGACCCTGGATGGTCCCAGTGAAGGGCAGGCATCTTCCTGGCAAAAAGGGGGTGAATTTCTGAGCTTCCGAAAATCGCGGGAACCGCAGAATTTGCGGGTGGTGCGGCTCCACATGGAATGATGGAAGAAATGTGATCCGGCTCGTCGTCTGGACACCTTCGGAGAAGAAGTGTGCCGGGCGCCGAGGACCCTTCAAAGCACGCCGTGGACGAGCTCAGCTTTTAGCTGATTGAATTCCGCTGTTTCGTGTCCTGAGGTGTCTACAAGATGGCAATACGGGTGGGTTTTTATGCTTCTCTCATAGCTCCTCCAAGTGTAACTACGCTGCCTCTCCATGGTCTTCCTCGGCGAGCTTCTGCGGACCAGGCTTGCGAAAGCGACCTTGCATCCAGCATCGGTACATTTTGAGCTTACGCTGTCGATTCACTAGCATCCGTCGATCGACCGCGAGATTCAAGATCTCGAATCTGTGCGATGATTCAGTGCCGGAAGACGACTCCTTTTCCGTGCTGGCGGCCGCATCCCCTGCCCCCTCCACCCCTCCCCAGATGTGGCGCAGCTCCTGTTCGTCGAAGAAGTACACTCTTGTGCCATCGCCTCGAACGTAAAAGTTCTCGTCGAGGTATCTGCCCTTCTTGAACCGCACTTGAGCAAGATCACCACGTCCGTAGTCGCGGAAAAGTACTTCGCCACCAGGTTTGAGCAAGTCCCAGGCATTGGCCACAGCCTGGGTCCATTGATCGGGCGATAAAGCGGAGAAGATGAAGATCATCACGATGACATCCACAGTCCCTTTGGCGAGACCTGGTGGTAATTCTGTACTACTGGCAGCATCCCATACATCCGCTTGCAGAATCGATCCAGTCTGCTCGAGGTACGCGGGCTGCGAACGGATCACATCGATGGCCTTTTTGGAGTAATCACAAGCATGCAGGTGTAGCTCTGGGTTGTGATTCAAAGCCAGGACTGGAAATGCCGTATTCCCAGCGCCGGCTCCTACTTCCAGTACTGTGACCGGACCATAGCCTTCCTTCGTGACCTCTGCCAAGACCGGGAACTCCTGAAACAACCACTTCCGATCCTTGAAGAAATTCGCCTGGTTGTTGCTGTAGAACTTATTCCACCACTTTTCGGGCTGATCATTGAATCGCTTCTTGTCGAAGTCGGAGACCTGGTTCTCCTTTTGGAATTGTGTCTGCTGCTCGATGAATTCGGTGTACTGAGCATCAACCTCGACATGATCCCACGCGTTGTGAGCGAAGATGTCGTCGCCGTCCTCGAGGTATCTGGTTCCGAACTGAAATGGATCGCTTCGCTTCTCCGGGTTGTCCTTTGGCGTAGTTGCAGGCTTCCGGATAGGCTCATATTTGGCGGGAACCCCATATGCGTCCTCTCCCAGCGGATTATCTGATATTGTGACGTATTCGCGGAGATGCTCCATGCCCTTCGTCAACTGCTGCTTCAGCTGCTTTGGCCGCAGTGGCAGCTCTTCTCTTTGTCCTTCGGTCGCCATGTTGAGGTTGTTGTCGCGGTCTTGGCAGGAGATCTGGGAATCTCGAACCTTTTCACGTCCCCATGAGAATCGGCACTAAAAGCTTGGTGGTGATCTTCAGGTACGCCAGCCGCGCTAGCGAACTCACGTCAATTGTAATGATGACATTGATTAGACATTTGGAGGAAACCGGTCCAGGCGATGTCATCTGCATTTCCTTGGTCGTGTGTGGTCAGGAGCGTCTCCTCACGTTGACTTCACTGGCTGTTGCAAAGAGTGTAGCAATTACAGCAAGAGCAAGACCACCACAATGAAGGCCATATCACCCATCACATCCTCGCTCCTCCAAAATGCAGTCCGAACTGCTCCACGATCATGCCGAGCAGCTTCCCTCGCCAATGCCTCTCAAGACCGCCAACAACGCAAATTCATGTCCTTCACGCCCAACCAGACCCTCACCGCGACTCGAACCCTCCGCTACCCTGCCGCCGTCGTCTACGAAATCATCTCCGATGTGGACTCCTACCACAAATTCCTGCCCTTCTGCCAGGGCTCCGAAGTGACCAAAAAGTCGCAACCCGCAGCGGATGGGAGAGCCTACCCGGAAGAAGCGAAGCTGATGATCGGATTCAATGGTAACATCAACGAGGAGTTTACGAGTAGAATTTACTGCGTCCCCGGCCGCGTCGTGGAGGCAGTGAGTGGGAATACCAACAGCACTTTGCCTAAGGACGAAGTCAGCCATCACAACGAACGACCACCAGCGGATCAAGATCCCAGCAGGAAGGCCACGGTGATGTCGCAGCTGCTCACGAGGTGGACGTTGAAGGGATACCCGTACAAGCCTCCTCCAGTTGGAGCTGTGGATCGCGATAGTACGCATAGGAACCACGACGAGACGAATCCTGTGCCGGGGCAGGAGAAGACAGAGGTCAATTTGACGATTGAGTATCAGTTTGCGAATCCGCTGTATGCCGCGATGAGCTCGGCGGTGGCTCCGAAGGTTGCTGATAAGATGATTGAGGCGTTTGAGAATCGGGTCAAGGCTGTATTGGAGGGACCGGCGCATGCGAAGAGGAAGACGACATAGGTGGGTTGACATGGGACTTTACGAGGGATGTTAGCGAGGAGCTATGGTGTAATTATCATGCATGGAGCATGCGATATAGTCAACAGAATACACTAGAGGGAGCTCAAGAGAAAAGAGCCAGTTGAGCTTCGAGTACAATCCTTGAGTGACCACATGATATCTAATAACTCCACGCTGTCTTATTCCACAGCCCCGAGCCAAAAACCTTCAAACGCCGCATATTCACAGTCTTGGTCCAATCTAAGGAAGCAGCCATCAACCTCTTTCGCTTAGTTGTTCTGCTGGCTGTTGAGAATCCTCAGGATAGCGAGGAACAGGTTGAGCACATCGAGGTACAGGCTGATCGCAGCGGCAATCTCCTCCTACATGATCGTTAGCAAATGGCTCCACGCATAAAAGGGCACATGATCTTACCTCGACGTGGTAGTGGCGCATGATGAGCTGCGTGTCCACGAGAATGTATGCACTGAAAATCAACGCCGCAGCGATACCATAACCAAGCTCAACCCCCTTTGTTTGCGGGAAGAACATGGTCATGAAACCGAACAGGATCAGAACCCAAAGTGCTCCGAATAGGTATGGCATCCATGAGGTGAAGTCATACTTGGTCTGGCAGGCGAACAGGCTAAGGAAGACGAAGATTCCGAGCGTGAAGATCAACGCCTGGAGCACGATCCGACTTTCGTAGAAGCTGGTGATGACACTTATGCTGTATGCCTGTTGTGGTGTTAGTTGCTGTTGTCCTGCATACTTCCCGCATATCCATATCTTACCTCGAGCGCCGTGAATCCACTCAAGAAAGCTAAGTTCATCGGATAACTCTTCCTCTTCCAAAACGTCAAAAGCATGAATCCAATCGCTCCAAACAGCGACACCCACATCATCCACTGATTCGACTGGATCCACTTGCGGTAGCCATCGCTGAAGAAGGAGATGGCGCTGAGGGCGACGGTCGCGAGGAGTTGCACGGTCAAGATGGCGTAGACTTTTCGAATGAATTGCATGCGGATGGGGAGGGTCGCTTCTGCCACGGAGCCGCCGAATTTGAAGTCGTCGGGTATGTTATCGTCTTCGCTGCGGGCTTCGCCCATAATCGGCTCGGCTTGGTAGGAGGGCGGCGGAGGCAACTGCGAGTGGCCTTGCTCCTCGAAGCTATCGCGCTGCGGCGCCGGCGTGTATTTCGTGTTGGCTGCCATGGTGGATGTGGGTGGTGTTGCGGAGCTCGTATGCGGTTGAGGGAAGATGGAGGAGGCGATGGGTGGTGGTCTGATGATGTGGTGCGTGGTTCGAGAACGTTCATATGACGCTTGGACGCCTGCGAGCGAGCACCGCCACTTGCGGATAACGCTAGTTCTAGCGCGATTGTGGGGTTGCGTGGGGGCGGTATCGAAGCACAAAGCGAAGAAGGTGAAGCTCTTCCAAGTCCTTTCAATTCAATAATGGTTGACTTTTGACTTAGACCTGTCGAACTGCACGACGTCCGCTCGGTCCACTGATCATGGCAACGAGGACGAAGAGAAGGTCTCTCTACCTAAGCATATAGCTCGCATATCATGAGCCTTTTGTACGGTTGAGTCTCGTTCGATGGCTTTTGTAGCAGGTGGTCCAGAGGACATTTCTACCACTCGTTCCTCGAGCCTTCTCGAGCGGACCGAAGCTCCTGTTCACAGTAAATGTACACTGTTCGACCCAAGCCCAACATCAGTATGTTCATGATACAACATCCTCCACCCATCTACTTCGTCTTCTTGCCTTCCTTGCCAGCCGCAACCTTGGCCGCCTTCTTCTCATCCCTCACCTTATCCATCTCCTCAAGTTCCTGATCCTCCTTCCTCTGCGCATACCACTGCCCCGCCTGCAGCACCAGCACACCCACGAGCACCAATGCGCAAATCGTGTTACTCGCGCTCATCACCCTCAAACTGTCCTCCCGACTGATATACTGGCCATCCGTGCCCTCCAGCTGCTTGCTCATGATCGTCTCTCCCTCAGCCAGCTTGCCCGTACCATACGCGCCCGCCGTAACCGTGCGCAGGCCCTTGACAATGTTCGCAATGTACACCGTCACACCGCACATGTACAGCACCAAACTCGCGCCGTCGAAGAGGAGATTCGCCTCTGTGGGTTTGAAAAGCTTCATCAGGAAACCGAGGAGACCCGTGCCGATTACGATGTGAAGAATGCGCGAGATGAGGGGTGGAGATGCGTGGAGGAAGCGGAGGTGGTTTTCTTGCAGGTCGAAGAAGGGCGCGCGGACGTCGGCGTCGGGGTTGGAGGGATCCACTGGTGGGGTCGTCCAGAGGACATTGTAGTCGTAGGGAAAGTAGGCGAAGAGGATGCCAAGGAAGAAGCAAACCGCTGAGAGGATGGTGTTAGAAGTTGAGTAATCCCCGTTCAATGGCTCGAAAGAACTCACGTCCTATGATCAGGAAGGTCGCGAATGGCGCGGTGCCTTTCGCAGGCATCGTAGCGGTGATTCGAGGGAGGTATCTCAATGATAGAGCGTGAGGTACAAGAAGAAAGGTGAAGGTCAAAGCTCAAGTGAGATAAAGTCGATGGCGGATCAGGGTCCACAGCGTCAGCCACCTCACCTCTTGAGGCAATTGAAGATTGACTCGGCGATATTCCGGACAATGCAGCCGCCTCGTCCGGTGATAACAAAATGGGCGCGAAGTGCCAAATGATTTGCTTGACTGCTCGTCTCCTCACAGTGTTCCATTCACCTTCCTCGTAACACCATGCTGAGGCTTGGTTTGTGCTGGCAGGCGGGCGAATAAGACCGACAACGACTCGGCAGTAATCTCTGGTGCAGCGTCTGAGCGCATCGGAGTAAGCACGGGCAAGATCTTGCCTTGGATTCAATACACTGACCGCTGGGACGGAGGCCAGTCCGGTCCGGGACGGTGACCACTGAGCCTGCATGAGGTGATGGGTCCGTGATCCACACATTGTAAGAGAACAGAAGGAATACTCCCTGCTTGACCTTGGCACATCTGTTGAATCAGATTCAGGCCGACACCGTCGGCGTCTCTCTACCTATTGAGAAGACGCACTCCCAATTTGATCTTGGCACAATCTCTTGACCCGAACCAAGACCGCCTGAGGCGCATGTTCATGTGTGAGAAAACCTCGGAAGCCAGCGGCCACGAAGATAGTCCGATGGTTGGCAGTGTATAAGATGGACTGCAGTTCCTGTCCGTAACCCTCAGAAGTTCTTCATCCTTCATTCGCGAACATAGTTTGAACAGCATTCCACACCAAACAACAAACTTCACAATGCAGATCTTCCAGCTTTCCGTCCTTCTCTCCATGGCGTCCGCAACCTTTGGATATTACGCAAGCCTCTCTCGCCCATTCACACACGTGTGTCACTGCTCCCCTTACTGACTCTCCGTCCTGCAGCTCTGCAACGGCGGCGGTGACCACGGCTACTGCGTAGGCTACGATGGAGACCTCGGCGACGTTCCCTGCGATCAGGTTCGTTTCACCGTTGAGTCTCGCCCCGAGTCCCGCTGACAGTATCTGTTCCTTCCACGCAGCGCTCGCCTTGCAGATTTCCATTCGGCACCCCGGTAAGTGTGCCGAAGAGCAGGAGGCTTCAGCGACCGATCAGGTCGTGCTGGCAGTCGGACCTGTTTCCGACTTGGGGTTTGGGCTTTTCTGACTCTTTGTTCCAGTGCCAGTACAATTGGGACGGGCCAGGAAATGCGCTTTGCTAGGTGCTCCTGGTGGTACACCTGATGACAGAGCATATGTGGTTGGAGTCGGGGTAATCCTGGAGGTGTTGGCGATTCTTTGTATCTAGCAACAGAGCAGATATGTGGTGGGCGGTCTGAGGGATTGGAGGAGGCGCGGAGGAATGTTCGTAGTTCTCGCCGGGATTCTCCACCAACCTTCACGGCTCCGTCCAAGTCTGCACCTCATCACCAGCCTTGACGTTAAGTCGTCCCGAGTTTCCGCCATCTGCCAAAGCAGTATGCACACCAAACAGCACCCTTCCATTGAACCGTCTCGTCTTGGCCAGCGTGACAAACGGCTCTTGGTTCTTCTCACCACTCTCCTGATCAATACAAACCATCTGGCATCTTCTACATCCACCCAGAAAGTCAAACACCATCCCTCCTGCGCCTCCAATCCGCATGCCGGACCACGAATCCTCAGCCCAAGGCTGCTCCTGCCCGGGTGGGAGAAGCGGGCTTTCAGCAAGGACGATGTTTGCTCGGAAGACGGCTGGATGTGCTGCTTTGCCGCCTTTCGCTTTGATGCCTTCGTTCAGACGGTTGAGTGATGATCGCGAGATCGTGAGGATGGGTGATTCATTGCTAAGGAGTATCGGGCGTGGTGCGCTGCTTAGCCCTCCGATGTGTTGTAGATGAGCTTTGCTATGCCTGATTGACGGGGAGGTTGAGCTAGTGGCTGGAAAACGTGCGAGAGTGCAAGGTATTCCGATTGCTCGGGTGAAAAAGTCTGCAATGGCTTTTGATGTGTAGACTCTGGCCTGGACCGAGTCACCACAGACATTCGCGCTGCAGTCCCGAAAGTCTGGCGTAGCGAAGTAGGATGGATCTTTTGACAAAGGCACAGTCATCTGCTGTGTGCTCCCAGAAATGGTGATTCGCAAGCAGCCGGCCGCGAAGTCAAGCTGTGGTCTTATCAGCGCCATGCGAGGGTGGCCTTTCTGGCTCAAGACTACACCACTGCCTTGCTTAACGAGACACCACTCTCGATCCCAGGCCAGACCTTCGGGACGAATATCCCATGGCGTGCCGTAGGGTACTCTCCAGCCACCACAGCTCTTGATGGGGTACACCGTGAGACTTTCGACATGCAGCCGCGAGGACGTGCCATCGTCAACCATAATCGGCGAAGGCGGACTTGAGCTGGGAATGCTGCGCTCGACGAAGAACTCCTTGACAAAATCCGTGAACCGTGTCGCATCAGTCCGTGTGCTCATCGCTCCGAAGCTGACACGAATCACGCCAGTCGGCTTGCCATTGAGAATGTCGTTCTCGCTGCCGCATCGGAAGCCGGCCGAGAAATTCTCGCGCATCTCCCATGGATCCAGCTTCAGATGTTTCGCGACTCCTCCTGGATTGCAAAGTCCGCCAGTCCGTAGGTGAATGCCTTTGATTGCAGCAAGTTTCTCAACTTCAGCGTTGCTAACAAATTGACCTTGACTATTGCGGATGTTGAAAGCTATTGTAGGTCCTTGCGTGGCGACATTTTCGTACGTGGAGTTATCGCCTTGATAGATTTCGCATGCGGTCGTGCCGTTTGCATGTTGCAGCGATTTCAAGTCGTTGTGAAGTTGTAACGCCAAAGCCGACGTATGCTCGGCGATACGATCAAGAGAGCGAAACAGTGCCTCGTGTGTCGTCATGGCAGACTTGAGCGCAATGATGCTGTGGACTGGCAGTGTCCCGTCCTCGAGCTGCTCGTGTAGCGAGCCTGATTTCATCGCATGCCATTGCTCCTTGGCACAACTGACCATGTCCACAGTGCCTCCGCCGAAATAACGTCGACCAGAGAACAGGTGAGCGAAGTCCTTTCGAACGATCAAAGCACCCAAGTCTGGGAAGCCGAAAATCTTCGAAAAGCTCAGTACTGTAAAGTCGGGCGCCCTTTCGAGTTCGTTCAGGCGGAGTGGCGTGGTGGCAGCGTATGCGGCTGCATCGCATAATGTGTATACTTCGCGGCGTCCGGAGCCTGAGCGACATTTGGCATTCCAGTCTAAAGGCAGACGACGGCCATTCATGTTAGACTGCGCTGGATACGCAAATAGTCTGGGCCGTGCAGCTTCGTCCATCTCGGACTCATGATGAAGCCACTTCTCCACTTGCAAATCCGATTCGAAGCACCGATGGTCCTTCGCAGACTCCCGCACGCCAACAAGACTCGTGTGTGAATCAACGTGGTAGCCATACCAGAACCCATCCCTTTGTTGCCGGAAAGCTTCCATGACAAGCTTGATAGCTGCAGTCGTGTTCGCCGTGAAGACCAGGTCAAATTGGTCTGGATCAGCACCGAAGTACTCCAGAGCCTGAATACGAACAGCTTCGATCTCCACTGTAGATCGTTGACTTGATGGAGCCCCAGAATGAGGGTTGCCGTAAAGATTGGCCATCATGTCTGCATGAAACCGGTCCATCAGAGTTTTGCTGTAAAGAGTGGTCCCGGCATGGTCCAGGTATAATGAGTCCCTTAGCATAGGATACTCCTTCTCTCTCATTTGCGATATATATGCGTCGTATTCGTGGAGGTCCATGGTGGCGGCCAGGGTGGTGGTCCTGGTGGAAGTTGCTCGCTTTCCTCGCTGTCGCCGCTCATCCGTGATCCTTCCAGAACGAGATACAGACAACCTGCAAGATGGAGTCGATCATTTGGCACATATGATGATAGAGGCCAAGAGGAGTGTAATAGATTCCACGCAGGACTGCGGCGAGCTCCGATGTTTTGTTTCGAGTCGAACCTAGGTGATGCCTTAGTCATCAAGATGTGCAGGGCAGCAGGGCAGGGCAGATAACGATATGGAAGAGGACAGCCCCCCTTTCTCACTTCATCTCTACACTCTTCTCTTCATCGCTATGGGCTCGTGCGATTCCTAGAAAGATGAAGACGAATATGGCCTCGTAATGTATGGAGGCCAGTCTCATCGCGAGTCGACAGCAGGCATGAGCTCTTTTCCACGTCATCCGCAACACGAGCACATCCACGCGCGACCTCGACTGGAGTCCGACAGCAGCCACGCCGGCCATGTCGAGCAACAAGATGCATCTTTCGGCCATCAGAATCAATATCGACACTCGCTGCTGCTAGTCAGGACCTGTGTCTTGGACTCCACGTGGAGTTGCTTGGTATGCAAGGTTGGTGACGAGTGCAGTGAAAAATTATGTCGTCAGCGTGAGTTATGATCAAAGCAAAAATTGGCATTGACAGCGCGATTTTCGAACAAAGGTACACGGCGACCAGATCTTTTCATCAATACCCAGAGCAGCACCGTTTCCTTTTCAATCTCGCAAAGCCGCTTGTTTACCAGTCTGCATTAATCCAACACAACATGCTGCGAGAAACTGTCAAAATCCTAGTCTTGGAGACGGACGAGACAGATCCACGGACGCAGAGGAAGCACGGAGGCTTCGGCGATGTCTTTCGCGATTTATTCGAGACGGCCGGACGCAGCCATGAGCCTCCATTGGGGGTCGAGCTTGATATGCATTTTGTGGTGGACGACCCAGTGGGTGGGAATTTCCTGGAGTCGCTATACCTGCTAACAAAGTGCAAGGACAAAGGCCTGCATGGACACGTACCCAAGGCATTCGAGATCCCGAAATCCTTCAATGCGATATTGATCACAGGCTCGACTTATGATGCCCATGACGAAAGCATGCAATGGGTGATGGAGCTCCGTTTGCTCGTCGAGGAATTGTGGCGGACACGGCCCGATATGTATTTCAGTGGCGTACGTGACTTCCAGTCCAGATCTGGACCTCATGAGCTGACTCGTCGCAGGTATGCTTCGGGCATCAACTCCTTGCTCGAGCATTGGGCGCCCAAGTTGAGTCGGCTCCCGGAGAGAGATGGGAATTGGCGCACACGTCGTTAGATCTCACTCCAGTGGGCCAGAAATTGTTCAGGACCGAGGACAGGCAACTTGCTGTCCATCAAATGCATCAAGATCACGTCACTACGATACCATCTTCGGACACGAGCGACCTGCTGGCGCCGAATGCCAAAGTCCACGTCTGGGCTTCCACTGAGCACACACGGATCCAAGGACTGTATATCCGGGATCGACTTTTCACCTCTCAGGGACATCTAGGTTTCGATGAGGAGATGGTTCGAGGACAGATCGAAGCTAGAATCGCTAGCGGTGCCATTGACGACGGCGATGCGAAAGAAGTCGCGTACGCCGATGAGACGGCGCATATGAAGCACGATGGCGAGGTAAACCGCTCTAACCACTGTATTCCAAATCCGCATCCTCAGATTTACTAACGTCGGACAGGTCGTCGCGGCGGCAATTCTGAGATTCTTCCACGGAGACGATCATGACGTTGATTGAGGTGACGAACGACTTGATCAATAGAGAGATACATGCTAAATCAAAAGTTTCAAGGATACTTGGTTGTGGAAGCTTAGGCTATCATCCGGCTGAATAGCTGCATATGAAGTCGGCTAAATTGTGCATCAACCTCCAGTTGCCTCTTCGAGACGATATACTGATCACCGCACATGAGGCATGCCGAACTTCCGCCGCCTCTTTATTGCCGGTACCACGAATTGTCGCCAGACTGGATTGCCGTGAGTATACTTGGAAAGCGGAGGGCATACATTGACGGCTAAGTACAGACTACAATAACAGCGCGCTCTGCAACTTGGTATCTGTCCCAACCTCAGCAAAGATGAAGGTAGCCTCTATTTCAATCGCCGTCGTTGCGCTGTGCACGAACGTAGCACTTTCAACCTCAAGATCCGTAGTCCCAAACCCAAGCCACAATGATCAGACCTCACTTACTCTGCTCTACCAGAACAACCTCAATGCCTCGGACGATGCCAACCACACTGGGGCTCTACTGTTAGACCCCACCACCCCAAGCGGAGCAGCAGCGAAATGTGCCCTCTTTGGAGAGAACCTCCTCACCAGGGCCACACTCGAAAATTATACTGCCGACTTTGTTCCTATCATCAACTACCTCCTCTTCTCCTCTTCCATTCCGTCCAACTCTCCGATCCTCGTTGCCGATGCCCTCCTTACCCTCTCCTCCGACATTTCTTGCCTTAGCTTCTCCCCACTCGCCCCACGCCCCTCCAACAGGCGCCGCTATCCCGTCCTCTGTACCCAATCTTCCCGCTCCGACACACCGTCCACCTCCTCCGCCACCTCTGCCAACCAAGTCACTATCAGTGATTCTGCGACTAAAAACACCTACACTGGCTACCGCGACCTAAAATCATTTCGCTTCCTTGGTATCCCGTACACGAACATCCCGACACCGCGATGGACATATACAACTCCCAATACCGTGACGGGTACACACTTTAATGCGACGACTTACGGTTCCTCCTGCCCGCAAACAGGCTCAAACTCAAGCATCGAAGACTGCCTCTTTCTCAATATCCAGACGCCCTACATTCCGTCTTCGTCTCCTCATACCGCCCGCAAGCTACGTCCAGTTCTAGTCAACATTCACGGCGGCGGCTTCACCGGCGGCTCCAGCAACTCCCTCGATGGCTCCGACCTCTCTTCCCGCCACGATATCGTAATGGTCTCCATCAACTATCGTCTGTCGACGCTCGGATTTCTCGCCGTACCTGGTACTGCTATCCGTGGTAATTTCGGTCTCGGCGATCAGGTCTCCGCGCTGAAATGGGTTCGTGCCAACATCGCTGCTTTTGGCGGTGACCCGAGTAAGGTGACTATCATGGGCGAGAGTGCTGGAGCTGGAAGTGTGAGGGCACTGCTTGGTGCGCCGGAGGTTGTGGCACAGGGTCTGGTACAAGGCGCGGTGGCGATGAGCAACCTTGGAGGTGGTAGGACGTTGGGTTTGCAGGGGAACTACGGCACGGAGTTCAGCGAGTGGAAGACCATTGAAGAAGGATGGCAACAGCAAGGATCCAATGTTGCAGTCGAGGCGGGGTGCGCGAACGGCAGTCTGGAGGAACAGGCCGACTGTCTTCGTACCATTCCCGCGGATGAACTAGTCAAGCAGCAGAATGTCGCCCGCTTCGTCCTCCAAGACGGAGAAATTGTGACCCGCGGCAACCTCAACGTCGTCACCTCCAATGGCACAACAGCGCATATTCCCGTCATCTTCGGCACCACCGCCAACGATGGTGCGAGCTTCTCCACCTACCCAGCCGCCAACATCACCTCCGAAAACGAGGGCATTCAGCAAGCTCTTGGGATCAGCGAAGCGTACGCTCAGAGCGTCATCGACAGTGGACTCTTTCCGTTCTACGACACGGGTAACCTGACTCTCGATGCGTTCAACGTCAGCCAGCGGGTAGCGACGGACACAACATTCCGCTGCATCGACGAAGCTACCGTGTATGCTGGAGCCACATCAGGGGTGTTCGAGAAAGCGTATTACTATACCATTGAGCGTACTTGGGCCGGGTGAGTCCATGTTTCCTCTCCCTCGATATTTTATGCCGCTTTCACTAAAAGCAACGCTTACCTCGCGAGCAGTTACGATCCGAATAACCTCGGTCTCTCCGGTCTGTCTAGCGGACCCATATCTTCAGCGTTTCCTTCCGGTAACCCTGAGGCAGCATACTTCCGCCTCCACGGCGCGGATCTTGGATTCGCGTACGGTAACCAAGCTCCACTACGGGACGCGCAGGATTTGATGGCCAGCCAGCTCATCTCGGGATATTTTGCGCAATTCGCCAAGACTGGAAATCCGAATGCTGATGTAGCGTACTTGCAGGCCAGAGGCTATACAGAGGAACTAGAAGCCGCAGAGAGAAGCGATAGCTGGGACATTGTGAGTGGGAATATGGGCCCAGGAATGAGACTGGATGCCAAGAGTCGGCTGGCCGGGTGGGAAGAGATGGAGCAGTGTGCTTGGCTGGGATATGGGGTTCAGTATTACGTTGATGGAGGGATCTGATTGTGAGCAGACGATGGTGGTCGAAGAAGACACGTTGAACTTGGTCAAATGAACCTCGTTTGAGCATGCATACCGACGAACGCTGGGTAGCATGCTTCTATGACCTCCGCGACGATGACAAGTACGATCCACGCGCAACAAGCCCTCCACCTCCCAGCCACCCTTGCCATCTTCTGTTCTGCCCAAGATTCCATTCGCTTCGGTATCTGCTATTTATTTCAAGCAATCAGTACACGTTTCGCAGTGTGAACCGCGGCGCCTGAACGGACAACGACTTACGGCGACTAGCAATGTTTGCGACATTTGCCGTCCTCGCAGCACATCTTGGAGCCGGGGCACCACGTTCCATCAAGATATCCGCAATTGACTTTTGGGCGTTAGATGCAGAGTCGGAGGAGTCAAGGGGTAGGACCAAGGGCGACTTACGAGTGCACTTGGCGTTGACGCAAGTCAAGCCCGGACAGCATGTAGTCCAGTCTGCAATACTGTCTCCACCCACACAAGCCTCTGTCGAACTGGTCAGTGTGAGTCTTGAGGCTTCAACGAACATGTCGACATACGTCCCGGGTCGTTGATGCAAGGGTGCCAAATCCCCGCTTGAGCGCTCACCAGAGCGACGGCGGTGGCGAGGATGGCATAGATTGGGAGCTTCATTTTCGGTCGATGGGTTTAGCTTCGGGTTCGAAATGGATGGGTATACCAGAGGGAAAGCGTGCGTTCCGGCGAGAGAGATCTTCGAGGTACGGGAAGATGGAGAAAGAGAGAAAGGAACGTGGGAAGGAAGGGCGGACTACATATGGTCAGACCGGTATTGAGCGGCAGTTGCTTCAACAAATCACGTCAAGGGCATGCTTGGGTCGCACGGCCTATATCCCAGCCGATCAAGAGAACGGTAGGGCAATGCAAGCGTACAGGCATGTCGACGCCAGCCCGGTCCGTGGTTCAGGAGCGCCTTGGAGAGAACTCAATCGAGGCTCTCTTTGAGCCGTGATCGAAACCCTTCTGGACACTCCAAGCCTTTCACCAGATTTCGAACAGCAATTGGGACTACCATGTCTCAAACTACGCTATTCAATGCTAGAGGAGAACTAAGGTCTCACTGCATCGTAATATCGACGGCATTCGTGAGCACATCATCGCAGGCTCGTTGATGAGTTCGACAGGAACTGGGACGGTGGCCTGAACTTTCATCTTCAGTCCAACGGAAAGTCAGATCGTATGGCCATTGAGCACAGATCAGTCGCGGAATGTCGAGGCAGTGCTCGCGGCACCGCCGGTCGTATTCCGCTAGGTAGAACCCAGTCCTGTACAGCGTGTGAGCGCATCGGACAGTGTATATACTACTAATATAATAGCCTTAGTACACCCTTATTGTCTATAGTTTAGGGTAGTTATACTATTTTAAGGGGTTAGTAATTTTAACGATTATAAGTAAATATATAGCTATATAGCTCTTAAAACTACCTTCCTTAGTCTACCCTTATGTATTAGCGTACATATAAGTTGTTGTTATTAAGGCTAGCTCTACGAAGGA
>AFIV01000305.1:0-24559 GCA_000223765.2 Zymoseptoria ardabiliae STIR04_1.1.2
ACCGCTAACCGTACCTTATATAGTAGCGCTACTTCCGTATAAATCTCGTATAGAGCCTTATTAATAAAGGCCTAAAGGATTAAGAGCTTCTCCGCTAATAGTAGCAAACTATACTAGATAATAGAGAGTAGCGTAATAGCGTAGGCCGCTTTATATAAGGCAATAGTATAGGCCGCGATATCTACCGCTCCTTACGATACTAATTTAAGCGGAAGGAGCCTATTAATTCTAATATACTACGCCTTAATATAACGCTCTCTTATACTACGCGTAGATATAGTAAATACTCCTATTAAAGGCTAACCTTCTTACTACGCTAATAAATATACTAGCTTCTCGCGTACCTCTAATAATACTAAATATACTATTCCGAGCTCCCTACCCACCGCTCTTAACTCCGACTCTATACCCTTAATCCGAGCTACTAAACCTTTACTAACCTTAGCCGCGCCGGTCTTACTAACTACTCCTTCGACACCCCCTTCGAGAGCTACTATAAGCTCCGGCGGTACCGGCGCTAGTAGTATTAAATATATAGCTAGTACCGGCGGTATTAGTAAGCTATTAGTCTAATAGGCTAAAGCGATGTTGTCGATAATAGTAGAGCGGTCGGAAGGATAAGGATCTTCTATAAGCTACGTATCGATAATAGGCGGGCCTAGAAGGATATCGAGGTCGTCGTCGGCGATTAATAGGCTAAGGGGTTAAGGTAAGGAAATCTACTAAGACTAAGGTAGATGTACGTCCCATCGAGACCCCTGTTCACTACCAAAATTAGGTAAGAGTTCTACACTAACATAGGACAGCCATCGCGCTAAACTAGGGATCCTTCTGACTAAGATTACCGTTACGGTATAAGGGTAAAAAGGTATAACGGCAGCAAAGGGATACGTGCGGCAGGGTGGTCATCCTATCGAAGCAGAAGAAGAGCTGAAATTCATGCCAAGAACAATTCAGGGGCTGGTTCGAGGCGCTCGATTCGTCTCATCTAAGATCTTGCTTATGGCACAGCAATTCATCCCACATCTGGATGACGAACAGAGCAAGTGCTTCGATAATCGTCATGTCCGCTGAACACCATACCTTATCTAGTCCTGGTCGGCATTGTCCACGAAGGCGGCACGATGAAACTCGCCGCTTCTCCTTCCCACTTTGACTGGCAAAGTGAGACGAGACGGTCAATGGTTAGACGGCGTCGATACTGCAAGCAAGATCGCAGAGCGCGTGGGCACGTCCGTTTGCTGCGCTGGTCAGAAAGCGAAGCGGCCTGTTTGTTCCATGCAGATCACCACTTCACCACCGACTTGTCCAACTAGCGTGACTGCTCGGCGACGACCACCTGTCCACCTGTCCAACATTTTAACAATATCATGCGGTCTCGTGCCGTTGTCCATAGTCCATGGCAAAGGTGAATGATGCTTCACTCCCACCTGACGGAGTCATACCAATGCCCGAAGAATTGTTTGTATTGTCGAAATGGCTTCATATTGAGCATGAGCATCTCCCAAATCTCATGACAATAAGAACAAAAGTTCCTCTCCCACCCAAGTAGCATATTGTCGAGAAAAGGCCTTTCTTCCTATTGTCAGAGAAGTTGTCGTGGTATATCAACCTTCGTCCGGAACTCGTCTGTCTCCCTTCTCTTCTTCTTCTCCTTACCTTCATTACCACTCTTCAAGACTCTCGACTTCCAGCAAACAGCAACCATACCACCGGCATTGCCGACATACCTCTCTTTGGAGATCATCAACTCGAGTCGTCTTCTTCTCTTCTTCTTTCTTTTTCTTCAACGCTGGTCGTTGATCTCCTCCTCCCGTCGACCGACTTCACCTCATTGGTGTTGACTCTCCCTCTCCTCTCGACCGACAGCCTCGCTCTCCGTCCCTCCCGCACCGACCGAACCACTCACCGTCCCTCCATACCAACCACGACTCCCTCGACCCTCGAGATGACTTCTCTCTGGTCTTGCGCCGTCCGCCCCTGCACCACCGGCCAGACCTCCCACCCCCGCCCCTCCCACGGCCGGAAATTCGTCTCCGACTTTTTTGGTCGCAACAAGACCTCGACCCTCTCCATCCCCGAAGATGTATGGCACTACTACTGCCGCCAACACTACCAGCGAATGAAGTACGCCGCCGACAAATCCCCCGCCGCCCACCTCCAATTCTTCTCCGACGCCCTCCGCGCCCAGCTCCAGAGGATCAAGCTCTGGCGCCCAGAGGCCAAATTCACCGTCCAACTGCAGAGCGCAGCCGGGGATCGACTCTCCAAATACGAAGCCGAACTCCTCCGCAACGGCCACGACCGAGCCGCGGCCAAGAACGCCGTGAGCATCGCCCCGCGCGCCGGCAAGAAGAACGGCAGCATCCTGTCGAGCGCGAATGCGGTGGAGGTGGAGCACGCGGCGCACGTGCGGGATCACCTGGCGGGGGAGGACCGGTCGGTGGACTGGATTCTCGCCAACGTGATGCCTTGGATCGAGGAGGAGTTTGCCGCGGGGAGGATGGTGAGGATGCCTCCCGTGGAGTTTTTGATCGGGGAGGTGAGGGAGGGGGAGGTGGTGCACGCGGTGGAGGGGAATTGGGCGGCGTGGGATGCGGCTTTTCCTGTGGGTGGAGGAGGAGGTGGAGGAGGAGGTGGAGCTTCCGCGCCGGCGACGATGGGCCCTGCTGCTGGTGGGATTGCTGTGCCGCCGAGATCGAGGCACACGGCGGAGGAGGTGGCGGCGGCAAACGCTCTCCTGGATCTGTTCTCCGCCGCTCCGAGACCGACCATGCCGCCACCACTGCCGCTGTACGTTCCTCCTCCGCCGGTTTCGAAGAAGCAGAAGGCTCCCGCGACCGCCTCTCCGCCCTCCGTTCTCGACCTGCCGCACGTCTCCACCGCACAGCCTCCCCTTCCTTCCCGTGGCTGGCGCAAGCATACCCGGAGAGCGGTCTACATCCGCGGCATGCTCTTCTCCAAGGCGGCCACCCGATTCTGGCACCCAGACGTCGAGCAGGAGTATACGGAGTGGCCATTGCAGGGAGATGAGCCGGAGACGGAGGTGGAGGACGAGGAGAGTGGAAAGGAGAAGCGGAAGAGGGACGTGGAGGAAGACGAGGATGACGACGACGACGAGGACGATGATGTGTTCAAGCCCAAGGGCAAGGCACAGAAGCTTTGAGTGCGAGGCATGAGAGTGAGCAAATGAGTTTTCACGCATGGTTTTTGGAATTTGGAGTTCGGAGCACGGATATGATACCCAAGGATGTCCTTTTTTGATTGACTTTATGAGAGAGAGAGAGAGAGCAACTGGCATTGCTGTACTTGATTGCGAGAGAGCACAGACGATAGCTCACGAATTGACACGATGAAAATCAAACTACCTGCCTTGATTCCCATGTTTCCATCGCCAATGTCTCCTTTCGAAACCGTGAGAATGGTCAGTACCAGTAAGCAGACAGAGAAGAATCAACCATTGCGTGCGATGAGTGGGGTCCTTGGTAAGCATATATGCCTACCTTGCAGTATCCTCCAGCTTGGCATGCCCCACGATGCTCGGTCAGCATATAGAAAGCGTGTGTACGAGGATGGAAGACAACCTAGGAGGCGAGAGAGAGTCATGTGTCAGCGTGGAGTCAGGCGAGCATGAGTCGAATGCTGATGAGGTGTCCTGGGATGGATGGGCTCTCATCAGTCGAATGCTGATGAGGTGTCCTGGGATGGATGGGCTCTCATCAGTCGAATGCTGATGAGGTGTCCTGGGATGGATGGGCTCTCATCAGTCGAATGCTGATGAGGTGTCCTGGGATGGATGGGCTCTCATCAGTCGAATGCTGATGAGGTGTCCTGGGATGGATGGGCTCTCATCAGTCGAATGCTGATGAGGTGTCCTGCCTGGATGGGCTCTCATCATCATCAATGCGGTGAATGCATTCGGTCACCATGCTGCCGTGTGAAAGCGGAGTCGGAGTTGGGAAGGATTGAGAGAGGGATAGTTCTACCTTACCTGGCACTTTTTTTCGTTGACCGCACCTTTTGGGTTGGGGGCTTGCTGCACATCTTTTTCCCGCGGAGCTCTGTGCTGTGTGAGATGAGCTGACAGGACACATAAGCTGAGAGGAGTGAGGTCTTTCTGGCAAACGCCACGTTGGTGCACACACACTGCACGGGATGGAGGAGGAGGATATGTGATGGCTGCACAGGTGTGTCTCCCCTGCAGTATCCACCTCAATCCACCGTGGACTCTCTTCTCCTCCACCGCGACATTGAATCCCGGCAACACGGGACTCTTCATCGGCAATCGGACTCCCGTCTCTGCATTTCTAAAGAACTTTCGTTAACTCCGACTACGGTACAGTCTCCAATATTGGGTGAGGACTAATGGGTGTGAATGTTTGGTAGAACGACTCACTCAAAAACTTTGCGTCTGCTGCTGCTGCTGCTGCTGCTGTTCAACTCCACTGATTGCTCCTGCTCTCCCGTCTGCCGTCATTCGCTGCGTTGGTCAGCAACCTCCACCGCGTCCTCTCGCGCCGATTGCATCACCTCTGTTTTCATGCTGTTCGTCTCCGTTTCCTTTCCCTTGACCTTGACCTTTCTTTCATCCATCTCTTCTTCCTCTCACACGCTCCTCTGCTTGAAGGCAACAACCCCACGCACCGCCCGCCACCATGTGGGGCTACAGCGTTGACGAGCGAAAGCTCCAGCGCGAAGACACCAATGGTCCACCCACAAATCAATGGCACAATAATGTACAGCGAACGGGTGGTACTCATCCCACCGAGGAGGTCGAAGGCGAAGGCGAAGGCGAAGGCGAAGGAACTTGGGGTGAGAATGATGTCGGTGGATTCACCACTCGTCAGGCAATGGAGGACTACGAGGTAGGTGGTGTTGTGACAGCTGAGTGATGAGCCTTGAGCTAACAACATCCGCAGGCCCTTAGGAAGGATCTCACACAACTCTCAAAAACACGCTCGCGAGACACTCAGCACTCCCTCAAACGGACGACCACTGGACAGACGGCGAAGAGCGGACGAAAATCCCTGATCAGCCGTCAAGCGACACATACCTCCGAACACGACGTCGAGGCGGGACCGCAAGAAGAGGTCGAGAAGTCGAAAAAGGACGACGACGATGAGGACGATTTCGAACTCGATCGTTTCATGAGGGAGGGTCACTTTGAGAAGCGATCCGACGGTACCTCGGACAAGCGTGTCGGTGTGGTGTACAAGGATCTCACGGTCAAGGGCATCGGATCGACGACTTCGTTCGTCCGGACTTTGCCCGATGCCATTATCGGCACTTTCGGGCCAGACTTGTTCAAGATCATCTGCCGATTCGTGCCTGCACTGGCAAAACGTACCGGCGAGACACGCACTCTCCTCAACGGCTTCACGGGATGCGTTCGCGACGGCGAAATGATGCTGGTTCTCGGACGACCAGGATCCGGCTGTTCGACGTTCCTCAAGGCCATCAGCAACAATCGCGAGACGTACGCCGAGGTCACTGGAGATGTTTCATACGGCGGCATCCCAGCCGACAAGCAGAAGAAGATGTATCGTGGAGAAGTGGTTTACAATCAAGAGGATGACGTCCATTTTGCGACGCTGAATGTCTGGCAGACCTTCATCTTCGCGTTAATGAACAAGACGAAGAAGAAGGAGACTGGCAACATCCCTGTCATCGCCGAGGCGCTGATGAAGATGTTTGGTATTCCTCATACGAAATACACGTTGGTGGGAGACGATTTCGTGAGAGGTGTTTCTGGAGGTGAGAGGAAGCGTGTGTCCATCGCTGAGACGCTGGCATCGAAGAGTACTGTGGTCTGCTGGGACAACTCCACTCGTGGTTTGGATGCTTCCACTGCGCTGGACTATGCACGCTCTTTGAGAGTCATGACTGATGTCAGCAACCGCACGACTTTGGTCACGTTGTACCAAGCAGGTGAGGGCATCTACGAAGTCATGGACAAGGTCCTTGTTATCGACGAAGGCCGCGAAATTTACTGCGGACCTGCCAAGGAGGCCAGACAGTACTTCATCGATCTTGGATACGAGGCCCCGGAACGCCAAACCACCGCAGATTTCTTGACCGCCGTTACGGATCCCGTGGAGCGCAAATTCCGGGAGGGCTACGAACACAAGGCTCCCAAAGGTCCCGAAGCCCTGGAGAAGGCCTTCAGAGAGTCGCCCAACTACCAAAAGGTCCTCGAAGACATCACCGATTACGAAAACTACCTCAAGGAGACCAACTACAATGATGCAAGGGAATTCGAAGATGCCGTCAAAGATGGCAAATCCAAGCGTGTGTCCAACAAGTCCAGCTACACAGTCTCGTTCCAGCGTCAAGTCCTGGCCTGCGTCAAGCGTGAGGCGTGGCTGCTTTGGGGTGATAAGACGACACTGTGGACCAAACTTTTCATCATCATCTCCAACGGTCTCATTGTCGGCTCTCTCTTCTACGGCGAATCCTTCGACACTTCCGGTGCTTTCACTCGTGGCGGCGCTCTCTTCTTTTCGATTCTCTTCCTCGGTTGGCTCCAACTTACCGAACTGATGAAGGCAGTCAGTGGCAGAGCTGTCGTCAAGCGCCACGAAGACTACGCCTTCTACCGACCATCCGCAGTCACGATCGCCAGAGTTGTGATGGACTTGCCAGTCATCCTCATCCAGGTCCTCATTTTCGGCATCATCATGTTCTTCATGACCAACATGACCATAAGCGCCTCGCAATTCTTCATCTATATGCTTTTTGTGTACATCACAACGATTCTGTTGACAGCGCTCTACCGAATGTTCGCGTCTCTCTCACCGGAGATCGATACGGCCGTGCGATTCAGTGGAATAGCTCTCAACCTCTTGGTAATCTACACTGGGTAAGAAAACTGAAGGGCAGAACGCCTGTAGCTGTCCGAGCTTGTCTCTCGGGCTCTGCCAGCAGGTCTTAGTCTATCCTCATACCCCTTGTACCCCTGTGTCCGAACCATTGCTGACCCTTCTACCCTTCTGTTTTAGATATGTTATCCCGCGACCGCAACTCCTCACCAAGTACATCTGGTTCGGCTGGATATACTGGATCAACCCGCTCTCCTACAGCTTCGAGGCTGTGATTACAAACGAATTCGCTGGCCGAACGATGGCTTGTGCTCCATCGCAGCTCGTTCCACAAGGTCCCGGTATCGATCCAGCGTATCAAGGCTGTGCTCTAGCCGGAGCAGACGTCAACGCACAATCAGTCGATGGCTCCGCATACCTGGCCACTCAGTTCAACTACTCGAGAAGCAACCTGTGGCGCAACTTTGGCGTCGTCATTGCTTTCATTGTACTCTACATCCTCGTCACTGTCATCGCTACCGAGACGGTCTCTTTCGCTGGCGGCGGAGGCGGCGCACTCATCTTCAAAAAGTCGAAGAAGGCCAAGAAGCAAGTCAAGCAAGCCAAGCATGCCGATGAGGAGAAGGGTGGTATCGCTGAGGATAGCAGCAGCTCTAGCAAGAAGGATGCCAGCTTGGGTGATGCTCCCGATGAGGACAAGGAGGACGAGGCGCTCGACAAGCTCACCAAGAGCGAGAGCATCTTCACCTGGAAGGATGTGGAGTACACCGTTCCATATATGGGTGGTGAGCGAAAGCTGCTCAACAAGGTCAATGGATATGCTAAGCCTGGTGTCATGGTCGCTTTGATGGGAGCATCCGGTGCTGGAAAGACGACTCTCCTCAACACCCTGGCTCAACGTCAAAGCATGGGTGTCGTCTCCGGAGAGATGTTCGTTGATGGACGTCCCCTCGGCCGCGAGTTCCAGCGCAACACTGGCTTCTGTTTGCAAGGTGATCTCCACGACGGCACTGCAACGATCCGCGAGGCGCTCGAGTTCTCAGCCATCTTGCGCCAGGACGCCAGCGTCTCGAGGGAAGAGAAGATTGCATACGTCGACACTGTGATTGACCTCCTCGAGCTTAACGACATGCAAGACGCCATTATCAGCTCGCTCGGCGTGGAACAACGCAAGCGTTTGACCATCGGAGTCGAACTTGCCGCAAAGCCATCTCTCCTCTTGTTCTTGGACGAACCCACTTCCGGTCTCGACTCGCAATCTGCCTACTCCATCGTCAGATTCTTGAAGAAGCTCGTCAGCGCCGGCCAAGCCATCGTCTGTACTATCCACCAGCCTTCATCTGTTCTGATCCAGCAATTCGACATGATTCTTGCTCTCAACCCTGGCGGCAACACTTTCTACTTCGGACCTGTCGGTGAGAACGGCAAGGACGTCACCAAGTACTTCTCCGACCGTGGCGTCGACTGTCCACCACACAAGAACGTTGCAGAGTTCATCCTCGAAACCGCTGCGAAACCGCACAAGCGCAAGGATGGAAAGAAGATCGACTGGAACCAAGAGTGGGTCGAGTCGCAACAAGCCAAGGACGTCTTGGAAGAAATCGACGGCCTCAAGCAAACCCGCAGCCACGTCTCCACTTCCCAAAGGAACAAGGACGACGAGAAGGAATTCGCCGCATCCACCATGCTGCAATGCACCGAACTCCTCCGCCGCACTTTCCGCCAATACTGGCGCGATCCCTCCTACCTCTACGGCAAATTCTTCGTCTCCGTCATCATCGGCATATTCAACGGCTTCACCTTCTGGCAACTCGGCAACACGCAGCAAGACATGCAAAACCGCATGTTCACCGCCTTCCTCATCATCACCATCCCTCCCACCATCGTCAACGCCGTCGTACCCAAATTCTACACCAACATGGCTCTCTGGCAGGCTCGCGAGTACCCCTCGAGAATCTACGGCTACTTCGCGTTCGTCACCGCACAAGTCGTCGCTGAGATCCCACCCGCCATCATCGGAGCGGTACTCTACTGGGTTCTATGGTACTGGCCGACAGGCCTACCCACCGACAGCTCCACCTCCGGCTACGTCTTCTTTATGACCCTCCTCTTCTTCCTCTTCCAAGCCTCCTGGGGCCAGTGGATCACAGCCTTCTCCCCCTCCTTCACCGTCATCTCCAACGTCCTCCCCTTCTTCTTCGTCATGTTCTCCCTCTTCAACGGCGTCGTGCGTCCCTACGCCAGCCTCCCCGTCTTCTGGCGCTACTGGATGTACTACGTCAACCCCTCCACCTGGTGGATCGGCGGCGTCCTCGCCGCCACCCTCGACGGCATCCCCGTGCAGTGCGCCGAAACCGAGACCGCACATTTCGACGCTCCGCCCGGCCAGACGTGCGACTCCTACGCTGGTGCTTTTGCGAGAGGTGCGGGAGGGTATCTGCTCAACCCGCAGGACAATACGAATTGCATGTACTGCCCGCTCAGCACGGGAAATCAGTATCTCGCGCAGCTGAATATTGATGCATCGGACAAGTGGAGGGATCTGGGGATCTTCGTGGTCTTTGTCTTCTCGAACTGGTTTTTAGTGTACTTCTTTATCTGGACGGTGCGAATCAAGGGGTGGACATTCGGCTTTGGACCGTTGTTTGGAGCTCTGGGCAAGGGCGTGGAGTTGGCGAAGAAGCCGTTTCAAAAGGGGGAGAAGAAGGAGCAGAGCGAGGAGTAAGGATATGTGAGCTGTGGTGGGCCAGAGGATGATTTGTTGTTTTTGATGTTTAGCGTTGCGATCTTACAGATAGACGGTTCACAGAACGATACAGCAGAATGAAGTTACAGATACAGTCAGATCTGCCGTTCACTTCATGGGCCCTTTCTGCTCTTTCCTTCAATTTCGGCAGGGACAAGCTTCATTGAGCTTGTCTGCGATGTAATCTGTTATCTGCCACGGTCCTATTCCGAGCAACGTCGTATGGATCGTCAATATGCACATCCCAATGCATTTTACATACCCTGAATATCCGGTCATTCGCTCGGTCCTTTTTCTCGTCTACAAATCCTCCGCGTCCACCATCTGAATCACCATACCGCTCGCCGCTCCGCCACCATTACAGATCGCTGCACAGCCATACTCGCCCTTCTTCAGCTGATGCAGTAATGTCACCAGAATTCTCGCTCCAGAGCTGCCGAGCGCGTGGCCGAGAGAAATCGCTCCGCCGCGAGGGTTGACGTTGTCGACTCCGAGGTTGAGGATCTACATGTTTTTTGTCAGTGCGTCGTCCTCGTGAAAATGCCCTCAACAACGGGAGAACGATATCTCACCTTCGCATTCGCCTTCACCACCGCGGCAAACGCCTCGTTGAATTCCCACACCTTGACCTGATCCGCCGTGATGCCCGCTCGCTCCAATGCAATCGGCACCACCTTTGCCGGCGCCACGGGAAAGTCAATCGGATCGACCGCCGCGTCCGCGTACGACACGATCCGCGCGAGAACACGCTTGCCGCTACCGTACTTCTTCGCCAACTCCTTGTTTGTAATCACCAGTGCGGACGCACCGTCGTTCATTGAAGAAGCATTGGCTGCTGTCACTGTTCCGTTTCCAGAACGATCAAACGCCGGTTTGAGCGTGGCGACTTTCTCCGGTTTGAGTCGGTTGTAGCCTTCATCTTCGGAGATGGTGGTGTCGCCTTTCTTCCCCTTGACCACGACCGGCACGATCTCCTCGTCGAACAGCTTGTTCTTCCACGCTTCTTGCGCCCGCTTGAACGACAACACCGCGTACTCGTCCTGCTCCTCCCGAGAAATGTCGTACTTCTTCGCCGTAGACTCCGCGCAGTTGCCCATGTGGATATTGTTGTACACATCCCAAAGTCCATCCTTCATCAACCCGTCTTCCATGGACAAGTTACCGAAAGCAGGCAATTGCGGACCTCGAGGGGTATAGTACGGCACGCGGCTCATATTCTCCATTCCTCCCGCCACCAACGCCTCTTCCTGTCCCAGCTCCACCTGTTGCGCCGCAATCGCCACGGCCTTCATCCCCGACGCACACACTTTATTGATCGTCGTCGCCTCCACGCTGGACGGCAGACCGGCGAACATCGCGGCTTGTCGGGCGGGTGCTTGTCCCGCGGCGGCGGAGATGACGTTTCCCATGTATACGTGGGAGATCTTTTCGTGCGGGACGGAGGAGCGTTTGATGGCTTCCTTGATGGCGGTGGCGCCGAGTTGCGGGGCGGAGACGCTGCTGAAGGAGCCGTTGAAGAGGGCGGTGGGCGTGCGCACGGCGGAGAGGATGTAGGCTTCTTGGATCTCTTTCGGTCGAGGGGAGGTGGTGCTGAAGTGTCGTTGGACGGCTTGGAGCCGTTGTGCGGGGGAGGAGGTCATGATGGGTTTGGAGGTGGGAATGAGGGCGGAGCGGCGGAGGGCGAGGGAGGCCATTATTGTCTGGAGAGGATGAGGATGAAGGGCGGAAGTAAGGTAGTTGGCAAGAGGAAATATCGAAGAGCTGCCAGACTTCCAACTCTACGTCGACGGCTGTATATTGGCTTGAACGGACGTACGGCTTACACGCGGGTTAACGTGAATGTGAACCTCGGCTTCACGTGCAAGATGCGAAGATCGGATCCGATTGATGACACGGATCCGACATGGACTTCACCTTTCCGTGGAGAACGCAGCGAGCTCCTCCTCCGATATATGTGTTGAAAATGTCAGATATGTTGACAATGACAGAGCATAGCAGCGAAGACGCAACGCCGTGTGTTCGGGGCCTCAAGTCTCAAAGAGCATCGGTGAGTTGGATAGTTCTATGGTCAGTGTGACATTGACATCTGGGTTCAGAACTGCCGTCGCCTTTGCAGCGCAGCGCGGATGTCGATGTCGATGCTCTTTCATTCGTTGTCATCTTGTCCCTTGCTTCCTGCTCCTCCGCTGTGCCGTGAGTTTGCGGCTGTCGTTGCTGCCTAAACACAACACCTCAAATCGAAGACATCTCAGAAGCTCATCCAGCGGCGGACGCAATGACTCCTCCCTGCTCCATCATCAGGTTACCCCCAGAGCTTCTCGAGGAAGTCGTCGCAAGCCTCAACCTCCAGGATGTATGCAACCTGCGGCTGGCTGCCTCGGGCATCGCTAGCCAAATCGCCCAGGGATCATTCAGAGCCCACTTCAAGAGCAAGAGTGTGAGGGTCTCGTGCGAGGATTTCCAGTGCTTCACGATGATCACCTAGCCGAATTGGCTGGGCTGCGCTCTGGAGCATCTCACCATCATTGGCAGTCCGCAGGAGGAGAACGATGCCTGCGAGCCAGATGATGCCGAGATCTCTGAACTTTTCCTGAAAGCTCTGCTACAGCTGCGAGCTAATTCGGAGACCGGCGCTCTCCGCTCGATCAACCTTACGGTCGAAGGTACGACGGTGACGAGGGAGCATTTCAGCTACACCTGCGATTGGCATCTAATCTGGAAATGCGCGGACAAGACTGCACGCTTGCTGGCAGAGGCTATTCTGGGCTTGGCCATCCCAATCCAGAGTCTCGACCTCTACAGCTCCACACCGCGCTGCGCCCTGAACTCTTCTCAGCTTCAGACGCTGCTGAACACGTTCGACATGCCGGAGCTTCGATCGCTCTCATTCGCTGTCTTCAACAACGAAGATGGCACGGTCGATGATGAGGGCGTCGGACTCTCAAAATGTCTCAAGCGTTTTCTCATCCGCCACGGGCGAGGAATGGAGGAACTGAACATGCGGTGGCTCAACCTGCATTTAACAGACGTGCCCTACGCAAGGATCGAACGGCGGCGATTTTTCGATGGTTTCGCCGGATTGTGTCTCCCATCGCTCAACACACTTTCCCTGAGAGGCATCGAAATCACCTCGGAAGTTTTGGTGTCTTTCTTGTCAGCAAATCCGCAGATCCGCCGGATCAACCTCGAATGGCTGCACATATTAGTTGGCAAGTTTGATGGGGTCCGTACGTAGATGACCAAATGTCTTGAGCTTGACTCTATCTACTTGAATGATCTGTGGGAGCGCCGTCTACTCGAATTTCCTGGCGCAAGTGGACCAGCCCATTTTCCTGGCTATGGATTCCCGACCTGGACTTTGCGGACAGGACTGGCAACACGAGAGAAGATTCAGTGCAGGGACGTGACTGGGCATATGAAAGAATCGGCCGCAGCCAACGACTGGCGTCGCGAGCGGGGTCAGCTCTATGGTCCGCCTGGGGAAGGGGCCTAAAGGCCAGCGGCTGAAAAGGGATGGAACAGTTGTGCCATGCTGACTGTCTGTGACGAATCGCAAGTGGTGGCTTTCTTCTTGGGGGAGAATCCCGGGCGAGGCAGAAGTTAAAGACCCAATCTCTGATGCGATGCTAGATGGTATCGTAGGTACGCCGGTAGCGCTTGTTGGAAGAGCGTTCGTCAACTCGCCGAGAGCAGAAGGAACGATCGGAGGCTCGACTCATACCTTTGTACATGTGGAATCCCAACGAAGGACTTGGGAACGGCGAGGCGCTCGCCTCTGGAGTCGCAGAGTCGAAGGTCAATTATGAGTTCCTCCAATCCTTAAGCGGCAGCATGTTCGTCAGGCGGCGAATGTGAAGCCAAGAAGGGTTTCCGCGACCTCCAGCAAATATACGCTCTCGTCTCCTCAAATCTTTGGGCGTACAATGGGAGCCACGCCCATGGCTCCATGTCTAAGGTAATAAGCTTTCGCTCGCAGACACGTTCGAATATTCGACTAGTGGTTCACGAACCTTTTACCTTGCCACGAATCTGGCCGTACCACCAACACGAGGGAAGCCGTGATTAGGACTACTCGCAGCGACCGTGATCGAAGTGGCATGGTCGTGGTCCCAAAGTTATGGCAAGGCCATTATTTTTAAACGCGCTCTGGCTTGCGACTTTTTCTTATTTCGAAACACGACGACCGCAAGAAACAAACCCTGACCAGCACCAAGCACACTGGATCCGAATCCCGCAGAGCAACCTGTAAGTTCAGCCCTTTGCGCCGAATCACACGGTGTACGCGAAGTTTGAACGCAATGACAGACGCTGACCTTCGTTGAAGCGTCATGGAGAACTCACCCTTCAACCGGATCCCAGCGGAGGTTCGAAATCGGATTTACAATATTGCGCTCACCAATGAGGCAGCCATTCCGGTGAGGAAGGTTGCCAAACACACTGGTTTCCTGCAGACGTGCCGCCAGATCCGTGGCGAAGCCCAACTCCTCTTCTGGGCGGTGAACCAGTTCCACGTTCACATATACTACTCTATCATGAAGGTGACAGACGAAGTAGAGGCGTTCGAAGCCTTGTTGCGGAATCCGATGGCGGTGCAGATCCTCTCAAACATGGCCAAGCTGAGCATCTGCATCAATCACAGAATGTTGATCCGCTCGACGTCGTACGGACGGTCATCTCCCGTGAACCATTGGGGACCCATGGAGTGCAGAGAGTGTGGAAACAGGCACGATGTCTCCGTGATTTTCTGGGGTGGTGACGAAGCCAAGTGTCGAGTGGTCGGCAATGCGTGGGTTCTCGAAAGGGGAGCGTCGGGGCGAAAGAAGGCATTTCGATCGCCTGTGATCGAGGACATCCTGAGGCGGTACAGAGGACTCGGCTTTCAGGTGTACGTCAAGGAGTCATATGAGGCTGATGATTGGCTCCATGAGATGCATCGCAGCGACAAGGGCACTCCGTGCGATGATGCTGATCTTACTCGGCAGTACGCCGTGTTTCTGCCGAAAGATGTTCCAAAGGGCCGCGAGATCGAATGATTTGGAGGCGCGAGCAAAGGCTCAAGTGGCACGATTGCGGGATCCAACGTAGGCTGCGAGCAAATGGGCTAGGAATACATCCGGAGGGTCCAGAGGAGCAAGCAAAGATGTAGGAGCAAGCAAAGATGTGAGAACGAGCCGACGGGGAAGAGGCAGATCAGCGTCGCTGGCGAGCGGGCTCCCGTGTCTGCGCTTCTTTGTGAGGTCTTTCAGGGGTATAGGGACAGCTGTGCATAGTTGTGATATAACCGATATTCGCCGCTCAATCCTGTATTCAAGGTCGCCATACTCAGTCCGTGTCAGCGCTCCAGTCCGTCTGCCTCAGTGCAATTCGCGATCAGTGACAAACGTTTCCTCACAGTAAAGTGTTTGAAATATGAAAAGGAGAGCGAAGAGGAACCGGAGAGAAACATTGCAGGGTAAATTCAGCAACGCCGTGATTGGCTGGAGGAATCGCTGACGTCTTGCACAGTTGCACTATGAGCGAGCTCGCAGGCATTGGAGACATTTATTCCCGATATTGTTGCCTCCTCCTCGCAACAACACCCACGAAACGCCCATCATGACACCGGCACGCCTACTCCTCCGATCCAGCCAGCTCGCTGTGCGCAGCGTGCGAACTTTTGGCACCACTTCTCGTGTGGCCGCAGTGCCGACCAACGACAGGCATAATGACACCGCAGAGACATACCGCAAGTTCATGAAGGAGAAGCCGCTGAATCCACACTTGACCAACTCGACGTCGACAATCGCCAACGAGATGCCCAACATCGGCGAGGATGCGGCTCCGCCAGAGCTCATCACAAGCGTGGACTCCAAGTTCGTACCCAAGGACTCGAAACCTGAGAACACCGAGAGGATGACCGGCGGTACACAATCTGGATCCCCAAAGTCCGGGCCCAACGCAGATCTCGATGTAGGTGAAATCGAGGGCGGCACGTTCAAGGTTGAGCCTATTCGTCGAACCGGCGAAGACGTCAACACTACTCGTGCACGTCTACTGTGTAAGCTCGATTCATGCGGAAATGTCTCTTGCTGACGCTGATGATATCGTACAGATCAAAGCCGGAAAAGAGGCACACTAGAGTCCGACTTGCTCCTATCCACATTCGCCGACGAGAACCTCGGTGCCATGACAAAGGCGCAGCTGGAGCAATACGACTCTTTCCTTGATGAGAATGACTGGGACATCTACTATTGGGTTACACAGGAGCCAGTTCCTACATCGATGGCATACGCGGAGGGATCGGGACCGGACATGGCATCGCCGGAAGCGCAGGGCAAGGATGTTGCAGAGCAGAAGCCGGACACACAGGGCAAGAGAGTGCGCGCGCCAGGAACCGGTGAATGGGCTCAGACTGTTGGTACTTTCAAGCCTGCATACCGACCCGTCCCTCAGCGATGGAAGAACAGCGAGATTTTGTCGTTGTTGAGGAAGCATGTGATCGACCGCAGCGCCGGCAGTGTGCACATCGCTGGAAAGGACACGTCGAATATGGATGGCGAGAGG
The DNA here is from genome assembly GCA_000223765.2 of Zymoseptoria ardabiliae STIR04_1.1.2. Lineage (NCBI taxonomy): Eukaryota > Fungi > Ascomycota > Dothideomycetes > Mycosphaerellales > Mycosphaerellaceae > Zymoseptoria > Zymoseptoria ardabiliae. The sequence goes on from AFIV01000305.1 coordinate 16,108, forward strand.
AAGGGCGGCGGACTTGGCTTCATGCCTGATCTGAAGAACTTCGACAGGTGATCTCGCCGAGACCACGGAACAAGCTCGACTGTATAGAAGTGTAGAACAATCCTTGCCCGTCAGTTCTTTCCATCATTTGGGTGCGCTGGCAATATCGAAGGGAGCAACGTGGCGGCTGTGAAGAGCAATAGCAACTTCCGAGCCAGCGGCTCATGCAACTGCCACGACATATCACTTTCCGCTCTTCCGTTCTGTTTACTTCCTTTCAGCCCGGTTTCCAAACCCTCGTCCCACTTCACACGACTTCATTACGTCTCGCATTTACCCAGCATCGTCTTCTCTTTCACGCGTGTCTCGCTCGTTTTTCTGATTAGCGGGACTACTCATCACACAGCAGCACTCGTCAAAGCAGGACTTACCTTTCACATCCTACCGCAGTAGACCTACAGCGACCGAGTCTCAATGGCTTCCCTCGACATCCCATCCAACAAGCCGAAATCAATCTCCCGCTCGCCATCTGCGTCCAGCCTTCGGAAGCCTGCTGTCGAGCACGACAACGAACTCACGCCTGTCGCTCGGGGTGCATCTCGACGCAACTCGGACTCCCACCTTTCTTCCGGTTCAGCGAATTCTGTTCGAGCTGCTTCACCTGCCATTCCCGCCGCCCCTGAGTCAAGCCCAGTAGCTCCTCTCACCCAGGCCGCCACCATGCCAGCACCTTTGGGATCGAATGCTCCGGCGCCTGCTATCATTCCAGCAACTGCCCTCGCTTCGGTCGCTCCAACGACAACACCGCAGAAGTCTGCGACCGAGCTCGCCGCTGAACCGCAACAGAAGCTCGACGCCGGTGTCACTGGCCTTTCCCCATCAATCGCCGCAGCCGCAGAAAAGGCCGCCTTGCAAGCTCCTGTCGACAAGCTTCTTCACGGGCCCGATGCTCGCAAGGGTGTGATCAGCCTCTACGCTGGCAAGAGCCACAAGCAGTTCGACTTTCACACCGCATAGCTTGCGAAGAAGAGTCGCTACTTCAAACGCATGATTGCAGAGACCGAAGGACATGACGGCTCTTTGGGCACACCTGAGCAGGAGACATACGAGGACGTTGATGAGATCTCCATGGCACTTTTCAAGCACTGGCTCGAGCACGATCACCAGCTGGCTGGTCCTCACGACTTCCATTCGCTGCAGCATTACCTCAGCCTGTACGTGCTTGCCAGAAAGTTTGAGATTGAGCAGTTGGAGAATCAGGGTATGTTCTCGTCACTCATGTTTTCGGCTTCACCAACTGATCGTCTTTCATAGTGATCGATTGGACTCGCGCCTACTACCGCGCCGAGAAGATGACTGCTCCCGCGTTCCGTCTGGAGTACATCTACGCATACACCACCCAGGCCAACGCAATGCGAAGCTTCCTCATCCAGACAGCCGCATACCGCGCGATGTGCGAGCAGCAAACCGAGTCCGACTACTTGATCTCAGACTCGATCCGCGAAGTGCTCTTGAAGAACAATGAGATGGCTGTCGACTTCGCGGAGGCTGTTGTTGGTCTGGCCAAGAACGATCTCGCCGATCCTCGCCGTGGCTCGTCCTGTGCATGGCATTCCCACGAGCACACGCCTGCCTGCATTCCTGCTCCAGCTGAAGCGTGGCAGAGCGATGGTGCTGCCGATGACGTCCCAGTCGTTGGAGATGCAGCGACGGTGAGCTTGACTGCTGTATTGATAGCGATCATATGCTCACTGACCTGGATGATTTGCAGGATGCACCCGATGCTCCAGACGCAGTGAAGCCGGCCGATTTGCCCCTTCCGGACGCCTCAAAACCCGTCGATCCTCCAGTACCAGCTGTTATCGTGCCTCCGGTCGCGAAGAAGGATGAGGTTATCGTGCCAGTCAAGCAAAAAACCATTCCTGTGGCAGCAGTAGTCAAGCAGACAACCATTCCTGTGGCAGCAGTAGCCAAGCAAACAACCATTCCCGTGGCATCCAAGGCTGCGGATGCAAAGACCGTGACTTCGGTCACCACGACCAAGACCAAGTGGTTCAAGCGTCCTACCTTTGGACTCAAAGGCGAAGCCATCATCGCCGCCCTGAAATTCAAGTGAGCTATTCTGTCCCTCGCTGATGTTTCTCGTTCTCTGACTGACGTGGTCTACCAGATTCCATAAGGGTATCGACAAGGCAAAGGTCGCCAAGGACAAGGTGAAGGGCAAAGTGGCTGGCGCTCCACCTGCTCCACCTGCTCCACCTGCTCCAGCAGCGCTGCCACCGAAATGAGACACGTGCGACGAGTGCAGGTGGTCGTTCGATTGTCCGTGCCAGCGACCGCGTTATCGGATACAATACCCGTACGCTCTCTGCTTTATGGCTGCGCAGGGGACTGGGAGGTAGCCTGAGTTTGAGATTGCACCTACTACGACCGTATCCTGTGGAGCATGCATCTTCTGCCAGTGAGATAGAAACCTAATATGATGGCTTGACCTCCACTTCCATTGATCCGTACTCTTCCTCTCGCTCCGTGGTACTTTCGTGGATAGATCTTGCTGTCCAGTCAGTGTTACAATGCTCGTGATACCACTTCGCTTTCCTTCCACTGACGCGAGGCTCGAACTGGAGAAAATACCAAGGTTGTCGACGAAAAGAATACACTCCGCAGCCCGCAGCAATGCTAGTGTATCATCCATTCCTCTATCATACTTTTCATGGTCTTCTTGGTCTCGAAAACCATGCCATCATCCTCATCCTCTTTCGTACAGCCGTCAATCTGCAAATGCCAATCCTCCTCCCAAAGCGCCTAGATCAAATGCTTGCTCCTGAAGTATGCCCTCAAATAGACAATCTGCCACACGCCCAACGCGACCAACATGCCCATCGTGCTCAACGCAAACCACTTGACCCGCTCATTCGTGCTCTCATTCGTATCCCTCAGCTTCATCTCTCGGCTGCGCAGGTATTCCATCGCATCCACGACTTCCTTCGCCTGCTCGGAAATCCTCCGCAGCTCCGCTTCCACGGGTTTCAGCTTCTCGCCCGCCGCATCCGCCGACCAATCCTTTGCGTCGGCGCCAATGTCCACGTCTAGCTCCACGCTGCGGTGCGGTTCGATCACGGGGTGTTGCGATGTGAGGATGTTCTCGAAGCACACATCGAAGGGTGCGTCGGCGTGCGAGGTAAAAGCGTGGCGCGACTCGCCGGCGACGTCGCGGGGGCGGGCGTAGTCGTTGCCGACGGTGTCTCGGATCTGGATGGGCGAGGAAATTAGTGGGAGAAGCTCGAGAATGCGAATGTGGGATATATTTCGCGATGCCACGCGACAGGCATTGGCGATTCCGCAGGAAGACGTACGTGTACGTGCAAAGTCTGTCCGTCGCCTCTTTGACCACTCGTCTTGATCGTGACGACGACGAGCTGATCTTTCGCGGCGAAATTGCGTATGCATCGTTCCTTCAAGATCGACTCTCCCGTGTGATCTGCTTTGATGTCGAATTTCAGGGCGGAAACGAGTGGGAGCGCGAACACGGCGAGGAGCTTGAGGGCCAACATGGCGGCGGTGGTCGTGTTCAAACAGTTGCGGGTGGGATGAAGTGAAGTTGGAACCTGAATGCCAACGAATGCGTGAAGTGGCCTGAAGTGCTGGCCCCTGGTAACTTTCTTGATCCGCCTCGCTCTTGCCAACTGGTTGGACCCTGAACATTTCGTGTTCTCCTATCACGTGCGTCAGGTGGACCACATCTCTAAGGACAATGGCAATTTTCTGATGCTTTGTGAAAGCAGTAATTGATGCTTGAGTCTAACGCATGCTTAATCATGTATGATCCTCTAAAAGTTGAGAGGCGTCGCTCTATGCTTCTCCGATTCGACACGATGCACGGCTCCAAGCCACTTCAACTCCTCAAATACACAGCGCTTCACAAGCAATCATGCGACCTCAGCTGACTCTGGCGATGTCGCCGAGTCGTCTGCAGATATGCCATTATGATCGGAAGTACTGCGCTCAGCGGCCGCGCCATCCTCATCTGCTGTATCATCCTCAGCCGCGTCCAGGTCTTCCTCGCCGGCCAATGCCTCCTCTGCGGCGACGCCAGCTTCCCAATGCTCGTCTTCCTCACTTTTCATCAGGCCCAACCGGCGCATCCGCTTGACCAAACCATCGTCGCCCTGGCTGTCCTCGTTCACCTTGTTGCGGAATTGAATCTGCTTCTCCAATCTCGACATCTTAATCTTCTGGCTGTGAGGTGTGTGCCAGTCGTCCGGTCCAGTCCCACTCCAAGCTCCGTTCCGTCTGCAGAATGCCATGAACGAAGCCCAATTTTCGTCCTGGCACAGGATACCGGGGTGTCCGATGACGATCAGACCTTCCTTGGCGCGTGTGAGGGCGACATTGAATCGTCTCGCCTCGTGGACGACTCCAAGACCTTTGGCAAGATCTTGGTCGATGAATCGATCCCTGGTTCGAGTCGTGCACAAGATGACAAGCTTCGACTCCAGGCCTTGGAAAGCTTCCAGTGGACCAATGTTGATAGCCGAGAGCTTCAAGTCTGGCCGTCTCGCTCGCAAACGGAGAGCGCGGACCTGTGCTGCGAATGGCGACATGATGCAGATTTCGCGTTGTTTTAAGAGGCCCTCCGATAAGAAAGATTTCGCGAAATCTATCGCAAGAGTGACTTCGCCCAGATTGTACCAGCCGCCACCGTCTCGTTCGATCTCGTCCGGCGTTCGGTTCTCTGCAAACATCACAGGCATTTGGCGTCCTTCAAAGCCGCTCCAAGAGAGTAGGGAGTCGACATGAGATGCCGTCGGTTCTAATGTATCGTAGTAGAAGAGTGAAGATGGCGTCGCAATGATGGCCGGATGCGAGCGATAGTTGCGAATGAGATCGGTGAATGGAGGTCTGATGATGGGAAGCATGGCCTTCGACAGTCGTTGTACGATGCCACCTGACTGCGATGAACGTGCCAGAGGATGGTCTTTGTACAGTGGCCGGTTCAGTAATCTCTCGAAGAGCGAGCGTTGTAACTGTCCTTTGGACGCAGTCCGAGGTCCCAGCTGGTGTTGATCACCCACCATGATGACAGCGGGCAAGTTTGTTTCACTCGGACACAGATCTGCAGGAGGGGCCACGACCAACATGGGTATGAGCACTTCCGGTTCAATCGCCTGAGCTGCTTCGTCAATGATGAGAGCAGTGAAATGTAATCGCGGCTCTAGTTGAGTATCCTCCGGATGTAGGACATTGTACATGCTGCGTTCGAGGGAGTAGAGTTTTTGATTGCTGAGGCGGGCTTGGTGAAGCATTTCAGCATCGCGGCACGTGGTGACCACGATCCTCTTCCTCATCAAGGTCGGAAAGGGCGGCAAGGAGAAGATGGTGTCGTCGACATGACAGAACGGCAGGACTGAATTCGGAACCTCTGGAAAACTTCTTGCAGGTGAGTTCAATCTTCTAGTACAGTAGTCAGTAATGATCACTGGCTCTTTTCTTATGGCCACAGCTTACAGGACTTCTTTCGGGCTGTAATGGTGACTGAGGCGCTGGACGAGAGTGTCTGCCGCAGAATCGGACGGAGCACACAGCAGCAGTCGCGACGACTCATTCTCGCTGACCAATTGCGATGCTATCTCAACGACAGTCTTGGTTTTGCCTGTGCCTGGAGGCCCGCTGATGAGATAAGGGACCCGTCCATATTGGCCTTTGAGGATTGTCTCGGTGGCTCTGAGTTGTTCGTAATTGAGAAGCGTGTCAAACAGACTGAGCTGGTCCCGGGCCTTGTTCAAACTCCGCTGAAGAACTCCATCTTTCGCGTCAGGGAACAGCATGGAGCGCATCCATTCATTGTCATTCTTTGACGACTGCTGATTCGCTTCAGTCATGGCGCGCTGGGTCCGTGCCACGGCTCTGTGCCAAGCATGGATGCGATGTGACTGTACGACGAAGCGGGCGTTGAAGAGAAGGCTTATCGGTACCAGATAGTCGATCCGCAACGTGACCATCTCCCGTACACGGTCGATGCCCCACACAACAGCGTTGTGCTGCTGCTGAAACTGATTGTTGGGAGGAACAGGATAGCCAGCGGTTACGAGAGCTCCAGCATGTCTCATATGTTCGAATCCGAGTTGTCGTACCTGCACTATGTCTCCGATCTCGATGCGCAGACTAGCTTCTCGCAATCCAGGAATGTTCAGCCAGTACATTGATTGTCGTGGGTCGCCATGGGCCGCCGCCAGGGGTACTTGATACATGTTGTATTCTTCACATTCTTTCTGTAGAGCATGCACCTCGGTCGCAATGGCGCCAGAGAAATAGTCCATGTATGTCGAGATTTCGAGCCTGCCCTCGGGGGGTGTGGGGGATGGGTGCTCTGCGGACAGTGCATCCGGATAAGCAGGCGCTGAGAGGAATATGCTTCCGGAGAAAGACTGAACGTATCGTGTGTAGTCTATCCATGGTGATGGTGTGCATCTGTTGATTGGGCCGGAATTAGTATTGCCACATACGTTGCTTCCATGATCTCCAACCTACGGTACAATCTGAGCAGGAGCTTCATTGATCTGCTTGAGGACATTCGGCACGTACGGCGCCGCATACACGTCGAGGGATGCCTCTCGCGCCTTGATCGTGACTCGCTTCTTCCCACTCATAGTAGGAAATCGACGATGGCTTCAGCACTTCAGCAGGGTGGCTTCAGGCGCAGTAGTGAGACATTTGCGGACGTCTATCCTCGGCGTGCACATTGTTGGTCCAATAATGGCCTTTCAATGCCGCCGTATCGCTTGTGAATACCTAGGGTATGATTGCCACTCGACCACGGGCATTCATTCACCAGCTTGCACATGGTTGCAGAGGAGAGTCAGGACTTTTCCTCTTAACTAAGCACATGCCCTGTCACTGTAGATTCCCTGTCACATTGTCCGATGATTGTCGGGAAAATGTAGTGACCGGCGCCCCCCTTGGTAGTGACCGGCGCCCACCAATATCTCCTGTATCTCACGCATTAGTTAATGCCCGAATTCCAGTCGATTTCTGGTGCAATACAGGGCCGTGCACGGGATCCTTCGCGTGTCGCGTGTACGCGTTGTTATCCTTCTTTCTACTACCTCTTCTACTACCTCTTCTACTACCTCGTTATTATATCTAGCTCTTATAATAGTACTAGTACTATCTACCCTTCGTTTATAATTACTAGAGCTACTATTAGCCTTATAGCTACGATACGAAGCCTACCTCCTTTAATATTTACCTAGTAGTAGAAGCGACTCGGCGGTAACGCTCTCGGCGGAAATCGAGCGGTTAGTATAACGCGTAGAGGCTCGAGATACGGCGTTTAAAGCGGCGGCGCGATAAGAGGCGGAGTAGGCGGCGGCGGAGGCTCGTAAGATAGTAGAGTTTAGTAACGATAAGGACGATAATATAATAGATACTAGTAATAATATTAGCGGTGTTTCTAATAGAAGTAATAGTATTAGCGATATTAGCGATATTATTATAAGAACGAGGGTTTCTTAGAGCGGCGCTACCGCTATTACCGTCGCCGGCGCTAAGTTATCTACTAACGTAGACGATACGTCCTCGAATAGTCGCGCTCTTAGTAGTATTATTAGTAAGGGTATTATTAGTAAGGGCATTATTAGTAAGGGTATTATTAGTAAGGGTATTATTGGTAAGGGTAGCGATAAAGACGCTACGTACGAACTCGTCGAATTAGAGCTACTACTAACGGATCGGTCGTTCGAGAGCGCTAATAAGGCTCTTAAGTTTTATAACGAATAGGCTATAGCCTATAGATATACTCTATCGGTTTACTTAACCTACTAGAATAAGAAGAAGACTTACTACGTCCGTAAGGAGCTCCGCTACTATCGAGGGAGGTAGAGGAAGTTAAGGCCTACGAATAGTAAGCGGCTAAAGCGAGTAATCTCTAGTATTAGATGCCCTATAAAGGTTAATATTATACTAGAAGATATAGCTAAACCGGCTAGTCGATAGATTATAAGAGTAGGCTCTCGTTTATACGAATACTAGGCTCTCGCCCCTTAAGCGTTTACTATTTACCGTCGCCGTAAACGCGATAAGGCTATAAAGAAGTCTATTACTAAGGATTTATATACTAATGCCGGAGTCGCTATAACCCTCGTTCGGCTTTAAAACCGTACTTAAGACTATATCTAAACTACTTAGGATATTATTAACGCTCGTAAGTAGGTACGGCGAGCCCTTTAAGGAGATAAGACTACGGCCGAGGTAGTCGTCGATATACTCGAGGCTAAGGGCTATCTCTTTAAGTATAAAGAGAATAATGCCGGTAAGCTAGATAAGCTAATAGTCCTTAGTCCTTATATAATATCGTTCTACCGCTAGTATCCGGAGTATGTCGTCCTTAATAATATATATAAAACTAACCGCTATAACTGGCCATTAATAGATATTATTTCTAGTATAGGTACTAACCTTACTATCCCCCTTA
>AFIV01000304.1:0-63973 GCA_000223765.2 Zymoseptoria ardabiliae STIR04_1.1.2
CACTACCCTTACCGGCTTAGCTCGCATCACGATGGTCGAAATATACACACCCTGCCCATTGATCGTGGCGGAGGGAAGGATTAAATCCCGCGGCCTGATGGGGGAAGAAGGCGATGGGTAAGAGTGCACACCGGGATGATGATGACTGGCCGCCGGGTGTTGTGGGATCGTAAGGTCGCCGGCTGTCTGTTTCTGTCGTCGACGAGCGGAAGGGGGGGGGGGGGGGGGGGTGGGCGAGCGTCGATTGGAGGTTTGCTGGGCAGAGTGAGAAGATGTGAGAAGAGTCTGATAGTCGACTATTTCCCGGGTGCACTGACGATCCCAAAGGCTCGCGCATGCCATGAGTTCCGTGTGCCAGTCAATGGTGCTTTGGCTCCATTGGCTCGAGGGCTCTTGATCTGTGCGATGCGGCGTCTGTCTCGTCTTGGCAGGACTGTGGGACGGGCGACAGCATGGTCAAGTGACGATACATCTTCACATGGGAAGAAGGAAGAATAGTGACGAATGCTTGTTCCTTATATGACCGTCGCCGTGAAAAGCGTATCGTAGTTGTGACAAGGCCTTCAAGTGTTCGCTCGAGGTGTGACGTTTCCGAAGAATACTACCAGCACCGCCAAATAACTACGATCTGTTAGCTTCGACCTTCCCACTGGAGGAGAGACCGGGTTCTGACTTACGCAGCAGAGCAGCTCAACACCTCGGGTGGCTTGGCCGACGTACCCAAGATCAGCAGCGAGGCAAATGCCAACGCGAAGGCAATGAGCACACCAATACTCTGGCCGATCTTGCCGCCAATTTTGGAAAGCACAAGTATTGGGACGACGAAAAAGAAAGGCACACACAACAGCAAAACGCCCGTCACGACCCATGACGCCACCTTCGCAGACCTGGCGTTGCCTTTGATCCATGCCGAGTTTGCATTTTGCTTGCTGGGTTTCTTTGTGTCCGACATGGATGTCGGATCGGGTGCTTCCCCATCCGAACGCATCTTGTTCAGCATCTTGTTCAGAAGCCATTCGATACCGGACCCTATCCTGGCGTGCTGACGAGCTGCCCTGAGCGTAACGAGGTCCTTCTTCTCTCGAATCCAGTTGCACTCGACAGGGCGCACGGGTCCAGTGCCGAAGACGAATCTATGCACGTTCTTGATCTCATAGCTGGCCGGTTTCTCCAAGCTCGCCATGCTCCGAGCGGCCTGCAGGAGCGCTGCATATTCCTTGAACTTGCTTTCGGCGTGTTCAATCATCTCCTGTCGTTGTTGCTGCTCCTCTGGATCGACTCGGCGGCGGCGAGTGAGTCTGTCCGGCTTCGTGACATCGTCGCCCTCTTCTCCTGGCTTCAGATAATCGGCACGATCAAAAAAATACAGCTTGTCCTCGATCTCTCGCACCTCATCCTGTTTTTCCAATATCAGCCTCGCTTGCAACTTGCTGAACTGGCGGAAAATCATCGATCGCTCATCGCTGCCGATGAATGCTGCCAGTTGAGGGTATCCGGCTGGAACGTAGTCAGCGCGTGCGAACGACACGTTGAGGCACACGATACGGACGCAGGGGCTCATGTTTCGTCCGTTTGAGGTTAGCGAGGACATTCATCACGGCTCTTCGCCCGGCGTCTTTCTTGTACTGACTGCCCTCCATCTGTTGCAGGAATTCTGGAGTAGCTTTAACCTTCGTGATGGCGACATTCCACATGGATGCAGCTGTGCGCGGTATAAGGCCTAGCCGAAGATCTGACGAGGTCGTGTCGCCGTTCGCGCCGTGTGTCTCTCCATTGATGGCAGGACCAGCTTCAGTCCCAGTGTCGGGCTCCATATTGCGATGCTCTCCGCGCTCAAGCAAAGAAGCTTGATTCAAAATGTCAATGCTCTGGAGCTCTATTGAAGGCGCCGGGGAGGACATGGTCAGCTACATTCTCCGCGAGGCTGGCATGTCTACCAGGCGCGCACATTGCCGGTATAAGTGCAGACAGACCTTGGTCGGCGAGCTCAATGGCGACGACACCCGCCGTCAGTCCAGCCTGATGTGAGACTCGTTAAGGGATGAGTGGGTCCGGACCACCTTCGGTTGCTCATATTCCGCATACAAACATGTATCATTGTGGAAAGCAAGGCTTGCAATTGCGAAGAGAGCTCGAGCTATATGCAACAATTGCCTGTGTGGGGCCTGCGGCTTACCAGCGTCTGCCTGATTTCCATGCGCCACAGACTGAAAGCTCTTGGATGTTGCATGCAAGCGAGGTGCAGCATCCTGAAGGTCGTGCCCATGTATTCGATGATTACCTAGACAAGAGCGCAATGTCGAGGTCGTCGTCGCTGAAAGCACCGCAGGATGCTATCGAACCGACAGCTTGCTCTCCGGTGTGTATCCGGCAGAGCCGTCGAGCTTGTACGTCCATTCGGCGAGCTTTTCATCGTATTTCTTCTCGATTATCTTGGAGCGCTTGTCGTCGGTTGAGTTGGTCACGGTTTCGCCAGACATGAAGTTCGCCGGAAACTATAGTGTATGAGTTTGTCGTCTCGTGAAAGTAAATAGTTTTCCTCGGTGTGCTTTGCTTACTCTTTTGACTTGCATCTTCGCTGGAAGTACATAGCTCATCTCTGCCACGTCTGAGCAATCTGCAGTCTTCTCTCACAAGAGACTGAAAGGCTTCGTAGTGTTTTGCTACTGTCGGATGTCGGATGTTGCTGAATAAAGCTGTAGGATTGTAGTGCTCGACTTTCGATCATATGGTACTCAGCACTCGCTGGCTCACGAGGCCGAGAAATGGTGAGATGTGGACTTGTGGCGATTTGCCGTACATGTACATAGAGTCACCGCGGGCGGAACCGAGCTGGCGGCATGTGATCCTACCAATAGAGCCATTATCCGGACCATCTTCGCTAACGGGCTCGGCGGTGCAATGCAATCAGCGACGTGCGTTACCCAACCGCGCTGCTCGTCAGCATATTGCCAGCGAGTTCTCGAAGCACGATGGCCCGTAGTTTGCTTCCACACGTACATTGCGTTCCACGTTGCGATGACTGTATCGATCCGTATGCGATCAGGTTGTGTGAGATGATGCATGTCGTTGAACGTGGCTGCCTCAGAATAGGAGGAAGATACCTTACCTTACCTTACCTCACAAAAGCTCGCTTAGTCACGTTATGAATGCCTCAGGCACTAAATGAGCTATGAAGCACGGGCATCCTTGTTCAGCCATTGAGCCGAGGCCTACCAGAAACGCGTTCACAGTGTCTCCAAGCTCACACTCGAGGTATGTTCCCTTCACTCTCAGCAACAACTCCTCCACAATGTCGATAGCACCTCGTCGCTCCACTCCCAGCGGTGGAGGAGGGAGCTCCTCGGCGAACGCAACGAATGTGGAGATATCCCTCCTCCCCGGTCTGAAGTCCTGCCTTGTCAACCTCCCCGCTCAACTGGTGGGATTGCTGCAGAATGCGAACACGTTGGCGCAGAATGTTGTTGTGGAAGTGCAATTTCGACCGCCGCCTTCTTCAGGGTCCGATGGGCGGAGTAAGAGCTCGGCTGTACAGTCAGTGTATATGGGATGGACGGGCATGCAATCACAGACACGATTGGGAAGCCTGGTGGGTCGGGATGGGGTTAGAGAGAGGGGTGATAAGGAAGTTGCTGGAGTGGAGATCGATGCTACGTTTGGTAGGAGGGTAGGGTTGGGAGAGGGCATGAAGGTATGTTTACTACAGGAGGAGGAGGATGCTGCTGCTGCTGAAGGGCGAGCAAGGAATATGGGGCTTTGAGGACGCAGCGTTGTGGGCTATGAGGACACAGTACTGACCGAGAAATGTGGCATAGGCGAGCGTGGTGCTGCATATTGATCCGCCGCAAGCACATACTGTGAATATCGAGCCGGTGACTGCCACGGATTGGGAAAGTATGCCCATCTCCCTCACCCTCCAGCACTACTGTCATGAAGAGCGACAGGCATGCTAATCTCTCACTCCCAGTAATCGAACTCCACTCTTCCTTCCTAGAGATGAACTTCCTCTCCCAGATCCGAGCCCTTCCCAATCCTTCCTCCTCCACCGGCGCCTCGCACCCTCTGACTCTCCACCTCACACCGACTTCTACGGCAAATATCATTGTTACATCCCTCACGCCTGCTCCAGCGAGCACGCAGCCATTCGTCAAAATCTCGCCCGACGCGGAGGTCATCGTGGCGCCAAAGACGAGGCAGGCTCAACGTTCGTCGGCAAGTAATGCGAGGGACAACAGGAGCACGGCGAGCAGGAGGAGTGGAGGCGGAAAGAGCGGGACAAGTAACGTGCGTGCAAGGGGAGGTGACGGAGACAAGAGTCGGCCGCCGATATTCCTACGAGGCGTGACTCGCGCCTTACAAAACGAATGGTTTGAAGACGCAGGGGAGGAAATGAAAGATGAAGGACTTCGCGTATGGCTCGATCGGGAACACTTGCTGTCCAAGACCTTGCGAGGCGTCACCTGGGTTGTCGTACAGATCGTGAAGCCCGCCGGCCTACAAGAACCGGTCGACCCGCAAAGCCAAACTCCCACAGACGCACAACCCGCGTCGAAAGTCGTGGCGAAGCTGTGTGCATGGGAAGACGCACCGGATAGTCGGCACGTCGCGCTGTCGAGTCTGCTGTGCGCGACTTTACAAGCTGAAGGTGTGGTGGGTGGGATTGTACGGATTGATCCCGCCCCTACGCCTCTACCGCGGACTGCGTCAGCGTTGAAGGAGCCGTCGCAGCAGCAGGCGAGTAAGGATGCGATTGTGAAGAGGTTGCGGGTGACGCCTTTCGCGGCGACGATGGCGGAGAAGAAAGCTGGTGGATTCAAGTTTGGAGGGGAATCGAAGACGGAGAAGGAGGAGAGTGTCGCAAGAATACGGACGATTCTGGGCAAGGCGATCCTCGAAGGCCCGTTGACGGATGGCATGTTGTTGCCTGCGAGGGAGGGGTGGACGGGAGGGATTCTCGACTTTGAGCCCGTGCCGCCTGGTGATCCGGCGAAAGCGAGGGTGAACTGGTTGTTGGGCGGGGAGAGGAAGTTGGAGATCTCCCTGCAGCCTGAGACGGCGAGAGGGAAGGCTCCGCAATGGCCGCCCGGGGAGAAGTTGGACGAGGAAGTTCCGAGTATGGTTGGCATTGATGCGTTGATTGAGACTACGAGGAAGAGTCTGTTGCATACGAGTTCGGTCTTATTGACAGGTGGACTTGGGTCGGGGAAGAGCTCGGTTGCGCAATTGCTGGCGCATCAGCTGCGGAGCGAGTTCCTGTTCAACGTGATTTACTTCCCGTGCCGGAGGCTGGTGACGGATGAAACGAGGGTGAAGACGATCAAGGATACGCTGCACAGAGTTTTTGCTTCGGCTTCTTGGGCTGCGAGGTTGGGTGGACGGGCTTTGGTGATTCTGGACGATCTGGACAAATTGTGTCCGGTCGAGACGGAGCTGGGACAGGACTCGAATGGACGGAGTCGACAGGTCAGCGAGTTGTTGTGTTCGACTGTGAGGGAGTGGTGTGGACGGGACTCGAATGTGGTCATGCTGGCGACGGCGCAGAGTAAAGAGGCGGTGAACAATATTGTCATTGGAGGGCATGTCGTCAGAGACATAGTGGCACTCAAGGCACCGACGAAAGATGGGAGGAGGAAGGTGCTGGAACAGCTCATACGACAGGCGGTCAAGGCGAGGCATACTGACAGTGCGGAGCCGGTGTTCAGGAATGGGAATGAGTGGATGGAAGGCTCCGATGAAGGCAGCCGACCGACTTCTTCGCATGCTGCCCCTGAGACTGCAGGTTTCGACCCGGACTTGGATCTCCTCGACATCGCCGGCCAGACAGACGGCTACATGCCGGGCGATCTCGCATTACTCGTCTCCCGAACCCGCAGCGAGGCTCTCATCCGCGCGGTGTCCTCCGACTCCGACGACGTCCGCTTGACAGCAGCAGACTTCACCGCCGCATTGAAAGACTTTACACCCGCCTCCCTTCGCGCTGTAACACTCCACTCCTCCACCACCACCTTCGCCAACATCGGCGGTCTGACCGAGACCCGCCAAACTCTCCTCGAAACCCTGCAGTATCCAACCACCTACGCCCCCCTCTTCGCCAAATGTCCGCTCCGCCTCCGCTCCGGCCTCCTCCTCTACGGCTACCCCGGCTGCGGCAAGACTCTCCTCGCCTCCGCCGTAGCAGGCGAGTGCGGCTTGAACTTCATCTCCGTTAAAGGCCCCGAGATTCTGAACAAGTACATCGGCGCTTCCGAAAAGTCTGTCCGCGATCTCTTCGAGCGCGCGGAAGCGGCGAAACCTTGTGTACTGTTCTTTGACGAATTCGACTCCATTGCTCCGAAGAGAGGGCATGATTCCACGGGCGTGACGGATCGGGTGGTGAATATGTTGCTCACGATGATGGATGGTGCGGAGGGATTGTCGGGAGTGTATGTCCTCGCGGCCACCTCTCGACCCGATCTCATCGATCCCGCACTCTTACGCCCCGGACGCTTGGACAAGTCTCTCATCTGCGACATGCCCAACGTCTCCGACCGGCTCGACATCCTCCGCGCAGTGAGCGGGCAGCTCCACATCGACTCTTCCGTCACCGACGGTCCACCCGGTCAAAACTTGCTCGAAGTCGCGAAACGCACAGACGGCTATTCCGGCGCGGACTTGCAGGCGGTCATGTACAACGCGCACTTGGACGCCATCCACGACGTGCTGGACGCCGGAGCGGATCAGGACTTCGGTGGGAAGAAGAAAGACGGCAGTCGGAGGCCGGGTGAGAGTGAAGGTAGTGGGGGAAAGAGGGGGCAGGAATTCACGTACTTTCGCGCTGGGGAGGAGAAGAGCGGTGATGTGGTAGGAGGGGAGACGCAAGGCGCGACGTTGGCGGCGCAGGCGGCGGAACGGGCGCAGATTGCGGCGAAGTTGAGCGCGTTGCAGACTTCGAGGAGGAAAGCTAAAGCGGAGAGGGAGCGTGAACGGGGCGTTACATCACCTACTTCCCTCGCTCGTCCGTCCTCCGCTGCTGGAACCACGTCGACGAATGGCGAGGTCACTTCGAATGCGGGTGCTGGACAGAAGGGTGGACAGGAACCGGTGATTTTCTGGCGGCATCTCGTCAAGAGTTTGGAGACGACACGGGCGTCGATTTCGGCGACGGAGAGGAGACGGTTGGCGAGGATTTATGGGGAATTTGTGGTGGGACGGAGTGGGGACTTGCAGGATGGGCAGGGGGGGACGGAGATTGGGGGGAGGACGAGTTTGATGTAGAGTTCTGAGGGAGAGGGTTGGGTGGTGGTTGATGAGGTAGAAAAGGAAAGAATTTTGGGATGTTTTTAGAGGTGGGTGTCTTTGGGCATGAAAGATGAAGTGAGAATGGTCATATGTCGCGTATCATCTCTATGCTGACGAAGGAGGTATACGGTCTTGACTGGAAATGATGCATGAGCCATGCTACTGGGTTCACCACGAAATCGTCCCACAACATGCCCGATGCTCAATGTCCTCCGCGGATTCCTCATCTCTGCTCCCACGCAGCGCTGTTGATGTAATTCGACTTTCCCACCGGCAGCCTAGGCGTGCCCTCATCCACCACCCGGAATTGCTGGAGCGTCTGATCCACCGCCCCCAACTGCTTGCCAAAAGGCAAACCTCCTTGACCAGCAACACCCGCCCCCCCAGGACCACGAAGACGGGCTCCACCCAAATTAGGACCCAGACTGAACATCGCATCCCCCCCATCCCTCCACTCCACCCCCTTCGCCTCCTCATTCCGAATCTCCTTCCGCAAAATCTCCGCTTGCTTCCTAAACGCCACCCACAATTCATACTTCTCCAGCTCATCTCTCTTCTTATCTCCATGGGACTCCTGGTGGATCAGAGAGAGGAGGCTAGCAACGAAGCATTCTTGCAGGAAAGCGAAGGAGAAGCCGTTGGTGATGTGCGCCATCGCCGGGCAGAGCTTCTCGGGGAATTTGACGTCCCCCTTTTTCGCCGTCTTGCCCCTCCAGAATTCGCAGTACAATGTCCTTTCGTGCTCATTCGGTAAGGGGAAGAGATACTTCCGGTCGAAGCGAGAGGGGCGGCTGGTGAGACCGGGGTCGAGTCTGTCTAGGTAGTTGGTGGAAGCGACGACGAAGAGGCCGGAGTTGTCTTCCAGTCCGTCCATTTGGTTGAAAAAGTACGAGCGCGTCTGAGGGGTGACGATTGTTTCCACGTCTTCGAGGACGAGCATACAGGGTGCGAGACGGCGGGCTTGGTCGAACACGTCTTTGATGTTGTATTCGCGGGGCGCGGTTTTGACATAGAGGGTGGGGATGCGGTGTGGACGCCGGGAGAGGAGGCCGTGCATAAGCGCTTTGATGGAGATTGTTTTGCCGTTGCCTGGTGGGCCGTGGAAGAGGAGACCGCGTTTCCACTGTGTTGAGGGAGGGAGAGTTAGTAACGGTCGAAGGAGAGTTGGGTGGGTGAGAAAAGATGCTTACCGGCACGCCCAAATCATCATACGCATCCTTCGAGTCGAAAAACTTATCCGCCGCCTGTTGAATTTCGAGCTTCATGTCTTCGTCAAGGATGACTTTCGACCAGTCCATCTTGGACACTTCCGCGTGGAGTTTTTTGTCTTGGTACCAATATCCATCATAAACCCACACAACCTACACCATCACAGTCAGCATAGCACACTCATCACCCGACTCATCGATCCTCAGCGCAGCGCAGAAACTCACATCATCCAACAACCATCCCCCAACCGCCTTGATCAACTCATCCGTCACCCCCGACGGTCCAAGCGGGTGCTCCCCCCTTCCCCTCTCCTTACCCACATACTGCACGCCTCCCACAATCCACACTGTAAACTCCTCCCCCTTCCATGCATAAACATACTTCCCAAAGTGCACGGATTCCGCCAACGCACCATCTCGGGCATTCGCCGACGGACCGACATATCCCCGCCAGGAAGCGAAAGAGTCGGTTTCCTTGTCGAGAGTGGCGGTCGCGTGGCCGGAAGAGGCGAAGGAGAGGAGGGGAATGTTGGAGACGGGGATGGCGGTTATGATGAGGGAGGGGTGCGCGGCGCGAAGGGCGGTGAGGTAGTGCAGATCGTGGTCGGCGGTGCGGGCGGAGGTCAGGTCGAGGATGTCGTCGAAGAGGTGGTGGTCGTCCTTGTTGGTGATCATGGTGGAGGACATGATTGGTGGTGGAGTGTTGAGATGAGGTGTGGTGGTGGGAAGTGGTTTTGATGGTGGAGAGTTGTCTTTGATGGATGGTTGATGCTGAGGTTTGTTCTGATGTTTGTCGTTGCCAAAGAACAAATTTCTGGTGACGAATGGTTCTGGTGAGAGGTTGCACGTCTTGTCCGTTGAATCCTTCATCCTTCGCAAGCTTGCCCCGCCGTCCAGACACCAGGCACCATTGTTGTACGACATCATCGTCATGCTGGAGTCGGGACTTCAGGTGGTATCTCGATATGAGTGTTTCTATGTTTCCTGCGCAAATGAACGTCCAGTTGACGATATCGCTCTGGAAGTTCTAGGTATGACTTATGACTGGAAGGCAGGCACAATCAACGACCTCGATCAAAAGCAGGTTACAAAGTGGTGTTTCAGCACATCGCCCTCGAGTCATATCCTACAGGTTTCTTGTTCTGCTTTACGTTGCCTCCCCATTGGCATCCATGCAAAGTGTCATCCATCTCGATCAAAGCGGAGAAGTCCCGACAATCCTCCCCCATTACGCCGCACCCTCACCCTTCATCCCCATGTCCACCACCCTCCACGCCTCACCCTTCTCCCTTAAGAAAGCCTTCTTCTCCGCATTCCCAAGTACCGTCACGTACGCCTTATCCTTCACATCCCCAACCATCTTCTCCGCCGCGGCCCTCACCTGCCTCACATCAACATCCAACAACCACTCCCGCCTCTTCTGCTCCATCTCTTCATCGACTCCACTCAAAAACCTCACCATACCCTCCTGATTCACACTAACAGGTGCATCCACGCCCTGGAAAACACTCAATTTCGCCTCCTCGAGCTCCCTCTCCGTCCACTCGCGGTCGGCAGCCCAGCGCGCGGCATTGGAGTAGATTTCCAGCGTGTTGTCGGGATTCGGGTCGCGGTAGGAGTACATGCCAAAGATGCCGGAGAGACCTCGAGAGAGGGCGCCACCGCCATAGGCGCCGCCTTTTTCGCGGATTTCGTGGTGCAGGTGCTTGTGGGTAAGGAGCTTGGCGAGGATGGCGATGGGGGCAGAGGATTGGTCGACGTAAGGGCCCGTGGGGAGGAGGAGGGCGGAGTAGGAGACTTGGTAGGGGAGGTTGAAGAAGGTGTTGCGGGAGGATGCGTAATCCTGAGGAGGAGTGGTGTAGTTTGAGGCTGGGTTGGCGGGCAGGTTGGCGGAGGAGGTCGAGTCCAGGAATTTGCGCAGAGCAGATTCGTTCGGTCCGGCGGCGTCTTGGCCGCAGGTGAGTGCCACTCGCATACTTCGCTTCATGTTCGCGACGGTCAGTGCTTGGATAGCTTTTAGCTTTCCGATGAGCTCCGTCATCGCGCCAGCATCTTCCTCGGCGGCTGCAAGACTTGTGATGAGCTTCACCTGAGTAATGCCGCCAACCTGCTCGCTGATTCGTCCTTGAGGAGAAACACCTGCCTCGGCGTAGCGCATGGCATAGCGATGGCCGCTTTCCGCGATACCATCGACGGCACCGCTGGCGGCAGTCTGGAGAAGCTGTCTGACCATGCGCTGTGCATTCGGCGAGTCGAAATCAGTCTCGATCAGCACTGTATGTATGAGCTCATACATCGCCGATACGTTATTGTCGAATGCAAATCCCGAGATTGCGAAGCCCTCCTCGGCTTTGCTGGTGTCGTACGGCGATGTTGTTGCGTGATGTCCGAAAGAAATGCCGCCAGTCTTGAGCTTTATGAGGTCCTCAATTTCTCCCATTGACTTCGTCTTCGTGCCGATTCGCATCAGACTGTCGCAGAAGAGTGGGACCAACATGCGGAGCTCGTCCGGCAGATTTTCGAACAGTGCCAGTGCGCGGAAGTATGTTAGCCCATTCGTGGCCGTCTCCCGCCATTGAACCTTGGCGTGATCAACCTCACTGTCCCTCACGACTGTTCGCTTTTGTTCACGAGGAATGTCAGAGACGTGTAGCGTGGGCAGGATATCAAGAGACTCGGTCTGACCAGCATCCTGCTCTGCAACCAATTCCAGCTCCCGCTCACGAAGTTGTTGGTAGGCCTCTTGCTCACTCGGGTAGGCGCTCACTGCTTCTGCGATCTTGCTTTGAAGCCTTTCTGCTTCCTCGGACGCAAGATCAGCAGAATAGGTGGTGCTTGGTGTCATGGTGAACGTCAAGGTATTGTCTGTGAGGAGGTACTTCTCCAGCAGGCCTTCCAGATACCTCTCCGACGCGTAGCTTGATTTGAAGGTGTCCATAATGCTGTTCCATGCAAGCGCATCGAAAGGATCAATCCCGTTGAACCAACCTGGCTTGAGTCGTTGGATCAAGTTCATGCCAAATGATGCAGTCTTGTGCTTCAGGCCAAGCTCCGACTGGTGGAGCAGTCCCTCGACTTTGGTCTTGTCCAGACCTTTCTTGATCGTCTCCTGTACGGTCGCTGCGATGACTTCCTTCACTTTGGGCACGTTGGCCTCTGTGACGCCGTTCAGTCCGATGGAGAAGATTCCTGTTTGACCAGAAGGATCGTAGCCAGTATTGGGAGTGAAGTCTGTTCCCAGACCAGACTCTATCAGAGCGCTGTACATTGGTGAGCCGTATCCGTCGAGTAGCAGATTCGTGGCAATTCGGAGGGCAAAAGATTCCGCAATGTCGTTGGCATTTCCCATGAGCCATGTTGTTGAAGTCTTGAACTGAGCGTCGGGAGGAGTCAGTGGATCGACTGGTCCCTTAACGGTAACATTTCGAGGACCATCAGCAAGAGATATCGGTGTCTTGACATCGCGATCCACTTCAGTCTTCTCAAAGCGAGACAATTGTTCACCCAGCAGTCGCAGGTGCTCTTCAATCGGCTGGTCTCCGTAAGTCAGAATCTTGCTGTTGCTTGGGTGGTAGTGTCCTCGTTGGAAGCTCCGCAGCTGATCGTATGTCAGATCAGTCATCTTTTGAGGATCGCCACCACTGTTGTTGAGAGCCGGAATCACATTCTCCATGAAGCGAATGTAGTAGAGGTACGTCGCATCAGACATCTGACCCTTCATCTCGTTGTACACGACGCCTTTGAACACCAAATCGCTACCGCTCTCATCTTTGGGTGGCGATCGAGGATTCTCCGGCCCAATCCGCCAACCTTCTTGCACAAAGTCCGACTTCTTGATGAGTGGATTCAACGTCGCATCAAGGTAGACGTCCATAAGATTCTTGAAGTCTTGAGCGTTCGTCGTGGCAAATGGATACATGGTATAGTCGGAGCTGGTAAATGCATTCATGAAATTTTGGAGAGATCGAGGAAGCATCTTGAAGAAGGGATCTCGGACGGGGTACCTACCAATGACACTATCAGCCTACATGCTTACTTCTCAAGATGTATGCCATGACCTACTTTTCCGACCCGCATAGCGTGACATGCTCGAGGATATGCGGTACTCCCGTGGCGTCTGGCGGATTCGTCTTGAAGCCAATGCTGAAGACATTGTTGGTATCGTCTCTTGCCACATGCAGATAGTCTGCTCCCGTCTTTTCGTGTTGAAAATGCAATGCAGAAAGCTCCAACTCTGGGACGTGTTTCGTTCTCTTCAAGGTGAAGCCATGGATCTGCTCTCCCGGTTTGGGAAAGTTGCTGAGATCGGTCACGGAAGCGTACGTTCGGCGTGCATCGCGGGCGAGCAGTCGGTGGTTTGGAGCAACAAGGCGACTTGATCGCGCAGTACTGCGCAGTGTATTTGATAGCATCGAGGAGAAGATGATGTGTAGTCGAGAGAAGGTGGACGTCGGCATCCCGTCAACTCCATCATCATGTCGTCTCGCTTAGTCACGCTGCGAGAAGCGGAGTCTTCGCCTCTGCTCCTTCGTCTGCAAGACACCGAGCACAGTAACATAATCGATAGACGACCCACCACCACCGCCAGACCATTTTACCACCCTGAGGACTCTGGCCATTCCTTCGATATTATCCAGGTCTCGCACGGTATCATTCGCAAACACGACCCCAGCAATACCTCGCGCGGCCGTCCTTTCCGGCACGAAGTAACGAAGCGGTTCATCGCACCGGCAGATCCGCCTCCATACCACCAGAGCGCCTCTCAGGGAGGCCTAGTGATACAAACTCCAGGTCGTACGGCGTCCATGCGCGGTCGCGGTCAGGCTAGACCAACGGCGAACAACAGGAGGGGGAGATAGAAGACACCTCGATTGATCGCACAGGGCAACATCTTTACTGAGATGGCGGCGGTCGCGAATCAGCACCAACCGCAGCCAGGACAGGCCAATAATGCTCGCAATTCGCCCGCCTCGACCATTGACTATTCTCGCGATGCGTCCGCGTCGGCTTCGGAGACCTCAATAGCAGCACCACCTCCACCGCCTACCACAGCTCCTGCTGCCAAAGGGAAGGGTAAGGGAAAGAAGGGTAGCGGAGGTGCGACGGATACCGTAGATGCTCACAAGGCTCTGCTGTCGAAGATCGCTTCTTTGGAAGCGACCAACAACGAGGATGCGCACCAAAATGCAGAGATTGAAGCTGAGGTGAAGAAGGCGAATCGGGATCTGTCTCAGCTGCTCAATACTTTGGAGCCTCACAACAGCAAACTGGATATCCTGCAGCGCAAATATTCCGAATTGCTCAGCGAGATGAAACGGACCGAGCGCGAACATGTCAAAGCAAAGAAACGCGGAGACCAGCTGCAGAAAGAGAAGGAAGAAATCAGCAAAGATCGGACAAGGGAGCGTGGGTTGAAGGATAAGCTCGAGAAACTCAGTCGTGAACTACAGAAGGAGAATAAAAAGCTGAAGGAGGACATGCGTGACCTGAAGGAGAGCTCTGCAAATCGGAATGATGAACTACATCAGAAGCTGGAGGATCTCGTGTTGGACGTGGAAGAGGTGGTGTCGGATCGAAGATCGCCCGAACGACAAACCGCGGAGCTGGAGCAGGACAAAATATTTCGGGAGAAGTTCACAGCATTCCTGCACCAGTACGAATTGCGAGAGCTGCACTTTCAATCGGTGCTACGGACAAAGGAGCTGGAGATTGCCTACCATTCCGCGCGACATGATCAACTCAAGAAGGCGCAAGAGAGTGAGCTGTCAAAGAGCCACCAACTGACACGACAGGTGAGCACTTTCAGCCAAACGGAGAACGAGCTTAGAGGGCAACTAAACGTCTACGTGGAGAAATTCAAGCAGGTATGTCCTTTTTCAGGAATGACCTCAGCGAAGCCACAAACCTGCACCACGCCGACTCCCGCTGAGCATGCCATGTATTTCGTCTGATAACTGACTGACCCCAAAGCAGGTAGAAGACACCCTTAACAATTCCAATGACCTCTTTCTCACTTTCCGAAAGGAGATGGAGGAGATGTCGAAGAAGACCAAGCGCTTGGAGAAGGAGAATCTCAATCTCACGCGGAAGCAGGAAGCCACGAACAAGAACATTTTCCAAATGGCGGAGGAGCGAAGTCAAAGTCAGCAGGCTATTGATCGGCTCACTCGCGAGAATGAGAAGCTCAAGAAGCTATGCCGAGCCATGCAAACGCAGGGGTACGGCAGCACTGCTCATCCACCCGCGCAGCCTGGTGTCCACGATGTTCATGCCGGAGCCGACGAGTACGAAGAGGGCCTCGAAGGCGAGACCGAGAGCGAGTATGAAGATGAAGAGTACGATGAGGACGACGATGGAGAGTACGATGATGATACAGAGGAGGAGGGCATCGACGTACAGCCCAGAACCTATGGACCTCCACCTCCGCCTCCGCCACAGATCAATGGCATGTCCGCGAAGGACCTGCAGCAACGCCCGCCGCAGGTCAATGGAAACGTCAACGGCACACGCCACTGATGAGCGAGATTCTTTGATCGTTTACGCCAGCTTGCGAGGCTTTTGTTTGAAGCTCATCCTAGGGACTGTCCGAGCTCACTGTACAGCAACATGTTCAAACAACCCACGCTGAGCAGCGCACACTTCCTTTTCCTCTTGTCTCACACCAAACGGTGGGTCGTGTCTCCCCCTTTCCCCTGCACAAGCACCTCTAGCATCCTCCCCACCCCGCGCTGCAGAACAGATTATTGCGCCCGCTGCATATCCTCCCCAGGAAATTCCAATGCAGTGAGGTCACTAGCGAAGCTTTATGCTTCACGCGCAAGAGCAAAGTTTCCTTCTTCTATACCTAACCGCTTTCGATAGCTGGGTGGGTGAGAGAGGGCGTTTCGGGCTTTTTCAGACCCGCTTGTTTTTCCCCTTGAGGTCAATGGGCAGCGGACTAAAGTCACGAAGACATTCCAATCGTGTTCTCGTGTTGTGGTGGTAGCCTGGATGCTGTGCTAGCTGGTGATTGGGATTGTTGTGTTGTTGCCGAGATTCAGCCTCGTATCCAATGGTTTGGAAGCGATATTTGCCGCCTGAAGCATGAGATGCTGACTTTGTGGTGAGCACAGCAGTAGCACATGGCAACGGCATTGCAATCAGGCAACAGTAAGATACAAACATCTATCGATCTTTTCCACTTCTACTCCAATTCCAACATCCATGTCCAACTCGAACGACAGAGTACTAAATATGCCGAGCACCAACGATGCAACACACTACCCATTCAAGCGTGACTTCCAAGCATCCGCTCGCTTGAACCTCCAACACCAAGCCTGGTTGCTCACAACCGGACATCTCTTGAACCCTGCCATCGAACTCCCTCCCAATGCTCTCATAGCCGACATTGGCTGCGGAACCGGAATCTGGTCTCTGTCTCTGTCACAAAAACTCCCACCGGGCTGCCGCATCGAAGCCTCAGATATCTCCCTCGCACAAGCACCACCGGAGCCCTGGTGGCCGTCAAACGTTATATTGCGCACCCTCGACGTCTTTGAGGACCCTTTGCCGGAAGAACTCGTTGGACGCTACGATGTCATACACATCCGGCTGTTCGTGTTTGTGATTGCTTCCGGCAATCCAATCCCTTTATTGAAGAACCTGATGAAACTGCTCAAACCCGGCGGATGGCTACAGTGGCAGGAATACGACAACAGCGAAGTGAGGACCTTGGTCGCTCATCCCGGACAGGAAGCGACAGCATTGCAAGCAGTGCTGGACGAGTTTAAGGCGCTGCAATCACAGGTTACCACAAACGCAGACTGGGTCGGTGACTTCCATGACAAGATTGAGACGGCGGACGTGGATGCGGAGTTGGTCGTGCATGAGAGGAGCTGGACGGCGAAGGAGGCTTTGATGATTTGGCAGGATTGCTCGTTTTTGGGGCAGAGGGAGTGGTGTGATGCTTTGAGACAAAGGGGCGGAGAGATGGCGAAGATTGCTGAGAAGTTGGAGGCAATGATTGTGCAGGCGGAGAAGGAGTGTTTGGAGAGTGGACGGGGGGTTTTGATTGATGGCAAATATGTTACTTGGGTTATAAGAAAGAAGTAGTAGATCGATGTTTTCTGTAGAAGTCGGAGTGCAAGATTCTTGCATCGATGTCCTTGATATCCCGAGAAAAAACATCAAAGCTTCGTATGAGCGGAATGATGCTCCAGACAGTCTAGCATATGCCATCGACAGTCAAGACCGTGACAACAGAAAGAGGAGGTGTAATCAAGGAAGGAGTTGAGGTCGTGGTTTCCTCGTAACGCGGCTAAATTGAATTGCCCCACGGCGCGTCCTCACGCGTTTCTTTGAGCCTCGACTTCAAACCTCGACCACAGCACTGTCACTCTCACTCAGCAACAGCACTGTCACAATCACACAAGATGGGCATAACGACTGGGGCGAGCGACGACGCTCTGCTCTCGAAGCCATCAGACGACCATGCCACCCTCGACCGGACCACCTCCGT
The DNA here is from genome assembly GCA_000223765.2 of Zymoseptoria ardabiliae STIR04_1.1.2. Taxonomy (NCBI): domain Eukaryota; kingdom Fungi; phylum Ascomycota; class Dothideomycetes; order Mycosphaerellales; family Mycosphaerellaceae; genus Zymoseptoria; species Zymoseptoria ardabiliae. The sequence continues at coordinate 16,984 of AFIV01000304.1, forward strand.
CTACAACCCGCTCCCGACATACAACCTACCAAGAGGAGAAGGAGTCCACTACCAGCAGCAATACGCTGACATGTACTTCACACGACTGGCACAGCTCAAGCCCTCCGTCGAGGCCATAGCGACGGAAGCCTTCAGCGATTTCGAAATCTCCGGCGAGGCTGCAAAACAGGTGGATCGAGTATTGGATGTACGGCAGGGAATGCTATGCTGGATCGTGGGCACAATATACATGGAGATGCCATTGAAGCCAAACGTGCTGGACGATATCGGGAAAGAGCATTGGATCGCAGCGCCGCCCGCGAGAGAGAAATATGCGGATGGAGATGCAGATATACCAATGATGTTGGAGGACGAGTCTGGAAGATTGCGGTTGACAGGAGGATTCTTACGGAGCGTACTACTTGTCACAGGCGCTATCGTGGCAGTTATGGGCACGGAGAACTCGGACGGTGACTTTGAGGTTCTGGACATAAGAGTTCCGGACCTCCCAAGACAACCGCCAAGGTGGGAACGCGACGATGGAGATGCCGCTCTGCAAGGAAAGAGTCTCAGCAGTCCGAGACCACAGAATGGCAAGGTAGCGATAGTGTCAGGGCTTTCGATCAGTGGCGATACTGGCGATACTCTCACGTTGGACCTGCTTGGAGAATGGCTCACAGGAGAAGCGGCATCTCTGTCAGACCAGACATCAGCTGCTAGTGTGTCCAGACTCATCATCGCCGGCAACTCTCTGGCACATGCACAACCGATTCCCACGCGTGAAGAGCTCATTGCCGCGAAGAAGACCAGCCAAAAGAAATACGGCTACGACGCGGCGTCCTACAATGCTGCACCAAGCGATCGTCTCGACACATGGCTTGCCGGTCTCCTTCCCTCAGTCCCTATCACCCTCATTCCTGGCCAGTCAGATCCTACATCCACAGCTCTTCCTCAACACCCAATCCACGCCGCCATGTTTCCTCATTCCCGCGCCTACACCGAGCACCCAGTACCAGGCCAGACTCACTTGCCCAACTGGTTCGACAGTACAACTAATCCCGCCGAGTTCGACGTCGACGGTTGGCGCTTCTTGGGCGCCGGCGGACAAACCGTGGACGATGTCTACCGCTATGTCTCCGGTGAGGAGCGGCTCGAGATGATGGAGGCTATGATGCGTTGGCGCCTGACCGCTCCAACAGCACCAGACACGCTGTGGTGTTTCCCATTCCAGGACGGCGATCGCTTCGTGATGAAGGAGTGTCCTCATGTATACTTTGTTGGCAACCAACCAAAGTTCGAGACCAGTGTCATTGAAGGGCCACACGGTCAGAAAGTGAGGCTCGTCGCTGTGCCGAAATTCAAGGAGACGGGCGAGATCGTGTTGCTGGACATGGAGACGCTAGATGCGGAGGTCGTGAAGTTCGAAATCTTCGAGAGTGGTTGAGCGAAATGTTAATAAGGGGGTCCCGTCGATGAATGTCTTGAGCGCGGCGTCGAGGAGTACAAGACTTATGCTCGGATTGATATCCAGAACAAAGTGTGCTATACGCCGGAGTGCAGACTAAAAGGTACGTGATTCTCTCAATTTTTCTTCAATTGTCACATGCAGTAACGCACGGTCCGCCTTGCTTATTGAGAGCAAGTCTTCCGTCGATGAGCTCTTCCAACAACGCAGTTCGAACATTCACCAACCTCATTCAGTGCGCAGGAAACTCTTCCACCAACGCCCTGTTACAGCAACGAGTTCAACATTCATCAATCTCGTTTGAGCTATTCCAGCAACGCAGTTCGAACATCCACCAACCTCATACAGTGCGCAAGCAAGTCTTCCACCGATGAGTTGATACCACAACGAAGCTCGAACATCCATCATCCTCATCCAGTCGGAGCTTCTCTTGGCCTCTCCTTTACAGCAACAACGTCCAAGCCACTATCGAACTTCATCTTCCCCCGAACACCCTCGCCATTCGAATATCGATTTCTCCACTTCATCCTCCAGCTGCTTCCTCCAGCTTCCCGGCCAGTGGCATCGACTGAGCCATTGCTTTCCGACCGATACATTTACGGCTGCCCTTAGTTGCTAAGATCGAATCCGAACAATACCTTCCCCTTTACCTCGAAAAGTAAGCAATATCGAGTCGAAAAAGCACGTGTTACAAGTGAAGCGCAGCTAACATCGAGTCAATAGGACCGATATACACACAAATTTGACCCTCGAAACCTCGAGACCCTCCTACAATGCCTCCCCGAAACGAAGCAAGCTACATCCGTACCCGTGCCGAGCTCCAATACCTCATCGATGACCAAGTCAACACAAGCCAACGTCAGCTCGTCCGCCGCATCGACAATGTCCTTGCCAAGCTAAAGGAACCTGGACTCACAGAAGAGCATCGAGCTTTGGGAGCGAGGACGCTCCGCTCCCTGTACGAGGACTTGGAGTATGCGAACGAGAGGATCGTGGCGCTGCGGGCGGAGCTGGTTGAAAGAGAGAGGGCTGTGGCGGAATTTGAGGAGAGGCAGAGGCAGGAGCGGCGGGAATACGAGGAGAGGGTGAGGCGGGAGCGCGCGGCAGCGGAGAGGGAGGTGGAGTTGAGGAGGAGAAGGAGAGTGGAGGCGGAGCACGCGGCGGCTACGCGTAGGGCGGCCGGTAGATAGTGGTGAAGAGAGGATAGATTGGGTCACACTCGAGACCGCGGAATGGACTTCAATCGCTCACACGAGAGGTATACGAGGATCTCTCTTTCAAGTCTCTCCGTTATATGTTCGATAGCTGACGCAATGGTCTCGTAGATATTGTATCAACTGCCGCATGGATCAAAGAGACTAATTTGGATAGGATGGCAAGGCCGGACTTTTGAGAAGACGGGATCGACCTTGCGTGAGCGGTGCTCTCCTGACAGGTGCCCTCGGTCATCTTTCGACTCTTCGTCTCCGCTGTGATATCGTCCACTGATGCAATGCTCTCATAGATATTCCCTCAACAGCCATGTGGACCGGAGAGACTGATTGCGAGGGGGTGCCGTGGAGCTGTTGAAGCAGAACAAGTACGACAAATCCAACTTCACACCGTCGGGACACGGGTGCCGATACTGGGTCTATTGCGTGGTGGAACTGCTCCACAAGTCGACTGACGCAACGCTCTCACAGATGATTCATCACCTGCCATATGGACCGGAGAGACCATTTGCAAGTGTAATGGCACAACCAGGCATTCGAAACGATGGAACCAATCTTGCGTAAGTAATGCTCTCCTGAGAGTTGCGAAGTAGTTTCGCTCGTTGAAGTGTCCCCAGCATGCCTTCATGAACTGGCGCAATGCTCTCTGAGATGTTGCACGAAATGCTGCATGAACGGAAGAGAAGACTTCAGTCTCCCGCACGAGTTTCTCTGCTATGTGATCATCGGCGGATGCACTGATCTCGTAGGTATTTCTCGAACGACTGTCAGGATGGGAGAGAGGATCTCAATCATTCCTCTAGGCGTTTCCGTTTTCCAATCAACGACTGACGCAATACTCTCGCAGATAAGCTGTCGTTTCTTGCATGAATGAGCGAGAAGCCGTTTCCGAGGAGGTGGGTTGTGAGGCAAGAAGGAAGTCGTCGCTGTTACTTCGGAAGCAACAACAACACCGAGTTTGGACTCCGCCGGATCTTCTTCAGAGCGACCGAGGAGGCAGACATCGCTATTGTTCTAATCACACACGTCTACGGTCCGCTTCGTCATCCGGCTTTCTACAACACACGGCAGCATGCTGAGCTCGATCTACAGGAAGTCGTCGCCGGCGGAGCTCCAGACATTCTGCGTAGCGAAGGGCCTCGCCCTATCGACTTCAGCTTCGATTATGAAGCAGGCCAACGCCCAGCATACTCGTCTACGCGAAGAGTAAGACAGAGAACCAACGTTTCACTGCCACAATGATCCTCCCGCCGAAATGAGGTTGGCCATCGTGTATGCTCTGCATGATTCCCTCGACTGACCACCAGGCAATTCAGATTGCGGACACTCGAACTCGTCGTAGGCTCCTAAGCGGCGAAGACACCCGAAAGCTGCTTGCTCACCTCTCGCACGGTCTCCGTCGACGCACGAAAAATCAGGGCGGTATCGATCTCACGGTATAGAGAAGCCGCATAAAAGGGGCACGATCTCCGTCACTTTGGTCCCCGGCTAACGCAATGCTCTCGTAGATATGACATCGAACTCTGCGTGAATCGGAGAGACTACTTTATGTGTGAGAGCGGAATCCAAGGGTTTGATCAATGGAGAAGCAAAACGACACATGAAGAATGCACGATCTCCGTCGGTTGAATTACCCACTGAAAGCGAGGCAACCCGTACGGAATCTGCAAGTCCACACTTCCGGACTCTACAGTGGTCCTCAAGCCTTGCAACGTGGTACGCAGGAGTTGGACATTCATGATGCTGTTGACCATCCCACTGACGTTGAGATCTTTTATTCAAGAACCATGCGTGCTCCGAAGACGATCAGCGTTGTGAACACACAGCCAAAACTACCGACGCGAAATGTTTCTAGGGACAGGGCGGGCTCGCGCAGGGACTAGCTGGCCAGCGTTGGACGCATAGCTGCGAGCAGGATGCCCCAATCGATGGACTGAGAAATGGGGAATTTACCAATGGAGAATTTACCATTTCCATGTCGCCATTCTGGGCACATCTTTACGCTCGGAGGCACTCTCTTGACATTTTGGTGTTATTGCTCAATAATATATCGCCGAAAATGAGCACATGCTGGCCGCTCGCACCTCCGCGCTGGCATTCTACACTTGTCAGAAGTCGCAAATCTCCTCGAACCGCCGTGACGATGAGAGAAAGCATTTGAGTCTAACCTCGCAGCTGCTGCTATCCATGTGGCGAGTCTTCGCGTGCAGGAGTGGTGGTGCAGAAGCGGCCGAACTCCACGGCTGCTTCTTGCAATCGGCCGGCATTCGCCAACGCGGTGGACTCGATGCCCTTCCTCAAACAGCTGCAGGCATCTCTGTCTTGTACTTGTGACCGAGGTTACCAGACTGCTGCGCTTGCTACGACTGGGAGAGGGAGACGGAAGCCAGCTACAGGTCGTATTAACAGAGCGTGAGAAGAATCGGCGCGGTCAGCATGCCAGAACCGGCACTGACGAGGCATTCTCCAGCCATAGCGACAGAAGCATTGTGTCCAACTGTCCATGTCAAGTGGTACGGGTTGCTGGGCGGGCGAGGCATCGCCTAGACGAGCAGGGCTATGGATACAGGTCCAAGCTAGGCCTTGGACCTGGTCGCTGACCTGTCCAAGCAGATGTCAGTGACTCAGCCAGCTTGCAAGTCTTCGATCACTGCCTCAAGAAGGCTTCGATTGAGTTTTCGACGCTCAGTGCTATTCCTGGAGAATACGGTCTGCACAGCAGGATCCTTGTTGACTGCTCCGAGCACTGCCACTTTCTTCGGAAAATGTTTCTGCCCAAAACTGGAGTGAACCCGCCTTGTCGCTCGCCCTCCTCTTCATCTCTTCCTCGTACGGAGCCAGTCTGCCACACACTCATCCTGCCAGATACATATCCTGCCAGAGACCCATTCTGTCATCCCAAGACTAGACAAGACAACAATATCAGCAATCATGCTCGCCTGGAAGAGTACCATCATCCTCGCCCTCATCACGGCCGCCTCTGCCGTGCAGGATTACGGAGTATGGGCCTCCTCTCACCACACCCGTTGCAGCGTACTTACAAAGTCCACAGAAATGCACGACTGTGGGATCCCTCAAAGTGGGCAAGGGCGACAACCCGTACGGGATCTGCACGTCTCATCTCCTATCCGGCGAGGTAGTCATCAAGCCTTGCAACAAGGTATGCAGAAGTTCGGACATTTCGACGTTGTTGAAGATTCCACTGACGTTGACATCGTTTCCTTTTTCCAGAACAATAAGTGCCCCGAGGACGATGGATACTGCCAAATGGACGAAGCAAGCCCCGACGCGAACTGTGATCGTCTTCATCGTCTTTGAGGACAGAGTTTTTCTCGGCCAAGGCTGCAAAGGGAGGTGGTTTTGGACTCGCCGGACGGGAATCGCGTGCGGACGGAACACAAATTCAAGATCGTCCTGGCGGTATTGACGACTGCCCTCATCGGTCTGCTGCGACTGCGTTGTGAAGGATATCTCAGGCATTCATTCATACACTTGTTGCAAATCGATGCTTTGATCTGTGTTCTCGTCCTCTCCATCGCCAGCCGGCAATACTGCTTTACAGCAGCGACTCAAGCTGCTCTACACTCCGCGTCGTGATTTGTGATTGCTGGCCGTCGTCCAGACCCAGACTTCAGCGCCCATCCCGTGCTCAGCCAGTACATCCGAGAGCTCGTCAACTCTGCCTTCGGCGCCGCTAACACCGGCTCTAAGGGCGATCAGTATCTGGAGAGAGAGACGTGATGTGTGGAAGAATGTAGCATGCGATGTCCAACATCCGCGATCCGATGGGAGCCGTCTTCTTAGTTATGTTCGTAAGCGATCGCAAAGGCCATGCAGTGGTCCCTTGCAGGGTCGCAGACCACCATCGATGCAGTCGACTCAATAACACGACCAAACTTCACATACGTCGACAGGTCCGTGAAGTTCGAGCTGCTCAATCGACGGCAAGGCGAAGGCCATCGACCTCGAGACCATCAGTGGCTCTCGATGCGAAGTCCACGGGTTGATGGTCACGACCAACATGGAAGACAACGTGGAAAGCAAGTTCGAGAGACAATGTGTTGAGAAAGAAGAAATCATTCCAAAGCTCGCTACATTATTGTCCTTCATGCGTCATCAAATCGTCGTGATTACACCCTCACTTCTTCGCATGTCCCTTCATCGTGCTACAACCATCCAAGTCAGCTCGCGCTCCTCAAACAGCAGCCGTCATCGAGAGACAAACCTGTTCCACAAGTTCGAGATCAATCCCGAGGGCGCCGTGTTCTGATCCTTGATCGAGGCTCTCCGCGCGTTGGCAGCGGGAGACTCGCGTTTGAACTCTTGGAAACCAGCGAGGCCGCCCTGATGATCGTTAGTATCGCTGCGATGTTGTTGGCGATGATGATGGAAGAGGTGGACTGACTTTGCGGCTCGCGGAGCTGGAGGAGCGACGGGTCTTTTGGTCGGTGACGGGAGAAGACATGGTGTAGTTGATGTTGACCAATGGTGGTATTGTTTGAATTGTTGATGTGGATTGGTGTTGCTTGGACTGTTGATATGGATTCCTTCGTTCGTGTTGGAGTTCAGATGTCGATGTGCAATCAAGAAGAACCAGAAGGGAGACGACAGAAGATCTATAAGCACGATCAACCCTGGCCCATTACAAACAATGCCACGCCATCATGCCAGACAAAGGCGTCTCGTGCTCGACTCTGTCCCGTCATCGAATCCAGACCCAACAGGCCCTTCGATGCCCAGCCATGCCCCAACTCCCACGCATGATTGGCCGACACCCCCATCGATCCCCAGATCCCAGATCTCCTTGCATCGATTAAATGCCTCTAATGTTTCGATTGACTGGTTCGGCATACGTAGGCCGTAGAGATTTGTGGAGTGTGGACTCTGTGGGGAGATGTTTAAACCAGGGGTGCAGGTTTTGTGGGGAGATCGACGACGTCATGGACAATGGATGGGAATCGTCGAACGATGAACGGCGGACCTGGAACCGTGGTCCTTGTTGTCGTGGGGAGTTCAGTCCGGACGGGCCGGCGAGTGGTGGCATCGTGGTGTGAGATCGTCAGACATGAAACGTGGTGATGTTGCGGCGTCGATGTCGGTCGCATGTGATCGTTGGAGGCATCGTCGTGTCTGCGAGATGAGTTATGACGAGCCTTCACGCACGCACTCATCGAACCAAGACAAGGCGTGCTTGGAATGCTTGACTGATTCTTGTACTTACCCCAAGGATTGAAAGGAACAGCAACGCATCCTTCGACTGGGGCTGATCATCCTCGGGGACGGACGCCTTCAACTGGAGGAGACAGACTCATGGACCGATGTCTCCCCCTTCACATGATGCATGCATGCTTTGGAGTCGGTCGAACGTCGGCATCGAGCGACTACATCAAGATGATACTTGACGAATCGATCATTGCGGTCGCGAAGCATTCGGCAGTTGGCACTCTAAGATCAGAGAGACGTCGGCTTGATACTCCCACGGGAAGCGGATAATGGAGCAGGCCATCAGCAGCAGACAACGTGCGCGTCGACGAGAACTACACAAATTCACAGCACAACCTCAGACCGCTGCCCGATCAGCCTGCCGGAAGACGTGAACAGGAATCGACTTGCTCCCATTGCATAACGCCCTACCACCATCATCTTGCGGCACGCCGACTTCGAGGAGAGGTCCACGGATTGTCGCATCTTCATCAAGCCGCTCACCAACAGTCCTGCCGTTAGACATGAACAGGACTCAACGGCATCGACATGACGCTCGACCCTCGCCATCTCACCGCACCCTCACATTTCTCCCCTCTTCCAACAGGGGGCATGAGACCACAAGCACAGGCAAAGTAGTGGTAGTAGGTCGGCTATCAGCTCATCTCCTACGAACCTTTCCAAGCCTCCCTCACCCAACCTCTCGCTCTGTCCCACAACTTCATCAATCTGTTCAACCCAGCTCCCTCGCTCTCACATCACAATCTTTCATCCTAGCATCCCTTCCCTTCCTCGCATCCCATGCGCCATCGTGGTAGTGGTATCTCATATTGCATTCCGTGCGCCTCATGAGTGAAATCCAAAAAGAACGCCCAAGCAAAGACAAGTCAAAAGTACAGATCCCCGATGCCCCATTTCCGTTGCCATTCTGATGCAATCTTGTCCTTCTCCATGCCCGATTAACTCCTGTGATCGTGTGCGTGGCCGTCGTGGCAATCCAATTCCGAGATGTGTAAAGCAAAACAAGGGCGCTCGCTCGCGCATTAAAATCAGTAAAATCAAGGAAAGCAAAAATTGCAATGACGCCGTGCCCGCTCTGTCTATTCCAGGTCATTCTGAGCATCATATCAGAAACAAAGAAAAAAAAAAAAAAAAGACCAAATCCGAGAGGAAGAAGAGAGGAAGCAGCGACCGGATCCAAGCGGCTAGCATGTCGAGATCCGTCATCGCGGCGGAGTCGAGGCGATCGAAGGTGCAGATGGGACTGGAGTACCAGGCTTTGGCGTCGAGTTACCACTGATCGAAGACCGCTTCGCGCCCTGTTGCTGAACATGGATTTTCTTCCGCAGCGAGTGAAGTCGAGCACGAGCGCCATCGATGACTGTGGGAATCGTTAGCAACGAGACAGACACATCGTATATCATACGAGAAACTCACGCTTGATGACCTTCTGCCTATCCTCCGTCTCCATGCCATTGATGACCTCCGTAGCAGGTTTCTGGCTCTTCGAACTCGGCTTGCGCATCAGAGGTTCATCGTCGTTCTCCAACACGGCTTCCCACAGCATGATGGCAGTCTTGTAGCCCAACTCGCAGTCGTTCAGCTCCTGCCCCACGAGTTCAGTGACAGCGGCGGCGGTGCTCATCTCCACAGCACGGTCGAACATGAGTCGCTCGGCGGTAATACCGCTCGTGATGGAGATTTGCTCGGCAGAAGTGGCAATTCCACCTGCAGATGAAGAGCCATTGTCGTGGTTTTTCGGGTGGCCTGGATGAGTCTCGGGAAGTTGGCTTTGGGCGAGCTGCAGTCTGCGACCAACGACTTCGGACTTTTCGAGGCATTCGTTGAAGCGGGTACGAGACCACTTGACGACGGCGAAGATGCGAGTGGCCACGTTTGATGCTTGGTTCGAGATATTGTCCGGTGCAACGGCCTCGGTCCGGTCACGCCTCTCCCACCAGTACCCAGCAAGACTGATAGTCTTGGTAAGGATGGCGAGAGCTTTGACGTACAATACCAAAGCCTCCTCAGCAACTCCGACAATCGCAATCGTAGTCATGTCTTTGTCCTCTTCTTCGTTTGAGCCTTCCTGGGTGCCAATCTGCTGAATGCCAAGACCGTCTTGTGTTGATGGAGTGGCGGGAAGGAGTTGGCGGTACTTGACTTCTGCAAAGCCGAAGATCACGTCGCTACGATGAGCCGCGTCTTCCATGGTGCGGACTAGCTTAGTGTCCTCATCCATGGGAGTCTTGACATCGTTTGAGTCTCCGTATGTCAAAGCGCCTTGAGATGAAGGGTACTGAGGGAAAGCTCCATAGCCGCGAGGAGGCGATGGACCCTTGCCGAACGGTGGTGAAGTGCCCAGAGCGCCAAATAGTCGAACATTGGCGGCATTTAAAGCCTTGGTGAGCATATTGGTGGCAGATTGCGGCGACGGAGCATAACGTCTCTCAAAGGACCCAGCACGCTGGTGCGAGGCTCTGCCAGTCATCATCTGCAAGGCGCGAGACGGACTTGCAGGTTGACCGCCTGTTGTTGAAGTCGGTTGGCCTTGAGTTGTGGCGCGTCGAACGATGGCGCGTTGATTGGGGTTTGAGATGGCGTCTAACTCGTCGGCAAATGCATTGACCTCAACGGCACGCTTCTCAATGACAACATACTCCTTCTCGAAATTCAGATCATGCGCAGTACGCTCCCTCGCCTCACGAGTAGAGCGCTCGTCGTGTCGCTGCTCGGCCTCAATGGTTGGCTCGCGCACCAGAGGAGGTCCAGCAAGTGGCGATGACCGACTTGCACGTCTCTGCATTGGCGCCACAGGTGCCATCGGCACCTGCTGCTGGTGAAGTTCCTGTCTTCCCGGCGCGGTGATGTGAGCAACAATTGTCGGTCGACGTTGCTCGCGCTCACGATGGCTCGGCTGTCGCTTGATTGCCATTCCTTCGGGTTGATTCTGGCTACCGCTGGTAGACTTCCTCCGACCCATGTCTACACTTGGTCGACGACGAAGGTCTGGATCTGAAGGCTTCCGGGAGCTCTGCGCTTGACCCGCTTCTGACGGTCTCCGAGGGATTGATGAAGATGGCTCAGGTGTTCCACGAGGTGATTCCGGGACGTCCATCGCCTTTCCCATCTTATGACTGACATCCCTCTCCTCGGTCTCCTCATCTGTGGTCTCCGGAGGCGCCGGAGGAGTCACTTCTTGAGGTCGATCTTCCGGAGCGAGTCCAGGGATCTCGCCAGTGATCACAGGATCAACAAGCATCTCATCGTATGTCATACGTTCCAATGGGCTTTTCTTCAACAGCGCACGAATCAAGTCCTTCATTCCTCTGCTGATGGTCATGTTTTTGTTGTCAAACACAATCAAATCATTCGTCTTGTTGATCTTCCTAAGCAGCTCAACATGGTTCTGCGCGCGAAATGGAGGCTTTCCGACCACCATCTCGTACAAGACAGTACCAGCAGACCAGAGATCGGACCGCGAGTCGTACTTCTCGTAGCTGAGGATCTCGGGAGCCATATACAATGGAGAACCGCACAAAGTCTCGGCCATGGCAGTGTCAGGAAGGTAGCGAGCGAATCCGAAGTCGGCGATCTTGAGCATGGGTAGCGAGGCCACACCGGCTGCTGGGATCAAGGAGTCCACGCTCTCAGCGAAGGGCTGATCTTCAGGCCGGAGAGACGACATGTAGGTCGGTGCCGGGTTTAGAAGCAGGTTTTGTGGTTTAATGTCCCGGTGTATGCAATCTCTCGCTCGGAGATACTGCATGGCGCTGGCGATTTGCTTGAAGAAATGTCGACTCAACACCTCGTTCAGTCCTCCAAACTCAGGGTTGGGATACCTCCGGAAAATGTCCGAAGTCTCTGGAAGAGTGGGTAAGAGGTGCCGCTTCTTCATGAATTGTGCCAGGTCCGACAGTTGGCAGTACTCCATAATCAGATAGATGTACGAAGTAGTGCTCTCGATGTTGAACAGCTGGACAATGTGAGGATGCGTGACGCTTTTTAGAATGTTGATCTCCTTGCCCAGGTTTTCCTTGAGTTTCTTAGTCAACTTGGTGACATGGACAGCTTTGATGGCAACATAAGACCTCGACTTCTGCGTTGTCCGTTAGCATGGCTGCCACAGCTTGGCCACTACTCGACTTGTCCTCGAGATGTGTGTCAGGATCACTCACCCTGTGCTGGGCCAGATAGACCGTAGCGAAACTGCCTTTTCCAATCTCTTTCCCTCTGCGAAAGTCACCGATGTATTCCAAGGGTTCATGATCTGACTGTTGCTGGGAGGGTCCCGGCCGCCTCGAGGACGGTGGGGCCCTGGGTAACGCCATGATGGCGGTAGTGTTGGTGTGATTGTCCTCCAATGCAGCTCGTCTCTTTCTTGTATGCTCTAGGTGTTGTTCTCGAGGTTGTCGTGGCTCGCAATGTGCATGTAGGTGTATGTGCAAGGTACTCTGCAGGTCTCGATGGATCGGTTGCTGGGGCGGATGTTCGTGAACGCTTGGCAGGTCTATGCAGGAGTCATTAACACAGATGAACGAGTGGAGACAGTCGGTCGAGGACACGTGAGGGAGGGCAGAGTCGCGGTGTTCTCGTGATGGGCGCGGGCAGACAGTGGCGGCGTGTGGCAGTTGACGCGGTGACTCGCAGGTGGTAGCTTAGGACTCAGGTCCGATGATGCGGTCTCAGGCTCAAGCGGTCGAGGAGGCGGGAGAGGGTGTTCCAAGGCGGACTGCCGGGAGCGCAGTGAATGGAGGGAGTCCGGACGGAGGAACAGCAGTCGCTGGAGATGATTCGATGGTGTGACGCAGGGAGAGCAGTTGAGGTGTAAGGTAGCAACCAGGTCGTCCCCATGCAGGTGATGGGATGGAGGTGGACGAGCTGCTAGTCGCGAGTGGACGTCGACTGAAACGGCCTAGCGCTGGCGCGATAACGGCGATAAGGTACCGAGAGAGCCGCGGACTGCTGTGTACGACTTGTGACCTGGACATGTGCCGTCCTATAGGGTGGTCGTGTTGAGTGATGAGTAGACCAGACTGCCTTACGCGGACATTGATGGACCACGGTGGCACAGTGTATGTTCGAGGATGGCAGGCAGCGAGAGCAGGTCCAGGCCCACCTTGCTGGCGGCCTCTCCTTGAATGATGACTTCGCCGAGGAGGCAGTTGTTAAGGTATTGACGATTTCCACCCTTCGGATTGCCTCACCGATCACGCGCGAACTCGTTCCAGCTTCGTCATTCGCACTGCGGCGCTGACAGCACCACACGACCTCGAGACGGCGCCGCTGAGGGAGTTTATACTTGTTTGACAGTACTCGCTACACTCATCGCCATTCTTATCTGCCACGCAACGTCCTCGACAGCAACAGCCTCCACGCCACGTGCTCTCGCGTTCCTTGGTACCTCCAAGCAGATAGGCGTATTGATTGGAATATTAACGACGCTATCACCTTATCAAAGAACCTCCGCACCTGTTCCTTGTCACTCTGTCTGGGGAAGCACATCCTCCCGCCTCCCCGCGCACCTATAGCGAAACATCTCCAGCCTCGACTCCCGGGTCCTAGTCTTGGTTGGCACACAATCCTTCAGTCATGCAGACTTGCCTGCCGAAACCTTCCCATTCGAAAGCAGCAGCCCGATGCGGCAGCGCTTCCAAGATCTCTGATTCGAGCACGCTCCACGCGCGGCCTCTTGACAGGCACCAATTGATCATGAACAGCTAGCGGCGATGATGTGCCTGCTCCGCACGCCTTGGAGGCTCGAGGTGGCACGACTTCTTAGAGCTCCATGGAGCTGTGGGAAGACTAGGCTACCAATGGACAGTGCACTTATGCGGCGGCTATGAGAGCTTCCTCTGCACATCACTGATCGGTGGGCGATAACGCCATTGCTGGTGCTATAAGGTAGTTACGAGTTTGTTTGCTGTATCGCGTGCATGATACGTAGAATCGTAGACAGCGTAAAGCGCGCCTTATCGCTGGAGCGAAATGCACTATGAATCCGGAATGAGCATTTGAATGATTAGGTCTGTTGTAGCAACCGCCATGCCTCGTAGCTTTTGAAGAAACCAAGATGCTGAGCTGCGGACCGCGTGCCGTGGAGCATGGATGCAGAACGAGATGCATTGGATTGGAGTGCTATCTGCTACGTGGACTGCTCGTCGTGCTCCCAGCGGGATCAACAACCATCGAGAGGGTGCGCAGGCATCAGCGCGATACAGCTCTGAAGGACATCGAGTGACACTCGTCGAGTGCACGTCCTGCCAGAGGACTATCACAATGCTGGAGTGTTGTTGAAGTCTCGCCCACAATTGTGAAAATTTCAATCCCATCAGCAGCAAACCACGACCAGCGCCCATTTGCATCTCCAACTCCCACCACCTCCCACCATCCACCTCGCCCTCATCATCACCTCACGACCACCAACAAAAAGATGTACTCCCTTCTCGGACACCCCCAACTCATCGCCACAACAAAGTGACCCATCGAGAAGCGGGCTTCCTATAATCCAGGAACTGGTATCCATTCTACCGGCCCACACCTTCCGAAGAAAGCTGGCATATAGACGCCTTGGATTTTTTTGGCTCCGAAGAGACAAAAGCGGCAGGTCCATACGTGGCTGGGCTGGATGCTTTTGATGGCCGGAGAAAGAGAGGAGCGGAGGGAAGAAAATGCTTTATGCTTGCTGTGTGGGCAGGCGCTAGCGGCCCGGGAGGAAGGAGCCGTCGCTGGGAGGGAAGGAACGCCGCGGGATGGAAAGTGCTGAGAGACGGCAAGAACTACTTAACGCATGTTTTGTAGGTCTTGCTGTCTTTCCATTCCAAAGAATGATACGACTACTTAGCACGTATTGCTAGAATATCTAAAAGACTATCTATCAAGTCCTGCCAACCTACGTGGACGCCTTTTTGCCTTGCCCTCTTGTCTTCCTGACACGACTGCAACGATGGCCATTCCGCGAATCTAGTCCCCAAGAAACCGATTTGTCTACGAGCCTGCAGATGCATCGACGCCGTCGGACCACCCTGTGCCTGGCATATACGGAGACTCTGTACTTGCTCTGTACTGCTCTGTAGTGTTCAGCTTGCACCTGTAGCACTCTTGGATTTTATCTTGCCAGCAACAAGTCTCTTGCGTTTTCCATAGACAGCTTGTTTTGACCTGGACAGCGCTCTCGCTATCTCTGCGTCGTCGGCACCTTCCGCGGTCATGGTCGAGAGCCTAGATGCCTCCTCTTGCGTCCATGCTCGCGGAGCATGCTTTCCGTCTTTCTCCCAGCTTGCGAATCTCTGGATTCCCCATTCAATGGCGCAGGTCGTCCTGCCCAGTGCCGCAGCAATCTCCTCTCTGCTAGCACCAGACGCGCTCATTGCACGGACCTGAGAAAAATCTTGCGGCGTCCATCTTCTGCGTTCGCCCTCAAAGCCATAGAAATTTCGTGGCAAATTTCCGGAGCGTTTTAGCTCCTGATATTCACGCGCCACGGTGGTAGAAAAAGGCGGATTTGGTACCTTTCTGAGTGAAGCCCAACGCTCGGTGACCGAAAATTTCGTGCGCGACACGAGCAAAGCCACCTGAGGTATGCTTAGGCCCTCGTGGCATCGAAGATGCAGTATCCGAGCATCGTCATCGTTTGAGAAACGAATTCTACGCGATGTCTTTGGTGGCTGTTCAGGCATTCGTCCAGACAATACACGGAGGCGTTGTGAAAGAGACATCGTACTCCGATGAGGAAACAGTTCGCTGATGCGAGTCCATTGCAACTTCTGCTGTCTCGCTGACAATAGTCGCGCATCTTCCTCTGGAGTGAACGGTCTGCCAGGGCCACTCGATCTGTAGGCGATATCGCCTCTTTTGCGCAGCTTATGGGCATGTGTTCGGACTGACGTCCACGATCGCTTGAGTTTGGCTGCAATCTCGTGATGGGTCTTGCCGGACTTGTAAAGCGTCGAGAGAGTGTCACTCTCCTCGGCGCTCCATATTTGGCCACTCCGCTGAGGAACATGTTGGACCAAGGGAGCTTGAGACGGCGGAGGTTGGGATGGCGCAGGCTGAGATGGGAGAGACTGA
Organism: Zymoseptoria ardabiliae STIR04_1.1.2; assembly: GCA_000223765.2. Taxonomy (NCBI): domain Eukaryota; kingdom Fungi; phylum Ascomycota; class Dothideomycetes; order Mycosphaerellales; family Mycosphaerellaceae; genus Zymoseptoria; species Zymoseptoria ardabiliae. Next base: position 32,911 of record AFIV01000304.1, read on the forward strand.
GATGGCAGAGATTGCGATGGCAGGCGCGGAGATGGCAGAGGCTGAACAGACGGCGAAACTTGAGTTGGCGAAGGCTGCTGAGATGCCGCGGACGTCAAAGCCCGACATGGAAAAGTCTGAGGCAGAATCCAAAAAGCCGTGTAGACATTGGAAACGTTGGTCTTGCGCGCGAAAGGACAAGCGTTACCGGCTACTCGAAAGAGTATTCGAAAGAGGCGGAGCATCTCGTCCGCGCTGTCTTCTTGAGACTGATGCCTCACGCATACCGCCGGAGACCAGCCCGCGCAGAGACTGAATTGTCGAGAAGGCTGCGTGAGACTGTAATCTGATGAGATAGACGTGCGTCTGGATTTATGAAGATCGACTGCGTGGCAGGATGATCGTGGTGGATGTTTCTTCGAGACGCGCTTCCGCTTCCAGGTTGACCTCAAGAGATTTGTGATGAGAGCAACTCAATGCCACAGTAGACTTGAGAACGTCGCTTTTGCGTTTCAGATGGGTTCTGAATCTTCGGATCTCCGGCCCCATATGGGCGTTCGCCTGGGAGTGAAACGAAGACACCCCCGGTCGCCCAGAAAGCGCAATCATCACCGCCGCCACGATCTCTGCGAGAATCACAATGGGAGACAATCTCACATCCGAAGCGCTCGCTATTTGCAGGGCCTGTGCGAGAGAGCTTCACCATGAATACAAACAGTCAAGTCCGTCTTCTCTTTCCTCCTCGATCAGGTTTTCAATTCTTTCCCAAACCCCATCTGTTTTCGCTTGATACACGTTCGGATCGCGAAAATCAGGCTTGAACCATGTCCGTCAGCGCCGGCATTGCCCTATCAATTCGCCTATTGGTCCTCTCCGCGACGATACGACATGCCCTGGCGGACCGAGAGGAGCGTTTTACGTCAGTGACATCGACATGGACGCTGACTATAACTGTGTTTCCCACTGCTGTGGACAGTCCGACAGCTTCAATACCAATAGCAGCCTCGATCTCGACTTCAGCGCCCAATATGTCCTCGAGTTCATTCCAGGATGAGGTTCTCAACAGCACGAATTACTACCGCAAACAATTCCAAGTCGAGCCGGTGACCTGGAACGACACGCTCGCGGACTTTGCGGACGACTATGTGAAAGGCTGCATCTGGAAACATTCTGTGAGAATTTCTCACGCCAATTGCCTTCCACACGCCCACTGACATTTCCCAAAGGGCGGTCCATATGGCGAAAACCTCGCTTCCGGCTACGAAACCACAGCATTAGCCATCGACGCCTGGGGCGACGAAGAGCATCTCTACAACTGGGCAAAACAGAAGTTCTCGGAGGGCGCCGGCCATTTCACACAGCTGGTCTGGAGCAACACTACGACCGTGGGATGTGGAGTGGTCAACTGCACGGAGGAGGGAAAGGGAAACGTGCAAGGCCGATATCTGATCTGCGAGTACTGGCCGAGGGGCAATGTTCAGACGCAGTTCGGCTATAATGTGAGAAAGCCCGGAACGGCGAAGGACGGCACGCCGGGGTTTGGCGGAGCGGGGAGGAGTGTGGAGGTGAAGGGCGTGGTCGCTGCGCTGGCCGCGGTGACGATATTGTTGGCGGTTGTAGCGTAGATGAACGAATGATACCCAAAGTTTGCTTTCTTCCTCGACTTCCGATTCGTTCTCTTGAAAGGCTTCACTGCGAGACGCACGAGGACTGCCTGCCAGATCGGTGACATAGGTGGAATTCAACGCTTGCTGCTGTACATCAAGAGGGTATCGAGCCGTGGGAATGGCCAGTTCCCGGCAGGCTCAGCTCTCTCACCAAAATCTCCACAGGTCTCTGCCCGACCATTCTTCCTCCCCAAATATGCACACGCTCTTTACATCTCCTCCTACTTCGTCGCGCTCTCGACCTTCGCCTTCGCCTGTGCCGCCAAATCCTTCGCCTGATCCACAATGCCCTCCGCCTTGTTCTCCGCCACTTGCAGTCCCTCTTTCGCCTTGTTTTCGAGCGCCTTCTCGCGTCCGCCCATGTACCAGTGGTTGACGAAGCGGTATCCCTGCGTCGCTTGTGCGCTGAAGTTGACCAGATGGCAGCCGAAGAGGAGGTAGTTGGCGGGCGTGACGGCAAAAGCGTAGCGCATGAAGACGCCGGAGTAGCCGCAGAGGGCGGCGGTCATACGGCCAGAGATGCTGTGAGAGAAAGTGTTAGCGGAGGTCCTGGAGAGCTGAATGGAGGTTGTGGTGAGACGAACATTTCGGGGTCCTTCTTTACGTCCATTACTGCTGCGATTGGAATGCCAAAGTTGCTGGCTGGTCCCCAGAAGTCTGCGCGAGGAGCGTTATGTCAGTTGCAATTCCTTCATGCCATGCGGTCCTCGTGTGCGGTCGTTCCTTCATTGGGGTGGCCGGCAGTACATACGTGTGCTGCAGAAGTAGTCTGTGTAGGGATTGCTGCGGATTTTGGCATTCAATGCCTTGATTGCGGCCGCCATGATCGCTGTGGTATGTCGGAGGGATTCGTGCTGGCGACAACAAGGTTGGAGGAGTGATTGCTCGGCAGTGCGAGTGTGGTTTGAGTGCGGTTCAAGGTCAGATTGAGCTTGGGGAGCTCAGTGAAGATCTGCCTCTCCCCACACCCCGGCCCGCAGGAATTCGAGGTGGAAGGCCGGCGACTGTGCTTCTTGTCCTCAACAACATCACGATCGGACATGCCCCCGAGGTTGATTGATACACGTACACCGAAAGGTCTCTCACCCTCGTCGATGGACCGCGGAAATCAATCGCTTTCTCGATGGCATTGTTGATACTGGCACCGAAGTGGCCAAGAGCACTCGACGAAGGAGAAACGAATACCGGACCTGTCACATACACGGACAAGCCATCATGACACCTACGAGCAGACCGGTTGGACGGGACTGAAAAACTTACGATACAATGGCGACATGGCTTCATTGGTACATATCCTCGCTACGACGTAACACGTACGTCTGAGCACGTCGCCCTCGTGATATTGGACCATGATCTCAGGACTGAAACACTCCGGTCCTCGTTCGCGGCCATCTCTTTGCATTTCCTCGCCCGTTGCTCTCGCGACAACTTCCATCCTGGACTCGCGGCATGATTTCCTCATCTGCTTGGTGAAAGCAAGCACGTACGGCAGTTCTTATTCGGGCAAACCCCGGAAGACTTTGATTCTCCAACAATCTTCAATCTGTGCTACTCGAAGTTAGCATGGTCCCTCGATCGCGCACTAATAGAATCAACTCACTATTCGGGACCCATGGTGACTCCGAACTTCCAAGAACCGTCCATCTTCACCCAAATCGCCTTGGTACCCGGGAAAAGGCTGGAGTCGATGACCAAGAACTCGTAACGTTCGCTGTCCAAGAACAGCGCATTCAACTCCTCCAAGAGGTCGGCGAAACCGTAATCGACGAATAGCCTCTCGATGATCCCCATGTGGTTTTCCACGGAGAGGCCGGCGACGAAGAGCGGGTCCATCATCCGTGCGAAGATGAAGCCGGCGTGGTATGGGAGCTTGTCGTAAATTGAGTGCAAGCAGTCGCGGACTGGCTTCGTGGCCGCGAAACGGGCTTTGGTGAGGAAGTCCTCTGGGAACAGCAGTCGCATATGATCTGGCATGGTGGGTGGTGTCTTGTCGGCTGTTGTGGAGTGGAGTGCGGTATTGTACGGTTGGGTTGTTGCTCTCCATGTTTGCGATTGCTGAATTTCTTATAGTGACTGTTGCCATATTTCTGCGACCCGTCAGGTACACACCGCAGTTGACGGCCCTGAGTTGACCATTCTGTGGTAGGGGTTCCCAATCCGGACGCTCGAACAGTGGTATGGCCCCTCAGATGTCCGGGACGCTAAGCTTTTATTTTCCGGATCGAAGTTGCGTCTAGCAGTGATTCTGTACACCTTAAATATCTGCCTCCGGATGGTCTGCTGGCCTCGCTTGCGAAATGTGCCTCGATCAAGACCTTCAACCACAGCACAGATGGATGCCGCACGCATCGGTGCACTGACTGTCGACCAGAGACGCGAAGGTGTAGCCGACCCGCAGGTTTGAGTGTCGAAATGCTTCAACATTTTCTTCGACATCATCAATGCTGTTGTTCGATGCAGGATCATGTACAGCCCGATGCCACGAAGCATAGCAACAAGCCTCAAACGCGGCTGTGTGCAATGGCGGAAGTCTATATAAGCATCTAGCGCATCCTTCTGCGCCCATATATACCAGATCTAGACCAGCTGCCACAAGCTTTCCTCATCCGTCTCTTCACCCATGAATAAGGTACATAATTCCTCATACACTGCAAACATGCACAGCTCTGCAGCCTTCTACCTAGCACTAGCAGCATCCACCCTCAACTCAGTATCAGCACGATGGGTATCAACGACAACCTTCATGTTCGACGGCGACACCCTCCCAACCGGCCTTATAGTATCAACAGACACAATCGAAGACCTTGCAGACGCCGACTCCACGGCAAAATTCAACCACCAATTCAACGCTGAGAACGGACAAGTCAGCGACGATTTCCTACAACTCACCGTGCCGGGAGGCCAGAGTGAGAGTCCGATTCAATGCGGAGAGGTGTCGACGGAGTTTGAGGTCATGTACGCGAGTGTCTCCACATATGCTATTTTGACAGATGAAGCTGGGAAATGCAATGGTATGGAGCGTCATCCTGCGAATGACGCCTCATGACTTACGATCTGTCAGGCATGTTCTTCTACCACAACGACAGCCAAGAAATCGACATTGAATGGATTAGCGACCCGGAGTCGACTTCCAACATGAATACCAATAACGGCACACGAGTAATGCAGTATACCAACCAAGGCCCTCACGGCACGGAAGACTCGATTGAAGTCAATGGCCAAGCTCCCGACGATGCGACATCTGCAGTCCACGAGTATCGGATTGACTGGACCGAAGGCATGAGCAGTTTCTATCTGGACGGCGTCTTCCAGCAGCAAATCGACGAGAATGTGCCTACGACATCTGGAGCATGGACGTGGAATGCGTGGACGTGAGTTTCCTTCGTTGACTATGCTGAGTTGTCCATCTAGCTGATCGAGCTTCGTGTTCAGGAATGGCGATCCGGAGTTCACGGTCGGTCCTCCACGGAACGATGCGGTCTTTAAGATCCAGCGAATCGTCATGCGGTATAACACCACTGCAGATGGCTCTCAAGGAGAAGGTCCTTCGATGTCAAACACTTCGCAGAGCAACAAGGAGTCGGCTGGCCCGCAAAGTGTGGGGTCTTCGGGAATTGCGCTCGCGGGTCCAGAGACGTTGTTTTCGCTGGCAGTAGCAGGAAGCTTGATCGCTCGATGGCTGTCATGAAAAGATGGACGCGAGGCGTGCCAGTGGCTGTGGTACGCGTGGAGCATGTACGGTAGTGTCGACCAGTTGAATTACGAGATGCAAGATCATGTCGCCGTACGTGGTCGACTCAATCAAGCCAGATCATCCTCGGTCGCTTCCTCCTCCTCGCTTTCGCCTTCCATGCCCGCGAGTTCTGCCATCATCTTCTCACCTTTCGCCTCTGTACCCGCTTGCACCACAAAATTTGGCGCAACTTCACACTCCGTGAGTTTCGTGCGGTCCTCCTCGTCGTCATCACGGGCAGGCTTCTTTTTCTTCGCTTTGCCATCCTCCTCAGTCGCGGCCTCAGCTGGCTCTGCCGGAATAGGCTTCATTCCCTCAATACGTGCTCGCCTGCCAACAATACATCCGGTCAATTGCACGCCATCTCCGACTTTCACACCGTCCATGAGCAGACATCGTGTGAGCTTGACATAGTTTCCGATCTCGCAGTTCGCACCGACGACACTCTCCTTGATCACACTCCGGATTCCGATCTTGACATTCTCGGCTATCAAGCTGTCTTCCTGGGCGACTCGAGACTGTAGGCCAACAGTTGCTGATGGATGGATTTTGTGCTCCGGAGCAAGAGGGTGGGTGGGAAAGGTCTGTTTCGCAAGGTAGAGTGAGACGCTGAGCAGTGCAGCAGATGTGTCGATACGGCGTATGAGAGGATGATCAGCAGTCGGAAGGCCAGAGGGCGAATTTGGCTGAATGTACGCAAGCAGTGGTGGCACGTCAAGCGGCTCGAGGCCTTTCGCTAGCGGTGCGCGAGAGCCAACTCGACTTGCAAAAGTAGTGTCTGTTGCGGGTCGTACAGGGAACGAAATTTTGGTACTTGAAAGTTGCGCGGCGTCGGCGATGTCTTCCTCAATCTGAGAGTGTTCCATGTCTTCGACCGAGGCTTCGTGCTGGTTGAACACTTCGTCCAGTCCGAGCTTCTCGCCGAGGCCATTCTGCCACTGCGCTTTTGCCCACCAACCCAAGACATCCTCGCTGATCGAGTCGAACGATTCATTCCGTGCGGCGAAGTCTTTGACCCATTTGGGGAATACGTATACGTGCGCATCTCGATGCTTCATCTTCAGCTTGACGCGACCATACTTTTGGGTCAGTTGAACGCGCATCTTGAACACGCCATTGTTCTCTTCGATCGAGTCCTTCAGAGAGTCCGTGGGTATGCTCAAGGCGACTGTCTCAACTTCTGGCCGCAAGGAACCATGTGGTGGAGGCACGGCAGGTCGTGGCAGTAGTGTCGTGGCGATGAAGTCTGTTTCATCATTCTTGTTGCTGATACCTTCAAGTCCTTGCGTCGGATAGTAGACGCCAAGTCCGCCTTTACGCTTCTTGCTGGAGGATAGAGGGTTGAGTGTCATCCACTGCTGCAATATCCTGCCTCCGTCCAGTTCCGAGACGAGATCACAAGGGAGAATTACGAAATCTGAAGTGATGCGCTTCTGGACTTCGGCTAGACGAAGAATGGCGCCGGTTCCTGTGGTTTGTTCCAAGTCCTTTGGGGCCAAGATCTCGGGCTTTGGCGATGGTAAACTTGTCAGCGCTGGATTCGTGGCCAGCGCTGCTTCCAAGGCCGGTTGTGATTCGGGCGGCGTGACGAGTGTGATGTCTGCTTGTAATCAGATCCTATCAATTCGAAAGACGTCTCGCCTCACCGACCGTTGATTCCCATTCTATAACACCATTCCAGCGGATACCAGACCATCGGACGATTTGCGATTGGCATCATGGCCTTGGAGAGGTCTTTGGGATTTGATGTAAATGTGCTGAGAGACTCGCCTGGCCCGCACAGAATAAAGGCCTGAAGGCCCGATGTGGGCGCTGTAGCATGCGGCATGTCAAGAGCGTAGTCGATGTTGTGGATGTTTATTCTGCAGTTCTACGAAAGATTCAAGGTGAGTCGAAGACGGAGAAGTTAGGTAGGTAATGACTGAATTGTGCCTCAGGCCGACAAAGCGACTGGATTACTAAGCGCTACATCGACACTTCCAGGTTCCCGTCCACAGCGATTTGAACTCCACCTACCCGGTGCAGATGAAAACAACAGGACGAGTGAGACATTACCGAAAGGCTCTCAACAAGCGCTGAAGGGCGGACGAAGAAGACGTGCTTGGGCTTATTCTGAAGTCGATCTAGCACGGGCAAGACGACTGAAAGCGCTAATACCGTCACTCCTCTTCCAGTCTCTGGGATACCTGGACGCGGCCGTTACCGGTCCACCTTCTGCTGATCGGGCCCTAAACCCGAGTAGACGTGCGACAAAGTCAGTTCCGACATGCTCGCAAGCTCTGCTCGAGCGTGGCATGCGGCATGAGAAGATCGAGGTGGTAACTTGCTCGCTTTGCGTCCTTCCACCGACTCCTCATCCTTGAAGGACTCCCTCAGTACCTCTGCGAACACGTCAGCCAGCCGCCCGTCACTTACTGCACTGCGTCAGCCTCCTCCGGCAAGGCCAATGGTACAACATCGACTACTTCCGCAAATACGGCGGGTCTTTTGGCCCGACCCCATGGGAAAAGGTCAACAACCACAGCATCATCGAAGCTCACTCGGCGCATTGTGTCGAGCAGCTCAGGCAGTACATCATGTGCGATACAGACATCCGCTTGATTCCTTGTGGGGATCTGGACCCGAACGAGAAAGGTCTGCAGCCGATCTTCGCCCAGCAAAAGCAGTGTCGGAACTTTGACTCTTATTGGCGTTGGTTCCAGAAGAATAACCGGGATAACCAGCCGGGCAGTCATAAGGAGCGTGGACACGTGCCGCCGGTCATTAGTTTCAGTGGGTTGCCGGGTACATTTCATGAATGAAGCAAAATTCAGGACGACATCTTCTCTCCACGTCACAAAGACGCTTGACATCCACTCCGCCAATCGTCCGGCATTCACGTAAAGTCGGACTGGAAGGGCGTCTTATAGCTTACGATGATCAGCCCGGTGCGTTACCCCGACCGCAGCCACCACAGCGCTACAAGAGCTGAAATAGCTACGCATCAAGGAAGTGAGTCGGCGTTTGAGTATAGATCGTAGAACGGACAAGGCAGAGCGTTCTCAAATTTCGGCAACGGAGCAACAGCGGAGCTTGCGGGAGGTCGACTCTGTCAACAATTGCAGATAGAACGGGAGCACGATGCAAGGTGCTCTGGGTCAGAGAGGGAATTTCCTGCTTTAGGAAGACGAGCGGCATTCCGCCGGAGATCTCGCGGATGAGGCGCGACGTACTGGGGACATCGGTTGATGTTTGTGAATGTAGGAAGGCCACCGTCGACATCCCTCGACGTGCATCTACTCCGTCCGACGAGGCCGCAAATTCCGCATAGTTCGACGATTTCAGCTATCACCAATTGACGATCAAGACTCGATTCACGCAGTGATATAAAGAACAAATACATAAATCTCAATCAGCTGGCCCTTTCCACAACGCCGCTCAACCAGCCGCACCCACAGGCGTGAACACAACCTCAAAAGGCGCCAAGCACATCATCCCATGATCCTGACTCTTATGCTGCAATCGCCATCCATCTTCACCTGGAGCCATTCGCACATCGTACCTCAGCAAGACATTCGCCGTCATGGAGCGAAGTTCCATCAGTGCCAGGTTTTTGCCGATGCAACCCCACGATCCCTTCGCAAAGGGAGCGTAGGCGCCGCGGTTCTTGATGAGCTCCGGCTTGCTGAACCATCGCTCGGGAATGAGTTCGTGCGCGCGGACGTAGATCGATTCGTCTAGAGGGTTTTGGTCAGCGGCATCATCATTTATAGTGTTCAGTGCGACTCACCTCGACCCGTGATCCAGCCGGGCATGTTGAAGTTCACATTTCCGGGTATGTAGACGTCGCCGACCCTCATTCCTTCTGGCGGAGTGTCCCGATTCACGCCTGCAGGACTGGGCGGATAGAGTCGCAGTGCTTCGCTGATTACGCCGTTCAGGTACTTGGATCGCACGCCGTCCGCGTCGGTGTACTCTTCGACCGCGCGATCTCCGAGAATCTGTCGGATATCTTCTCTGATGCGTGAGACAATTTCAGGATGCTTGGCAAGTTCGTGGAACAAGAAGGTCGTGGTAGTCGCAACGGAGTCGCTGCCTGCAACGACGATCAACCGGGCGTCTGATTGGAACATGAGGTTTGTTTCCGGATTTGGTGCTTTCTTGTAGTGCTCCAAGAGGTAGGAGGAGATCACCTTTCCAGGCGGTAGCTTGAGTTCGACATCATCGTGCTGGGCGAAGTTGTTTCGGACCGAGTCCTCTAGTTCGCTGTTGGTATAGCAAACAAATTTGTAGTGACCGGTCGAGTCTCCCGGCAGCATTCTCAGTAGTCTCATGAACCTACTACAATTAGCACGCGCAGCCGCGATTCATGGGAGAAACAGATCACACCATTGTGGGAGTGCGAGGCCCAGAACTGCCATCGCATTGTCCAGTATGTTCTGCATTTCATGCCTTTCGCCTGCATCTGCAAAGCAAAGCGTATAATGTCAGCAGATGAGACTCGTAGACAGTCTCGGACACTGGACTCCTTCTGCACTTCATTTTCTTACCAATGTATCCGTAATACTTGCCAAACGCGAGAGCCCACATTACATCGAATGAGAACAAGACAAACCACATAGAGAGGTTCATCGGTTGTCCCTCTCGCTTGGCGATCTGCGCAAGAATCTTGTCGACGAAGACTCGGACCTGTGGCTCGTATTCGCGAAGCGCTCGATCGGAGAATGCCGGTGCCCATACATTGTTTCGCAGCCTGTCGTGAACCCTTTTGTCTCGCAGTCCATGTAAGTTGCTGTGAGGATGATCGTGATCGTACGATGGACCTTTGGAAGCCACGCTGTCGTTTTTCAAACCGGCATCAATGACGTCTGGGTGGATGATAGACAGACGATTTGCGCCTACCCTGACGATGGAGCCATACTGACTACCCAAGTGTATCACTCCCATTAGCATTCTCTTGGAGGAACATCTGATACACCGTCGACATACCGATGAAGAGCTTCCAATTTGAGGTGGTGATCGAGGTCTTTCCCGACATGGAAGGCGATCCAGAAGTTGCTGAACCGCGCAAGGTACGGTCCGGGAAAGCGGTTGAGAGGATTCAGAAAGAGTCTGTAGAACAATGTGCTGATTATCGTAGCCGTGACGAAGGTGCCGACTATCGCAGTGTTCGTTAGGATGCATGCTAAGATGGACGCATCGCTGAACCGTGCAAGCAGTAACGGTCCAGCGGTGATGACACCCAGAAACAGCCAGATGGTCGTGCGCAGATGTCGCTGGTATTCACACCGCTGAAAGTACAGAATATGCGTCGCTACACCAGCGACCGCTGCTGTCAGCAGTAGTGATGGGTGAAAAGCTTCGGCCATGTCGATGAATGCCTGTGAAGATGGACTCGTCGAAGTAGCGCGTCTTCCAGACCAGGAGGACGAGAAATCGAATACAAGAATGAATCAGACTCGCTCGTGATGTGAGCGGTCTTCTACTTGCCGTCGTTCGCAAGAGCGATGTTCGAGTGATCACTCCACCTTTGTCTGTGTACGATGACCCTTGAATCGGAACGAAGCGGCGGTCAGACGTGCACCATTGAGCTCCATCCCTGTCTCCTTCAGAGAGCTTTCGACAGTTCCACGGCCTGGCATTGGCTCTGAGTTCGACCACCTCTCCAAAAAGCAGACACTGATACGCCGATGACTGCATGGAGTCTGACGCTATCCGGGGCTTCCCTGACTTGTGGGTGGTGCGGTATGTCGCGAAACAGCGGCTGACGCGATGAGGCTGTGCTTCGTAACAAGTCCGAAGGTAAGCGGATGTTCTGCTATCCGAGAGCCGTGGTCGACATGGAGTAGAGAAATGTACGATAAACGAGGAGAAGCTCGGAGTGGAAACGAAACACGGAGGAAGGAGGCTAGGTGAGCGGTGAGGACTACAGGTATTCTCATCAGGCCTCAGGCACGTATTCCCGCTTACATAAGATACGGCTCCTTCCCTTGACTCAATCTCCCATCGTTTGCTCTTCCTTCAACCGTCCATCGAGATCTCACTTCCAATTGAACTTCGACCTTATCGTTGATGTTCCGGTCGAGTCGTCCTTATGCTCCTCCGCGCCTGCATAGCCATTGCCCAAGCGACCTTCGACCTGCCTATACAGGTCTAATCCCGAGCATGCCTACGTCGCCAAGCTGCTATTTCTCGCGGCATGCATTGCATTCTGGCCCAGCAGGATTGTACAGACCGGAGACCATATACTCGGCGTGCATCCATGATGTCCCATACGCAAGTGTGCTGCTCCATACGCCGCCGGCTCCTTCGTGTATTCGCATGTTGGGAGGCATCTTATCGCGTGGACAGCTCAATCCAAGAGCTGCTACATCTTGGGTTCCATTCAATATCATGGCGAAGGATTCGTTGCCCGCTGGAGAAAGAAGACAAAGGGCATATATACCTGAAGTGTGAGTGCGTTGAGGCCCTCGCTGGCTTCTGAATCAAGTATACCATTTCATTCAAATCTTCATCATGGTTCACTTCGGAATCCATCTCCTAGCTGCGTGCTCAACCCTGCTAGGCGTTAGCACTGCTGCATTTAGCGCCGAGGAATATGAGTCCGGGGCTGCCCATGCCCACATCATGGGTATCAAAATGGTACACTTGCTCAAAGGGTTAGCTTGACCGATGCACTAGGTTGACACCTCACTCTCAGGCTCAATGGGAAGCCGAGATGGAGTCAGGCGCGATGGACAGCTCGAAATACCCAGAACTCGGCTTCACACCATGCGAGAACGGATTTGTGACTGGTGTGCCAGGAGACTTCAACAATACCTTCCAGTGCAACAACATCGACCTCTACCATTTCCTGCCGCACTCCATGCTTGGAAGCAACTCGAGTCGAGGCTCGTCGATGTGGGGTTGGACTTCTGAGTGTGGCAGAGAATTCGTCGCCATCGGACAGTACGACGGTACTGCGTTCGCCGAGATTCTCCCAGAGGGCAAGATTTCGTACCTTGGACGTCTGCCGCCGTATGATGGTGTGGGCTCCAACTGGCGGGAGATTCGCATCCTTCGCGACTATGCTGTCATTGGGTCTGAAGCCATCCACCATGGAGTCGCATTCTTTGACATGTACGCATTGAAATATCTGCCTTTGCAACCACCACTGACCTCACGTCCAGGAAGAAACTCCTCGATCCAGCTTCGCCGAAGAACTTTACACAAGACGATCTCACCGCTCATTGGGACAAGCTGCCAGTCGGGCGAACCCATAACATCGTCGTGAACAACGAGCTGAACTACGCCATTGCCTGCGGATCTGTCGGCGGCAACGAGACCGTCAGAGTCCGACCAGCAGATCTCCCTTGCAAAGGTGGACTCATCTTCCTCGACACAACTGATCCAGAGAACGTCTTCAGTCCTGGCTGCGCTGCGGGCGATGGATATGTACACGATGCTGAGTGTCTTGTCTACCGAGGGCCTGATGAACGCTACTATGGTCGTGACATCTGCTATGGTACGTTGTATGCCCACATTTTAGAGAAGATATCTGCTGACTCCGCCATTCGACAGCCTACAACGAAGACTCCCTAACCATCTACGACGTCACCAACAAAACTGGCAACGTCACAAACATCATCTCCCGAACCTCCTACCCGGGCGTCGAATACGCCCACCAAGGCGCCGTCAACAACGCCACCTGGCAAGAATACCTCTTCCTCGACGACGAATTCGACGAGCGCGACGCCAAAGTGGGCCCCATGACCCAAGGCCTGCCCACCACCCACATCCTCGACATCCGCGACCTCGAAAACCCGCACTACGCCGGCCACTTCGCGGGTCGCAAACGCTCCATCGACCACAACCAGTACGTTTACGACAACTACCTTTACCAATCCAACTACGGCAATGGCCTCAATGTGTGGGACATCAGCTCTGTCACCTCCGATCCGTCGGGCAAGAGCGTCTGTGAGGCTGGCTTCCTTGATATCTATCCCGAAGACGACGAGGCAGAAGGCGGCGGTATCGTGCAGTTCGCGGGATCCTGGCACTCCTATGCGGGTTTTAAGTCGGGGTTCATCTTCGTGCATACCATCGAGCGCGGCTCGTTTCTCGTCAAGATGAAGAGCAAGGAGTGTCCCAAGCCGGCGGTGTGTGAGTCGGATCAGTGCTTGGTAGCGATGCGGGCGAGTAGTATTGAGGGACGGCTGGAGGAGAGCAGTGAGTTTTGTTCGAATTGGATGTTGAGACAGAGGGATGAGATGGGATTGATTCCGCAGTATGCGAAGGAAGGATGTGGAGGTGAGGATGTTGTCGCCGCGGTCAGTAGTGCTTGTGCGTGTGTGTCGACTGCTGCGGTGCCGGAGTTGCCGAGGACTACGACGAGGGGGCCGGTGCCGACTGTCCTGCCTGCGTAGGTGGAGTGATGAGATGATGCAGAGTCGATGATGGCGGACAGACTGGACGCTTCGAGGGGAGAAGTCTGCTCAGCTGACAATTGATACTCCACGACGTTCCAGATCAACTGAAATGGCGATCTTGAATAGCTCGAATTATCTCAGGTCTCTTAACGTCGATCCAAATATCTCTTAATCAACGACCTGGCGTTCAGCATGTGATATCGAGTTAGTCAATATGATCTTCTCAATATTCAAAGGTCGTTGTCGAACGAACGAGTCCAAAGTGATCATATATCCATCCGATGCTAGTATTGCTTAGGGTTATGCTCGCCCTTAGGGTTATTCATGTGAAGTCACATTTAGGGTTCGACCGAGGCGGCACGAAGCTCTCGCTAAAGCGACATCCTCCAACCTCCACCCTAACGACCAGCCACCGCGCAAGTCAACAAAACGTCCCGACCACCACCAATATACCCTCCCGTTGAAGCCACCCCCCGACCAACGTCCAATGTAGACTTCAGCGTCGTCTCACCTCCCACAAGAAGAACATTTAAAATGCCTTACGATCGAACCTATCGCAAAACAAGCACCACAACCCGCAGTCGTCGACCGAACTACATCCCGCCCCCACCTCCTCCAGCTGGAGGAAGCCATGGACACTCCATTTTTGGCTACTGGGTGCCGCTCGTCACAATCGGAACACTCGCCGTCGGAGGGCTAGCAGCTTGGGCATGGTCGGAACGATCTGACGAGGACGAATACCCCGAGGAGAAACCGCAACGACCAGCGAACGCGAGTGGTGGAGGTGTATATGGTCCTCCTCCTGGTGCCGAGCCGACAGGCATACTGCCCCATCAGCGACCGCAAAGTGGGCCTGCACCAGTCGGAGTGGATGGATACGGATCAGGAGGCGCGGCGAGCACATACTACGGAGGAGCAGCAGCCACATCGACAGAACAATCGCGCAGCGTGGAGCAGCGCACAGATGTGACGTTCTTGGGTCGCATGAGCGGTGTGATTAGGAGGACACCTAGCCCACAGCAATTCTTCGACACGGCGTCGCGACAGGTTGCTGCGGCGGGAGCGGCGGCGGGAGCGGCGTTGAGCAGTATTATCGAGGTGGAGAGTAATCATGGAGATCGGGCGGAGGAGGAGGTGGGGATGAATGCAAGGAGGGAGGAGAGGGAGAGGGATGGATTCAGCGATCATGAACGGTGGAGTGAAGAGGCAGACGAGCGACAGCGGACGGGTAAGAGTGGGAAAGCGAAGCGTACTGTCGCCGTGGTGTTGAGTGCCGACTTTGACCCTGCCGAGAACGCAGACGATGCGGATTTCTACACCGAGCACGCTGTAAGTCACCTCATCCCTCCCCTTCCTCTCCCGTATGACTAACACCGCGATTCCTCACAGTCCATCCTCTCCCACCTCCCACCCCACCACGACCCCTCCACAACCGACCTCTTCATCCTAATCTACTCCCCCTCCCTAAAATCCCTCCCCTCCCTCTCCTCCAACCTCGACGACTCCACCTACTCCGCCATCTCCACCCCAGCCCTCACTCCCGGCTCCTCAGGCTCCCCCTCCCCCTCCCACTTCGACGCCCTCTACACCCAAGCCCTCTCCCTCGTAACCCACCCCACACAAATCATGCCCTTCACCACTCCCACGGGCTACGTCTCCATGCTGCGCCACCTCGCGCCGCAAATCGTCTACGTCTCCGACGTCCTCGCCGGCAAAGAGGGGGAGATTGTAGGCGAATTGAAAGGTTGGGTGGGACATACGGTGCTGGTGGCGGGGGATGGGGGACATGGCGGGTTGGCGGACACGACGGACGAGGAGGAGGGAGGACGAGGGAAGGAGCAGAGGTGGTGGGAACGGAGTGCCATGGTGGGGTTGGGGAAGGAGATGGAGGTGGTGGATGCGGCGAGGGTGGGGGATGATTGGGGGAGGAGGGTGAGGGGGAGGGAGTAAGAGGAACTTTGGTGGAGAGTGGAGGGGCAGAGATTTGCACAGTGTCTCTCGGAGAAATGTGTTGTGGAACTCCTATATCGCTGGTAGTAATTAGTTGCATGTTTGCAATCAGGAATGAAATGAATGATGGCTTTTCGATCGAGGAACAAACAACACCTCGCCTTAGACTAAGGGTGAAATGGACGATGCTGTAATGTCAGACCCATACATCATAGACAAGCTTGAGCAGGATGCTGCTTTGCTTGGTGTGTTTACTGGGCTTTTGCACCTTTCGGACTGCTCATTCCTTCAACCAGAAAGCTTCCTCTTGCCAGCCTGCAACTCTCTTCATCCCCTCAAAGTCCCCAAACGACAACCCGTCCATCCACACCCGCGGTACTAATCTTCGTGACCTGCCCACTCCCACCGCCTTCATACGCCCTCACACTGTTCACCGTATTCTGATGCACAGTCCTCAACTTGGTATCGTCCACATTCCCTCCACTCCGTCCCTTCAAGTCCATCGACCTGAACATATTCAACGCACTCTCCTCTTTCGCCGGCCCACCCGCTCCAGCACTGCTCTTCTCCAGCGAACCCGTCAATTTCCAGCCACCCACATCCCCGCTGAACCTGTACACCTCGCAGTCGTAGCCCGCACACACGATCTCCGACTCGCTGATCCAGAGCATATCCGCGAACGGCAGGAGTTGGGTCGCGATGCTGATGACGGCTTGAGGCGGCTGTTCGGGAGCGGAGGGGTACACAACCGTGATACTGCTGTCGTGCGCCGTGAAAGCCAGCGCATTTCCTGAAGGTGAGAAGGCTACGCTGTGCACCCATCCAGCGGTGGAGTTGAGGTACTCTCCACACACGGTGTTGAAAGGCAGTCTCTCGCCCCACGCCGACGGCTCCGGCCTCTCGTCGTTGCCTTTGATGAACGAGGACAGAACTCTTGCGTGGCCGTCGGTGGAGCCCGCGGCGAGAAGGACGGAGTTGGGATGCCATGCGACGGAAGTGACGGTGCTGCGGAGGGGCTTCTTGAGGTGTTTGGAAACCCACCAGTCGTTCTCCTCTTCAAAGTAGCAGATGGCGATGATCCGCGCTCCACTTCCTACGGCGAACTTCGTCTCGCTGGGACTCCATCTCACACATGTCGCCGCGCGGTTAATTCTCAACAGGACGAGTGTAGGTTTCCATTGGCCTGTGGCAGAAGGTTCCCAGACGTAGGCGTTGCGGTCTTGTGAGCAGGTCACGATGCGGCCGGAGTTGGGGGCAATGTCCACGCCTGTGACGGTCTTGTCGTGCCCGCAGAGTTCGTCGGCGAGTTTGAAGCCGCTGCCTGTGGAGGCGTAGAGTTCCACGGCGTTGTCGCGGGTTACGGCGAGGGTGGAGTGGTCGGCGGAGAAGGAATGGTCGGAGATGGGGGCGTGGAAGAGGTGGTGGACTTGAGGGGAGGTCATGGTTGGAGAGGGAGGACAGGAGGGGTGAGGTCTCTACTGTCTTTGGAGTGTTGAATGTGAAGGAAGATGGACACGCGGACTTGAAGGAGGGACGACGTAGTAAGGTGGGGCCGATGTGATCGCTGTATGCTTGGCGCTGGCTGGAAAGCTTCAAAGTTCCAATTGCGTGACAACTTTTGGTCGTATCACACCGGAAAAGTCACAAAACACCTCGTACTCGCATTGACCTCCACCACAGCACCCATCATGGCCACCACTGCTCCAGCGCCCGGTACCGAAGCTCGCCTCAGCCCCAATCAATCCCTCTACATCCAAAACCTCCCGGAGAAACTCCAGAAATCCGACCTCAAACGAAACCTCTACATGCTCTTCTCAACCTACGGACCCGTAATCGACATCACCGCGCTGAAGACCCCCAAGATGCGCGGACAAGCACACATCTTGTTCCGGGACATCAACAGCGCGCAGCTTGCGATGCGGAATTTGAACAACATGGAGTTCTTTGGACGGGAGATGGTCAGTCCGCTCCTGCGAGAAGCGCGAGGAGGTTCAATGTCAGGAATGCTGACAATCATCGCAGAGAATCACATACGCCAAGTCCCGCTCCCAGACGATTGCGAAACTCACGGGAACGTTCGTCGATCCGAAACTCGCGGCTGCGAAAGAGAGTGCAGCTGCCACCGCGGCGGAGAAATCTGCACAGAACACGAGTGCGCTACCTCCACCGCCTGGCTCGTTACCGGTCCCACCGAGTGGACTGCCGCCGCCGCCGGGATTGCCGAAAGCGACGAATGGAGGGGCGGAGAATGTGCCTAGTCCGGCGGCGGGGATTAAGAGGCGGAGAGAGGAGGATGAGGATGAGGAGGGTGATGCGGCCATGGAGGAGGACAGTGGCGAGGAGATGGAGATGAGTGATGGCGATGACTGATAAGGGAGGAGCAGAGCCGGGAGTGAGGATCGGCTTGATCGTGAGTGGAGCTACGAGAGATACCCATGGGAGTTGTTTGAAGCAAGCTTGGGCAAAATGGAGCGTGTAGGTATCCACCAGAAGATCACTTTTTGCATTGTCCCACTCTCTGACCTGTTTTCCAAGCCAACCAAGATCTCACCGCGCCACACATCAGACCGACGTAGCACGGCCGGCGCAGACCTAAATCACACCCTTCCTGCCATGGTCAGACACTGGCATGACGATGGCCAAACTCAGGATGGCATTGCATGGCGAATCATCTCATCCCGCAATCTCAGCATCAACAGTCTGGGCCACCTCAACCGGCACTCTCAATCCCACAGGTCCTCCCACAATGCCAAACCACTTCAGCAAATACTCCACCTCCATGCCCCTCCATTCACCTCCCTCTCCCACTTCGTCGCTACCCATCACCCCTTGCATAGCCTCCTGCGTCAAACAAGGATGCACAAACCAACACACAAACCCTCGAAGTGGATGTTCCGTTCTGCTTAGCGCACCCAATGGACCGACATGCTGAAGTTGGGAGCGATAAGCCCGTGGAACGAGCAAGTCGTACAAGTCATCAGCGGAAGGTTGGGAAGAGACTTGGGAGTTGGACGCGAGTTTATTCGGTGCGAGGTAGAGGTATAGCACGGGCACGAGGTACGTTGGGGAGTGGATGATTTCGTAGGTTACGAGTTGTCCTTGCCTTGGGTCTGACGAGGGAAGGGACTCGGGGTCCACTTCTTCGAGGACTGGTTCAGATGGCAGTTCTGCTTCTCGCGTGTGCTGAGACGACGAAGAGGGTGGGCTCAGACGCCGGTGAATGCGGAGGAAGGGCACGGCGCCGAGTTGTAGCTGTTGGTCCATCAGCTTCCCAGTCAAGATTCTAGTGATGTTGGGCAGATATACCTGCTTTGAGACGGCTACATCTTCCCATTCCGTTGGTGTTTCGAGGGACTTCCACGTACGCTCGACGGTTGTGATGGCTTTTGTGAAGCTCTCCACGGAGATGGACATGTTTTCGGGCCATCAGATCGATCAATTGTCTCCCAATCCAACGATAATATTTCACATCGATAACGATACCTGTCGTCGCGTTGGGCCGCACGTGAACAAGGGGTCTCCTTTGTCCGGATTTATCTTCCGCAGCCCAAAGCATCCGATGCCTCCAGCGAATGACATTCCACCGCTCCAAAATAGCTAACACGTTTCAGGGCTGGCGTGCAGTTCTTCGTCATACTCATCACATGGCTTGCTCATCATGATGATGGACTCATATTTCTCCCATCTTCCTCTCTCTCTCCTTCATGACATTCCACGACTTCATTTTTCCTCTTTCCTCACCCCCGGCTGGAAGTAGATAGCTAGCTTACCACAGTATACGCCTACGAATCGAACGTCAAGAAAGAAAGAAGAAAGAACTCTCGTCCTTCCTCTCGCCTATTGAGATTTGACCCCGCCTGAGCTGCACGCACAAAGGACGATTTGGAGATTTGGTACTTACTGGCGCGAATAGACAGGATCTCTGCTCTTTGCAGCATTCCACGCAGTTGAAGAGTCTTGCTTGAGAAGTCGAAGGAGTCCACTGCATCGGCGAGAAAGCAGTGGCTTTTACAGCCAGACGGACGCGCACTGCACTATTCACTGTTGCGACTGCCTTGGAGCTCCGCTTTGTGCATATCTACTACCTCGCCTGCTCGAGAAACAGTCTACACTCCTTGAAGAACATCTGCAGAACGACCGAAACACTTTTTGAGTGCATATGTACGGTCCACTCCTGGTCCACAACTGCTCAACCTGCAACTACAACACCACCGTCGATCCCACATCCACCGTCTGGATTGAAAGGCACACCTGCAACTACGTAAGGAAGCCGCAGACTCTCTCTTTCACCTCCTTCGACTGACCACCCTCCAGTGCGGCACCACCTCCTCCGGCGCACAATCAAGCGAACAAAGCACAGAAGGCACCATGGATTCCGCCCAGCAGGACGAGCTAGCTCAGCTCTTCGCGCAGAGAATGCACGTCTCATTCGCGCCACCTCAACAGACCGCCGTCGTCAAGCAAGAAGACATCATCATCGAATCTCTTCCTCCTCAACACACCTTGGATGAGAAAACTCCAATCACCTACATCTCCGCTCACTACACGCACTCCACTCACCTCGCTCCCACCACGCATTCCTCTCCCTCAACCAGCCCTCCCCCACCTTACAACTCCCCCTTTCCGCCAGCCACACAAGACACAGAATCCATGCCGGAAGCCATGGCCCAGACTCTCCTCCAAAACTCCATCGACCCAACAACCCTCCTCCCCTCGCAAATCCATCTCTTTCTGCACGCGGATTATGAGCAGCGGCTAAGGTTACTGGAGTTATGGCGCATCTCCCCTCCCTCCTACGCAGTCGACCAAGCACGCTACGAGCAGACCACCATCGAAGCGGAGGAGAGGCAAGCTCGAGCTCGGTTCGAGGAGCATCTCAGGGAGCAGGCGAGAGCTTTCCAGCAGCTCCAGCAACAGTCAGAGGATATGTTCGACACGCACGAGCCGTTTCATATGCAGCAAGCGGCGGAGGTGGAGCCTTACATCGTCAACGGGTATGATGCGGATCAATCGAAGCACAGCATCGACCCGGTGTATGCGGCTGTGGGTATGGAGGATCAGTATGGGAGGTACGAGCAGATGCGGTGTCATGCGGATTGGGAGAGGATGAATGGTGGGGATGAGGAGATGGTGATGTGAGGGATTTTGGTTGGAGAGCATTTTTGGGAGACGTACGTACGGTACGGATTTGAGCGGCTTTTCTATGTTTTGCATTTGTTGGAGTCTTGTGCAATGTTTGGTCGAGATTGTAGTCGCAGCGGTCGTTGAGCATTTTTCTTTTGTGTGGATAGATGGGAAGTGAGAGGTTTCATTATGATTTTCGTCGTTCTTGATACCCAGTGTAGCGGAATCGAATGGAGGAGACCGTTGTATGGATAAGTGCCGCGGAGTCATGGTGTGTTCAGTTGTGTGCTCTTTTGAGATGCTCTGCTAGTTGTGGAAGTGCCTGCATCGTCTATCCAAGGCTACCACATCGTCAGAAGACGATGAAATATCGCACGTGTCAATATGATCCCCACGGCGGCCGCTTGTTCCTGAATGCATGGTGTTCACAGCACAAAGGAACACGGTCCCTCCTTTTTCAATCGCAATCCCTCAAATGCACAGCATACAGTTCCATCCAAAAATGTGGCCGGGACTATTCGAGAGTGCCAGTGAGCAAAAACCCATACCCGAAGGCGAGCGGTAACCAAATCGCAAGGGCGAGAAAGGAAACATACATGATACACCTGCCGTATCGCCAACAGTACGGTTTCCCCGTCCTAATATGGATCCCGTGTCGCGCGCAGCATGCATCATCTTTCTTGGTGGGGTCCTCGTGGACGACGGCCAGGGCGAAGCCGAGGATGGAGGTCGCGGCGACGAGGGCGTTGAAGCGCATGATGATGATCGATGTTTGTGTTGGTTGGCGTTTGACACGGATCGAAATGTTGATTGTTGCCGTTGTTGATTGTCCGCTCCGTGAGAATGTTGGGAAAGGGAAGGAGGGCGAGGCGAGGAGATGAGAAAACGGTGCGATTCTATTACCTTGTCGACGTAAGCCTTAGTTTCCTGCACGCATTTCCACGATCTGTAGGGATATCTGAGGGAATTTAAGGTGGGTGTTGCGATTTGAAGCCACCCGACGGCGAAGTGAATGTATGTAAAGCTCGCTTCATGCCGAGCTTCACCCGCAAGGCATGATGGAGATGACGTGCCTTGTTCACTTTTCTCCGACAACGCGCGTGAATAATGCAATCTCAAGCTCTTCTCCTTCATCGCCTCTATCACACTCTTCGATCTTCGCTGCCTGTCCAGCCTTGATCACACCATTGCTTGTACATCAAGGTACAACGGCACTGCACCGGCACATTCACTGCAACACCACGGCCGTCACCAGCCCCGCGCTTCACCACCCACCAACCTCATTGACAAGAGCTCCATTCAAGGTCCACAGCTTCGCCACTGCGACTCTTGCACCGCACCATCATTTCATTCTGCTGATATTCACGACCGGCCCCTCCATCTGCACACGCCCTCACCACCGCCACGATGGACGAACAGATCGGGACGTTTTGCGCTTTCACCGATGCCACGCCAGAGCAAGCTCAGCGCTTTCTTGCTCTGACGGAGGGCAACGTCGAGCAAGCAGTCGAGCTCTTCTACAGCAGTCCAGATCTCGGCGCCGCACCAGCAGCAGCGCCTCCAGCACGTGCTCCCGCACCACAGACCTCAAATTTAAACGCACCCATAACTATCGACGATGATGACGATGAGATGGACGAATTCGAGGAGGACGATGTGCAGGAGACGGGAAGCCGTGCAGTACCACAGACAGGACACTCAGTCGAAGACGATGAGGCGATGGCACGGCGGCTACAAGAGGAGATGTACGGTGCGAGAGGTGGTGGAGGTGCAGCAGGAGCTGGCATGGGATACGATGAAGATGGCGTGCGCGCACCGATGGCGGCGAGGACAGAGACTCTCATCGGTCCGGGAAGCAGCGACTGGCGGACAGACCCAAACGAGATGAATGCCGCCATCGCACAGCAGCTCATGAACCGTCACCAACGCCGTGCCGCACCCGGCATCTTCAACCAGCGCGAATCTCGCTCGATCTGGGCGAATGACGATCCTACAAATCCTGCTGTTCACAACGAAGTCCTCTCCCGCGCGACAGGCGGTGCATCAGATCAGACCTCCAAAGCCAACCTCCTCGCCGAACTCTTCCGCCCACCCTTCGACCTCATCTCCCAGCAACCCTTCTCCGCCGCACGCGATGATGGCAAAGAGAATGAGAAATGGATCATCGTTAACGTCCAGGATCCCTCCATCTTCGACTGCCAGGTCCTCAACCGCGACATCTGGAAGAATCAGTCCATTCGGGATACCATCAAGGAGCACTTCATCTTTCTACAATACAACAAAGACGACCCGCGCGGGCAGGAGTACGTCAACTACTACTTCAGCAACATGCGCGACTCGGAGGACGCGTACCCACACATTGCAATCGTCGATCCGCGGACAGGAGAGCAAGTCAAGACGTGGTCGGGCTCGCCGGGTCCGAAACCCGCCGACTTTCTGATGGACCTGCACGAGTTTCTTGATAGATACAGTCTTAAGATGACGAAGAAGAACCCCGTGCAGACGAAGCGGAAAGAGGCGAAGAAGGACGTCACGCGTATGAGTGAGGAGGAGCAGCTGGAGTTGGCGCTGCAAGCTAGTATGGCGAATGGCTCGACTGCCGGTCCGAAAGATGAAGATCCCGATGCGCTGACCAAGTCGATTGACGCTTCGGCCAACGGCAAAGGCAAAGGTCCCGCGACCGCCGACTCAGCAATGGACGTTGACGAACCCTCCGCATCATCAAGCAAAGCTCCCAAGCAAGAAACCCCCTTCTCTCTCATCTCCTCCACTTCTCCACATGAGGAACCCACCAACCCTGCCACGACCGCGAGGATCCAATTCCGTCACAGCGGTGGCCGTGTCGTGCGACGTTTCAACCTCGACGACCCGGTGAGGAGGATTTACGAGTGGCTCAAGGCGTCGCCGTTGGAGGGCAAGGACGGAGTGAAGTTTGAGATGGTCAGTGGAGGGAAGAACTTGATTGAGATGCTGGATTCGACGGTCAAGGAGGCGGGACTGAGTGGTGGGACTGTGATGGTGGAGTATGTTGAGGAGGAGGAGTAGAGTGGGAGTGAGAAGTGGAACGGAAGGCGGAGAGGACGTGGTAATTTTTGTTGTCATGCATAGCGATGGGCAGATATGGCTTTGCTTCTTCCTGTCGCGGAGGGAGGGCGATCTCGGTGGAACGGATCAGCATAGATGAGAGCAGATGGAGCGCGATGCTTTCTGCTTAGAATGTCCTTTGCTACGAACGAACATCCAAACCAAACCCCATCGTAAATCTCGACCATTTCTTCTCAATCCCACCCTCAGGCACGCAGAATCGGTCAACCCAGCTTGCCAGGGTTAACGAATCCAGCCCTACGAGACGCCGCCGATCTCACCTCACCTGCAGCTCCAACCGAGATGTCCCCCGTTTCCCACGGTCCCACTGCATGCTTCAACCCGGATTTTTCGCTTCGTTCCTGCAAAGAGCTTGATTTGGATGTTGGGACGGAAATTGTCGACTTGTCGGATCTCACCTCTTCTTCGACCTGGTTTTGGTATCGAGGTGCGTACTGCTGCTGTTTCTGCCACCACTTTGGCATCCAGCTCCATTCGCAGCTATACCCTGTCACACAACATCAACAGCAGACTTCGCTTGTCGTCACCGCTGCAGCCAAACCGAGACATTCTCATCAACAAGCGAGCGTTCACGAGCTTCTTCACACGAACGAATACCACATCTCGTCCACCGCTCAACGGAGCTCGATCACCCTCTCCTCCCTCGACCATCACACCGACCACCCTCCTCTCAACACCCCCTCGACCGCGCAACATGGCTTCCCAAGCAGCAGCCCACACGAAAAAGCACAAGGTCGCCGTCATCGGCTCAGGAAATTGGGGCACAACCATCGCCAAAGTCATCGCCGAAAGCGTCGTCGAGAACCCCGACCTCTTCGAACCAGAAATACAAATGTGGATGTTTGAAGAGGAGGTCTCGATCCCAAAGGACAGCAAACATTACTCCGCCTCCTCAGAGCTCTCCTCCAAACCTCAAAAACTCACACACCTCACCAACACTCTCCACGAGAACATCAAATATCTACCCAACATCGCTATTCCCAAAAACATCATCGCCAACCCGGACCTCTCCTCGACTGTCAAGGATGCGACGATATTGATCTTCAACCTTCCTCATCAATTCATCTCCCGAATCTGCTCTGATTTGCAGGGAAAGATTGTCCCTTACGCCCGCGGCATCTCCTGCATCAAAGGCGTCTCCGTATCTGATGCGGGTTGCGAACTCTTCTCCGAGTCCATCGGCTCGAAGCTGGGCATCTACTGCGGCGCACTCTCCGGAGCCAATATCGCGACCGAGGTCGCGCTGGAGAAATTCTCGGAAACGACAGTGGCTTACGACCCACCCGAGATGGACTCCCGCGCCAACTCCCGTGCTGCGAGTCCATCTCGTGGGAAAGGCGACGTCTCCATCCCCGACGGTAAACGCGCGACCCTCGCCCCTCTTCCTCAAGACCTCCCTCCTCTCACCCACGGTAACATCAAAAAACTCTTCCACCGCCCTTACTTCCACGTCCGCCTCGTGCACGACGTCGCCGGCGTCTCCCTCGGCGGCGCACTCAAAAACATCGTCGCCCTCGCCGCGGGTTTCGTCGACGGACTCGGGTGGGGCGACAACGCCAAAGCCGCGGTGATGCGCGTGGGAATGCTGGAGCAAGTGAAATTCGGCAAACAATTCTTCGGGGGATCCGTGCGGACGGAGACGTTTACCGAGGAGAGTTGTGGGGTGGCCGATATGATTACGAGTTGTTCGGGGGGACGGAATTTTCGGTGTGCGAAGATGGCGGTGCAGGAAGGGGTGGCGATTGGAGAGGTGGAGGAGAGGGAGTTGAATGGGCAGAAATTGCAGGGAACGAGTACGGCGTATGAGGTGAATAGCTTTTTGAAGGCGCAAGGGTGTGAGGGGAGTTATCCGCTGTTCACGGCGGTTTGGGAGATTTTGGAGGGGAGGAGGAAGCCGGAGGAGATTCCTAGGTTGATTGAGAGGGGGGATGAGTAGGTTCTCTTCTTCTTTGCTGCGTTTCGGGGAGGTTGAGGGGTGGGAGGTGTGCGTGCTCTAACTGACGGTTTGGGTTTCTTCGCGTAGGGAGCAAAGGAGAAGGGATGGGAAGGCGAGACTATGAGTTCAGAGGCATGGGGACTATCGGGCACCTGATGTGACAGATGAGCCAACAGATATAGACTGCAGAAGATCAATGATTTGTTGGTGGACGGCTAGCGATGGTAGCGGTTTAAATGTCTACGATAGAAGAGACCAGCACGCTTGGGAGGGGAGGTAGACACTGTGCAAATGGAAGATACCCAAATGTGAGCCACGCAATCGAGATGCAAGGCCTTGACCAAGGAGGCCACGCACCACAACGATCTTGCCACCCCCCATCGTGGTTTGTATTCCATTCTCCTCGGCCACGATTGTACTGCCCCCTGGGCGTAACTTACAAGCTGATGCTTTCGTCGTCGGGAAAAAGAATGGAAGATGATGTCAAACCACGATGTCGAGTTGTACCTCATGCACGAGCACGAGCGCTACCTTATTACTACGAATACTGACTGCAATGCCCAAGCACGTGCGGATCCGTTCGTTCTGTCCGTCGATGTGATTGTGGGCCGTTCGTTCAATGAGGCGGAGTCATGCGACTAGCATGTTCCCTGTTCCGGGCTGTGTTTGGCCGCTGGGTTCCGCTTGCCAGGCGTTCGCGTGCTATTGACGGGGATTGGGAGGGAGGCGTTGTCGTCATTGATTCGCAGGGGAGGAGTGGTTCCGTGGCGTTTTCTCGATGGTGTTGAAGTGTTGCAATACAGCGCTGTCGGTGATGGTGGAGACAACTTAGTAGTGGCGGGCGTGGAGGGAGGAGGAGGATAAAAGAAAGATGGGATTTTTCCCCGATATATCGAAAGGCGGAGTTTTGGTGGAGGTGGCTTGGGTGGATCACTGTGGAAGAGTGGAACGCGTGGATCCCGCAGACCCTTGTCTCTTTTGCAGCCGGTGATCGCCGGGTGGGACTAAACCTAGTCAGGGCAAAGGACAATTAGTCTGATGGAAGTCGCACAATACCACAAGGACCCCCCCCCCCCCCCCCCCCCCGCTCTTCCTGACTTCCTCTGTGACCCATCTCCACCTCGCCGTCGACGACACCCTTTCCGCTGTGCGACGAGTTCTCCGCCGCCGCTGCCACCGCCACGATGGGTCTTGGAGTTTTGGAGGACACCGTCCTGCAGCATGTCCCGGGTGAGTTGGGAGCACTAATGATCGACGCGCACGAGCTGGAGGAATGCGATGGCGACTTGCGACCTTGCGACACTTCTGCTGTGGGCTATACCGAGTGTTGTTGTACAGCTGCTGACTGGATATCCTCCTCACAGGCACCGCCACGCTCGACGACTTCGATCCCGCCAACCAACTCCGCGGCAATCCCAATGTCAAGCGCACCAAGGACGGCATCATCCTCGTGCCGCAACCGAGCGACGACCCTAATGATCCTTTGGTATGAATATGGACACAACGGCAGAAGAGCAAGATCAGCACATCGGACTAACACAACACCATCCAGAACTGGCCGCTCTGGCGCCGCGACATCATCACCGGCGTCCTCTGTCTCCTCTCCGTCCTCGCCGCCACCCTCTCCCCTCTCCTCGCCGCCAACTCCGTCTCCCTCATCCTCTACTTCAACCAATGCGACAACCCTCCCTGCGCCAAGCGAAATCACTACTCCATCGACGACGTCGCCTTGCTCACCGGATACCACCTCATGGGCGTGGGTCTCGCGGGCTTCTTCTTCGTCGCCTGCGCCCGCGTCTGGGGCAAACGCCACCTCTACATCCTGGGATGTGTCATCATCATCTTCTCCTCCGCGTGGGGTGGAGCCGCGAATCGGAATTACAACAGTCTGATGGCGGCGAGAGCGTTGCAGGGGGTGGGTCTCGCGCCGTTTGAGGCGTTGGTGAATGTCAGCGTGGGAGATCTGTACTTTGTGCATGAGCGGGGCAAGCGCATGGCGTTGACGAATTTCTCGTTGTTTGGGAGTGCGTTTTTGACGCCGGTGATTGTGGGGAAAATGAGCAGTACGATGGGCTGGCAGTGGTCGTTTTACTTTATTGCCATCTTCATGGCCGTGGCTCTACCCTTGGTCATTCTGTTCTGCCCGGAGACGGCGTACGTCCGCGACTCGGGTCTTGAGACGGACACGGTTTGGGATCGGGCGGGCAACAAGCACGACCGTTCGGACTCCAGCCACGAGTTGAGGGACACCTACGCTCCGGAGAAGAATGCCGGCAAGCACTCCAACTCCAACTCGATTGACAACAACAATCTCGTCACAACCCACACCCCCGAAATGCAAACCGACAAGACTCCCAACATCGAATCTCAATCCAACAACATCCACGTCCCCATCACAACCTTCCACTTCATCACCCGCCGCAACATCCACCCCTTCTCCGGCCGCAAAACCAACGAATCCTTCTTCAAACTCCTCCTCCGTCCCTTCCCCCTCTTCTTCCACCCCTCCTTCTTCTGGGCCTGCCTCATCCAAGGCGCCATGATCGGCTGGACCGTCTTCATCGGAATCGTGCTCGCCGCCATCATGATCGGCGCCCCGCTCTTCTTCAACGAAGTCCAAACCGGATACATGTACACCGGCGCCTTCATCGGTGCCATCCTCGGCTTCGTCCTCTCCGGCTTACTCTCCGACTGGTCCGCGAAATACCTCACCCGCCTCAACAACGGCATCTACGAGCCCGAATTCCGCATGGTCCTCGTCATCCCTCAACTCATCTTCGGCTGCATCGGACTCTTCATGTTCGGCTGGACGGCGGACGATACCGTCAAATACGGCTGGTTCTGGCCGGCGTTCTTCTTCGCGTTGGAGGTCATGGGCATGGTCATCGGAGCCGTCGCGAGCGCACTGTACATCGTCGACGCGCATCGGGATCTCGCGATTGAAGGGTTCACGTGTCTGCTGGTGTTCAAGAACATCTTCTCCTTTGGACTGACGTTTAGTGGGTTGGGATGGTTGAGGCATGGGATTTGGAGGGTCTTCTGGCCGGTGGGGATCGTGCAGGCGGCGATTTGTCTGAGTACGATCGGGATGTGTGAGTACTTACCGGACCCCCCTTCGTGGGATTCAATTTTTGCTGACTGGTATGTGAATAGATGTGTTTGGCAAGAAGAACCGCTCGTTTTTCGCGAGGCATGATTTGCTGGAGATTTTCGGGTTGAAGTGATGGATGGGATGGTGTGTCGCTCTCCGCCTCCCTTTTTTTTTCAGCGACACGACATGACCTGGAGGTTGGAAGCCTTCTTTCCTTTTGGGAGCGCATTTGGGGGATGGATATATACCGGCTACAATCTCGGATTTTTATCTCTCTCTCTCTCTCTTATTTAGATGTAATGCCAAATCTACCGTCCGAGCGAGAATTTCCCTTTTGATCTGAACACCCTTTTCGAGGTCCCGACGTGGGATTACTGTAAGCAGATGACGTCCTATGTTCACAAGGCACAAACCTCTCGCCTACTGTGTGCCTTTCCTTGGCTCGAGATTACTCTGCCTCGATTCGCTGGGCTCGTCCACGTTTGCTTCGAACGGGGCGCATGCTTGCTGACTAGTTCCAACACTCGCAAGCCCCTCATGCGGTGGAATCACCATTGTCCTGCCTGGTTCGCCTTGCTTCCTTGTGTCGTGCGCAATCACGACACCATTTGCTCATGACTAACCATGTTCGTCGGGGGACGTTGTTCATGCTCAGCTGGCATCGCCACGGTTCAGCAGAGGGAGTGGTGGGTGTGGTTTGCGTATTTGGAGAGGATGGGCAACGTGGTCAGGTTGCGCAGTCACCATGCGGTGTGTTGTTGGAGGGCGAAGGATGTAGGCCTGCCCTGGGTGTACAAGACCGCTTGTCGTTAGTCAGCAAGTGGTTCTATAGGTAGGCCCTAAGTGGCCAAGTCCGGAAAATCCGGAAATCGATTTTCGCATTAGCGCGATTGTGCGTTAGCGTAGAATGCGCCCTCTCCTACAAAAGAAGGAGGACCTTGCTCGACGAATGTACTCCTTTATAATAGCTTATATAGATACCTAAACTTTTACGCAAAGCTCGAGCGTATTAAGCTACGCTATCCTAATCTAGGATTTAGTCGGTTCTCCGATAGAGTATGCCCTCGAAGCTCGAAGCTCGAAGCTCGAAGCGCGAAGTTTAAAGTTCGAAGTTCTAAACTTTAAAGCTCGGTAAAGACTTTTGTCCTAAGCTAAGACTTTTGACAAAAATCTAATATAACGAAAATGCGGCCGGCATACGGATATTACGATAGCGAGGATACGGGATTACCTTCGATCTACCTTTATATATATTCTTCTACTGCATGCCCTCCCATATCTGCTGAGGTGGTCAAGAGTTGCTTCCCGTCTTCCGCACACGACTAAAGTTCAACTCAACCATCCGTTCAACTCTCGGCTGTCTTGGACACTTGTCGCCACAACATGAGTGCCTCTGACGATTCGCAGTCATCCGGAAAGCCGACCGCCGCAACAACTCAGCGCACAGGCATCGTTGAGAATTCCACCACGGCCTCCATCATCACCACGGCGGCTCTCCTGGCAGGCCACTGCCTCGTCACCGTCTTATTTCGCGCGGGATATCTCAATGACCCCGACAAATCGTCCTCGATATTCCTCGGCGATGTCCTCTTTGCACGACTTCCGCTGGGCGTCATGGCCATCTACCTTCAGCGCTGGCTGACCGGAAGTCGCGAGATCAGTCCTTTGCTGAACACGTTCTGGAGCTTGCTGGTGGTGCCGCTTGCCTACATGGATGGACGCATTGGTGTATAGGATCGTTCGGCCGACAGCTTTGGAGAAGGAAATATTTCACACGTGGACGCAGCAGCCAATTCGCCAGTCGACGCGGCACTCGACTGCGCTTGATTTGTCCAGGACCGCCTTGCCGAAAAGTCACCGATCACAAAGTCACCACACGAGACAGGTCTGCCATGTCTAATTTGGTCCAATGGAATAAGCTTCTCCCTTCGTATCAGCGGAGACATACACGCAGCTGAAGTCATCGAATTGGCGGAAGCGCCCTAAATTCCTGGACAACCTAAGGATGTCCCCCTATCGATTTGCAAGCGTTGAATTATGGATTCGCAGAGTAAAAGATAACTTTATATTAATAATCGATAATAGACGCTA
>AFIV01000302.1:0-96164 GCA_000223765.2 Zymoseptoria ardabiliae STIR04_1.1.2
TGAGGTTCCAGCACCGGTCGAAGCTACGCCCGAAGACGATTGGAGTGGCTTTACGACGACGAAGAAGAAGCAAGGAGGTCGAGCCAGAACCTGAACCCGAGCCTGTCGTGGAAGTGGTCGAGCCAGCTCCAGCCGCGGAGGTGGAGGATCCTTGGGGCTCATTCGCGTCTGTCGGTATGTGTTTTGAAACCGCTGCCACTTGTATGGCCACATTTTGACGGTGATTACAGGCAAGAAGAAGAAAGGCAAAAAGAGCAAAGAGATCGAGCCAGAACCCGAACCCGAGCCTGTCGTGGAGGTCGTCGAGCCAACTCCAGCTGCTGCGGAGGCGGAGGATCCTTGGGGCTCATTCGCGACCGTCGGTATGTTTTCGATACCTGGCCAGCTTGTACGGAGCGTCGGACATGTTCTGACAACGTTCACAGGCAAGAAGAAGAAGGGGAAGAAAGGCAAGGAGATCGAGCCTGAACCGGAACCGGAACCCGAGCCTGAAGTTGTTGCACCTCCACCTCCACCAGAACCCGAGCCGGAAGACGACTGGTTTTCTGGAAGCAAAAAGGACAAGGACAAGAAGAAGAAAAAGGGCAAAGTAAGTTCAATTCTCTCAATTCTCTATTGTTATTGCGATCAAATTCCACAGCCCGACGAATCGCAACGGCTTGAACCCCTTTTTGGGGCTAAAGTTGCTCGAATCCGGGGAAGTGGGCGCGGATCGTGGCTGCCGAGGCGCTCAGACCTCGCAATCTCGATGTGTGGCGCATGCGCTTGCATACTCGATAGGAGGGGAGACGTCGTCGCGTTCTGCCTGATTACCTTACGCCATGATCTGACCATGGTCCATGACTTACGTCGCATCTCCATGCTACAGGCCATCTGTCCTGTTCGAACATCAACATCATGTACTGATCAATCCCGCGTGCACAGAACGATCCTGTCTCGCCAGACCCGCCGAAGGACGACATGAAGTTCGACGACATCAGCCTCAACGACGACAAGGCCGCGCCGAAACTCGACCTGGACCTAGGAGACTTTGGTGGTGGAACTGAGAAGTCGGAAAGCAAGGGCTTCAGCTTTGGTGGCTGGGGAGGAGGATGGGGTTCCGGTGCAGTCAAGTCGTGGGGATTCGGGAGCAGTGCCGATACGCCAAAAGAGGAGCCAAAGATTGAGGATACCTCCTGGAGCTTCGCGGCAGTGGACGACAAGAAGGACAAAAAGAAGAAGAAGTCTGGCAGTGCCTTCGACTTCGGCTTTGATGCAGTCGGCGATGAGGGTGATGCTGGCACAGTGGACTTTGGCGATGTGAAAGTCGAGCCCGTAGCAGAAGAGGATCCGTGGGCAGGGTTTTCAACTACTGGCAAGAAGGACAAGAAGAAGAAGAAGGGTGCGATCGAGCCCGAGCCTGTGGTAGAGGTCCCGCCTCCTCCGCCTCCTGTTGAGGAGAAGCCGGCCGACGATCCTTGGGGAGGTTTCAGCACTGCCACCGGCAAGAAGGACAAGAAAAAGAAGAAGGCATCTGCTTGGGATCCTGAGCCCGAACCAGAGCCCGTTGTCGTCGTTCCCGAACCTGAACCCGAACCGGTCAAAGAGGAGGACGACACATGGGGCACTTTTGGCATGTCGGCAAAGGACAAGAAGAAGGCGAAGAAGAATGCCAAGTTGGGCATTGTGGAGGAGAAGGCACCCGAGCCGGAGCCGGAGAGTGTGGTCGTACCAGAGACGAAGGTGGAGGATGCGATCGATGGCTGGGGCACAACAACCAAAAAGGGCAAGAAGGACAAGAAGAAGAGCACCTTTGATTGGGCAGAAGAAGCAACGCCTGATCCTGTTGTCGAGGTTCCTCCTCCTCCACCCGCTGAGCCTGAGCCGGCTGCAACCGACTGGCTTGGAGGCGGATGGGGAGAGACAACCAAGAAAAAGAAGGGCAAGAAAGGAGCGGTCGAAGAAGTTCCACCGCCTCCTCCACCGCCTGTTATACCCGAGCCCGCGCCCGCCGACGAAGACTGGTTTAGCGGATTCGGCACAAAGAAGGACAAGAAGAGCAAGAAAGTCGTCGAGCCGGTCGTTCCAGATCCACCCGCAGTTGAGCCAGCGGCAATCATAGAGCCAAAGGTTGAGGAAGATGATTGGACAAACTCGTGGTCTACGGGAACGAAGAAGAAGGACAAGAAGGGGAGCAAGTCAAAAGGTATTGTTGAAGTGGTGGATCCAAGCCCTGGCGCATCGGTCCTTCTCCCGGAATCGGTACAGGAGAAACCCGCCGAGGACGATCCTTGGTCGAGCTGGACGACTGGCAAGAAGGAGAAGAAAAAGGGCAAAAAGGAATCTCTTGAGCCTGAAGTTCCTGCGATCTTGGAGATCGAAGACAAGCCGGCTGAAGAGCCTGCTGTCGACTTACTTGATGCGGGCGATGACGACCTTTGGGCGACTACCACGACCAAGAAGAAGGACAAGAAAGACAAGAAGGGATCGAAAATTGTCGAGGTCCCGAAAGTCGAAGAGGTCAAATTGTCCAAGACCAAGATGAAGGACTCAAAAGAGTCAAAGGAGGAGTCTCCCGACGATATCATTGAGATTGTTGAAGAACCGCTACCCTCACCGAAAGAGGAGAAGAAGGCAGCAGGCTGGGGTATCTGGGGCAGCAGCACGACCAAGACTCCACCAAAGAAGGAAACGTCCAAGGAGAAAAGAGAGCGCGAGAAGAAGGAGAAGGAGGAGAAAGAAAGGGAGGAAGCCGCTGAAGCGCAGCGCAAGGCAGATGAGGAAATGTTCGCGGCTGCGCTTGATGAGGATCCCGATGGGCTCTTGGATCTAATGGACGATCCTGTGCCCGTGCCGACCAAGAAATCGTCGTCGAAGGACAAGGACAAGGACAGCAAAAAGAAGACCTCCAAGGTGGAGAGCAAGACCAGCAAGAAAGAGCCCACACCAGAGCCGGAGCCTGAACCAGAACCAGAACCAGAGGCATCTCCACCCGAAGAGCCCACAAAGGCTGACGGCTGGGGTTTCTGGGGATCGTCCCTCAAATCCGGAAAGAAAGCCACACCCGCAACGGACGCTAAGGGTAAGATTGGAAAGGACCCGTGGGCCAATGAGGAAGCAGACGTCGCGGCCTTACCGAAGATGCCAGACGTCCTCTTGGAGAAGGATTACAAGAAATCCTTGTCCAAGTCCACGACTGCTGACGCTTCGATGGCGAAAAGCAAGACGGCCGCTGTCAAGACATCGTCGTCGATCCAGGATCGCATCAAGGCTTTGCAAGCGGAGCCGATTGATGTCAAGAAGTCATCCAAAAGCAAGGCTAGCGCTGTTGTTGTTCCCCTGCCTGAACCTGAGCCGGAGCCGGAACCGGAACCGGAACCTGTTGTGGTTGTCGAGAAGAAGTCGAAAAAGTCCGCATTGGCTAAGGCTGAGAAGGAAAAGAATAAGACGTCACCGGAGCTCAAGCCCGTGGACTCGCCTGTGCCCGGTGGTTTCCCTGGCGCTGACTTGCTCGACGACATCCCGGAGAAAGACACACCGAAGAAGTCATCATCCAAAGACAAGAAAGTCTCGAGTAAATCTGCCGAGAAGAAGACGAAGGCGAAGGAGCCCATCATCGTTGAAGCGCCCGTCGTTCCCGACCTTTTAGACCTCGACGACGCGCCCGAAGAGCGCGTGAAACCCAAGTCAAGCAAGAAAGAGAGGCCAAAAGTCGTACGCGATCAGGGAAGTTCGTCTTGGGGTTTCTGGGGTGCGACGCCTGCGAAGAAGTCGCCTACCAAGGAGGACGCCGTCTCGCCGAGCGCAAAGGAACGGCCGTCTGGACTCTCCCGTTCCAAATCGGCGCGCAAGGCGTCTGACAAGGATCCGCTCGACAAGACCTCTGATCCATCTGGC
The DNA here is from genome assembly GCA_000223765.2 of Zymoseptoria ardabiliae STIR04_1.1.2. Classification (NCBI taxonomy): domain Eukaryota; kingdom Fungi; phylum Ascomycota; class Dothideomycetes; order Mycosphaerellales; family Mycosphaerellaceae; genus Zymoseptoria; species Zymoseptoria ardabiliae. The sequence continues at coordinate 3,877 of AFIV01000302.1, forward strand.
TCCGACAAAGGCGTTAAGAGAGACTCCAAGTCTCGGCCGAGTGCGTCTCGCGGATTCTCCATGTTCGGCACGCCGTCCCGCTCCAAGTCAACAAGGGATCCGGCTTCGGCGAAGAAGTCGAGTTCGCGCCGGCAGTCGGTGGCCGTCGATGATTCCGGATTGGTGTCTCCCGTCGCTGCAGATAAGGAGATGTCGACCAAGGCCGCCAAGGTCATGGGTGTCAAGGGATCCAAGTCTACCAAGGAGAAGACCACCCGCAGGATCCCAGATCCCTACCCGATCGACTCGGACGACATGATTGTTGTTGATGGCCCGGAAGATTCTGCGAAGGACATCGATGATCGCAAGGAGAGGAAGAAGTCAAGCAAGTCAAAGCGGCAGTCGACTTACATGTCTGGTGGCCTGAATGGTGAATCTGATGCCTTTCCGAACGCTAATGAGGCGCGCGGTATGGATGATGATCTTGCTGAAAGACCTGGACTTGTGCGTCGGGGCACCTCGAGCGCGAAGAAGCCCGGTCTCATGGGTGGTCTCTTTGGCGCCTTCGGGGCGCGACCTACTCCCGATCGTCGCCATAGCAAGGCTTACGAGACTGAAGACGGTGCTGGTCGCAAGCGAGGCTCCGTCGACGATGAAGACTCCAAGCGTCTTCGTCGAGATGATCGCAAGGTCAACCGGTCCTCCCGCAAGCCTTCTGACGAAGGCACTGCGGCCGACGTTGAAGATCCTGAGGTGCGTGAAGCGCGCCGAAGGGAACGTCGCCAGAGACGCGAGCATGAGGCTGCTGTGGCAGAAGCCAAAGCTGCTAGGCAACGTGAAAAGGAACACGCCCAGCGTGCAAAGGCTCAAGCCGAGGAGGATGAACGCGAGGCTCGCCGACAGGAAGAGAAGCGTGCTCGTCGTGCCGAACGAGAGTCTCGTCGTGCGGAGGAAGAGCGGCTTGCTCGTGAGGAGGATCACGCGCGTGAGGAACGCCGTGCACGACGTCGCGAGAAGGAGCGTCAGCGCGCTCAGGAAGCTGCTGCTGCCGCTGCAACCCATACTCTTCCATCTCGACCTAGAACCGACCGCCGTCGCTCCACCTACGTCGACACTCCCTCCGAAGAAGAAGCCCGTCGCGCCCGTCGTGACGAACGACGCTCACGTCGTAGCGTCGACCCCACGTCTCCACCTGCGGAAAGCAAAGCTCGACCTCGTGCCTCTCGACGTCGCTCCGACTACCCCGACGAATACACCTCCTCCCGCCACGCAGATCCTCCTGCACCTGCCAATCCCGTCGCCCAAGCCATCAAGAAAGGCGGCGACAAAACCGCTTCTTGGGTGCACTCCATCAGCAACTCCGACCCGGACCCTCCTCCGATCGAAGGCACCGTCTTAGATGTACCTTACCACGCAGACGACGGTGTTCCAGACCGACATCCACTGGAGGGAGAGGATACCACGGCAAGGGAGATGAGAGCGACGCAGAGGCGGCGGAAGGAGAGAGAGGGAGGTGGAGACGACGGCAGACGGAGGAGGAGAGACGAGGAGGGCGTTGGGCGGAGCAGTGATGGCGACTCTGGGAGGCGGAGATCGAGTCATGCGCCGGTGAACAGTATGGGCGCGGGCGATATGGGTGGGAGAGGATTTGATGGACGACCGGGCATGGGTGGGAGGGGAGAGAGTAAGAGGGGGAGTTGGTTGAAGAAGATGACGGGATTCTGATTCGTGGTGGTATGTGCATTGCGATGGAGATCTGGGAAATTCATGGATGCATTTGGAGGATTTGGAATTTGTTGTTGCTGGGCAGCGAAAGAGCTATGTGATACCCTTTGGCTATATTAGCGATGTTCTTGCGCGTTATGTAGCTTGCCAGTCCATCGAATCACTGTATCCTGCGCTGGATGTTGGACATCACGTTCACAATTTGCTTAAGAGGAATCTTCTCTCCTGTATCGTTTCGACGTCATTCTTCTGCCGTCAACATCAAGCTTTTCTTGTCTGGGGACAGCTCTTGGATCTGGTGTCACGGCCCTTACAGTTCCGCGAAATATCGGCGGAATATCTTCGACTGACGCAGAGGCGTCCCACAGCTTCGGTCTACCCATTCATGGTGAAGATGGCATGGGATTGAGCATTGAAAACGCACTTCACAAATACCAAAATCGAGTCCTCGACATCAACATAGCCACTCTATCAACCGCCATCTCGGGTCTCGAAAGCCGCGGATTCAAGCCTACTATCGATCCCGAAGAACTCCTCGGACGTACAATACAGAAACTCGCGGATGATCACGGGATTCGATTGGGACATCCCACGGATCCTAGTATTACGTCTATTCGGGACTTTCTCAGTGAGGATCGACGCCGGACGGGAGAATCTCGGACGGCGTTGAAGATTAGACGGGATAGTTCACGGAGAAGGAGAAATGGACATTGAGGCGCGGGAGGCGTGGATCGAAAAGACTAAGCAACAGATCCAATCAGTGGAGCGGGCGAGCGTCCATCCCGACGCTCTACCAGCCGAGTTGAAGTACTTGATGACCATAGTTCGCGGAATCTGCGGTGATGGACTTCCCGAATACCGATACTTTGGTGGACTGTTCAGCGGTCTGTTATCACTGCCCACCGAAACATGTTTTCTGCCAATGCAACAGAAGGCATGGCTTCTTGAGGATGACTCCCGGATCTCGAACAAAATACGTGCTTTCCAACGTCTAGATCATCTCTACATGCTCTTCGACGTGCTTCATAGATCTATTCTGGCTCTTAGCGTCATTAGTGTCCACTCCCAAAACTGAATGAGGGCCGTCGAAGACCTCGGAGATTTCTTCAAGGCTATAGCCACGGGTTTCCGGAAATGTAAAGTAGGTGACGGCCAGGAAGATGACCTGGAATACTGCGTCAGTCGTTGCACCATAGCGACAACACCAGGCGGGCCATACCAAGAGACAACAGAAGACAATGTAATACCTCCATCCGATGTTCTCGAGACCGATCGGGTTGACGAAAGCTGCTATCACGAGAGAGCAGTAGATCGACAGGAGCTCGCAAGTCAATCCTTTGGACCTGTTTCGCCATTAGCAATGTCAGATGGTCAGGAAGATATCTGGGCTCACCTGATGGAGTACGGAAAGATCTCCGTAGGGTAAGACATCAAGAGTGGCGTGAAACTGCAGTCGTAGCCAAAATAGAAGACGAAGAGACAAACGATGACCACGATCCCTGCTGCTTCAGAGCCGGTCTTGTCGTTTACCGCGGAACATGCTGTCCACACGATGTACGAAAACAACATCACCGATCCGGAGAAGTTGAAAAGTGTTCGGCGACCAACCCGGTCTACCATGAAAGCTGCGCTTAGAGCCGCCGCAAAGTTGAAGATCTGCGGTGTCAGTGGTCGTTGTCCGCAGCAATCTATGATCATCATACCTGTAGCAAACCATTGATCAACGTCTGCATGAATGGATCCGTGATCCCTACAGTGTCCAAGACCAAGGTCAAATAGTATGACACAACGCCGATCCCGTTCCACTGAGCCATCGCTCCGAGGGACACAGCGATGAAGAGTCGTCTTCTGTTCCCTGGCGTGGCGATCAGGGTGCGCCAGCCTGTCGCTTTCGCTGCTCGTTCCATGCCAATGGCTTCAACGATCTCTGCCATCTCTCGAACAACCAGTGGACTCTGTGAGTCGCCACCGGCATGGTACTTCGACAATATGTCCAAGGCTTCACTGTTACGGTCCTTGGAGACCAGCCACCGAGGACTCTCCGGAAGGAAGCACCAGAACGCCAATTGAACACCAGGGTAGCCTGCTTGAAGGATGGTGGGTATTCTCCAAGACCAGCTCGAGCTGTAAGATTGCGTCCCAAATGTCGTCCAGCTTGCCAGAATTGCCCCGAGGTAGTACAGAGTCCAGTATGCAGACGTATACTTCCCGCGGTGCGTCGGATAGGCCAGTTCAGCCAGTAGAAGTGGGCTCGGCTGTGCAGCAAACATGCCCGCAGCTCCGACAACGAATCTTGACACGACAAATTGCTCCAACGTGCCTGCTGTCGCTTGTATGACCGTCGCTAGCATGACACCGAGGATCCCAGCGAGTAGGACTTTCTTGCGACCGAATCGATCAGAGCATGATCCCACGATTGGCAAAGCAACAACGGAACCGATCGACTGAGCAGCATTGACAAGCCCAAGAAGAGCGCCTTTCGGGTTGCCGAAGTAATTCTGCCACTGCTCAATATTAGCTACGTTGGGTCAGTCGGGACGAGAGACGACGCACTTGGGGTAATGCTTGAAGGCCATTCATCAAAGATCCATCGTACCCAGCGACACTGCTCGAAAGCAATGGCACCAGCAATATGAGGTTCAGTTGCAGCAGATGGGGCACCTGAAACCAGTACCTGTCTGTCCGGGGAAGAACTTCTGCGAGTCTTTGCCCGACGATTAGAGCGTCCTTCATCTTGTTGAAATTTGGAGATGCCGGACGCCGGCGCAAATATCGATCAAGGCATGTTGATCAAGTAGTCGGAGCTCGGCTCGCCTTCCACGAACGTATTCCGCAGCAAGACCCCGTGTCGAGGCTTTGCCGGTGTTCGGGATCCTGCGTATGTCGTGTGCAGCAGTGTCTTCCTACATGAAGCAATGTGGAGAAGCGGAGGCTGGGAGCGCTCACATGTCTGGGTCTGCATGAAGTAGATCGCCAACCCTTTTCCGTAGCTCGTTCGGTGGGATTCTCGCCGAGCTTGCTTTGCATGTATCTGTGGAAGTATTCATCCGTCTGCTCTCTGTATTTTCAAGCAGTCATCATGACCATTGTTGAATCGATATGGAATAGAGCTTGTGAATCATTCCACCCCAGCTATGATGACCTTGAAGATATCCGGTTGCGTGGCCTTTACCAGCTCGAATGCCTCTTCTGCCTGCTCGAAGCTGTAGCGGTTTGTGATCAGCCGCTTCACATCGATATTCCCAGAAGCGACCAGGTCCACCGCAGCCGGATAGCATCCTGCGGTGTATCGGATTGATCCCTTGATAATGAGTCCCCTGATGCAAGCCGTCGTGATCGGAAACGTCACATTCTCTTTGCCCATGCCTGCTTGAACATAAGTGCCGCCCTTTCGGGCTGCGAATATTCCTGTCTGAATGCAAGCTTCAGCGCCGGTGCACTCCAAAACAATATCGGGACCCTCTCCGAGGTCGAATTTCTCCTTGATCAGCTCGGCAGTCTTCTCAGAATGCTCGATAGGATCGGCACCGTCCTCGGCCTTGGCAGGCAGATAGACGTCGTCAGCTCCGAAAGTCTTCGCAAAATCGAGTCGGGACTGTACGATGTCGATGCCCACAACCTTCTTCGCTCCGTAGGCTTTGGAAACAGCTTGACACATCACACCAATTGGACCACAGCCCATGATAAGGACGGTCTGACCGGCTTTGAGATCCGCGACTTTGCAAATTTGGACGGCGACTGCGGTTGGTTCGACAAGTGCACCCTCTTCCATCGTCATATGATCTGGGATCGGATAGACATAGTCGGAGGCGACAATGTAGTACTTCGCGAGTGTGCCATCCCACGGTGGGGTAGCTGCGAACACGGTATCAGCGCAGAGATTGTACGCACCGCCTCGACAGTGGTCGCAACGCCGGCACGGAACTCCTGGCTCAATAGCAACTCGGTCTCCAACTTTGACATTCTTGACAGCGGTTCCGACTTCGACGACGGTGCCTTCGTGATGGTTAGCATATCGTTCCAACTCAACACTTCGTTGAACAGACCGGCGCTTTCATGGCCGAGGATGATCGGACTTTTCAATACGAAGTCGCCGATTCTTCCACGTTGCCAATAGTGAACCTGGGAACGTGATGTTAGCACTTCGTTCGATGCCTCTCATAAAATACCTACGTCGGATCCACAGATTCCAGTCTGACGAATATGAACTCTCACATCGTAAGCATCTCGCAACTGCGGGATGGGTCGATCTTCGAAAGCCACGTTCTTGACTGATCTCAGCACAAAGGCCGGATTCTGTAATCCGTCAGTACTGTGGGCTGATAAATCGACCGGGCGAGGTATCATACTTTCTCGGCTGTACTGGCCATGATCATGTGCTGTTGGAGATTGTCCAAGAAGAGATGCTTTCGTTGTAGTGAACACGCTGAATCGACCATCTGTGGGTCTGACTCTCCGAGACCAATCGGTCAGTTGTGCGAGATGTTTGCAACGCCGCGCAATGCGGTCGAGTGGTATGTGCTTCTCTCGGACAACTTCCCCTTCGAACCTGCATACGCATCAGACGCCGGCCGGGAATGTTTATCAGCCGCATAACAGAAAGGCCTTCGGTTCGGGGCAATATTACCCGAGAGGCATCTGAATCTCCACTGCGAGCTTCGGAGATGCGGATGCGGATGTGCGTGCATAGACGAGGCTTTCTTCATTCGCAAGGTCCGCCAAATTCGAGTGTTCAACAACTCCTTTTGTTTGGATTGCAGTCTTCGTTCGCGTTGTCGTTGAGATCAGTCCTTGTGTCGATATGCCGCTCGCAAAGCCACCGAATGCGTCGCGTCCGGTTCTCTCCCAATTCCAGCTGAATGGCAAGGTCGCTGCTGTTACCGGTGGTGCAAGAGGAATCGGGCTCGAAGTTACACGAGCCCTTGCCGAAGCTGGTGCTAAGGTCGCACTGATATACACCAGCTCGAAAGAAGCCGAGGAAACAGCTGCAAAACTCACCAAGGAGACCGGATCAACCGTCAAAGCGTACAGATCTGACGTGCGAGACAAAGACACCATAACAGCCACCATCAACCAGGTCGCAGAAGACTTTGGCCGTCTGGACATCTGCGTGGCCAATGCTGGCATTGCCACTCATCATGACAGTCTGGACTACTCAGCAGAGCAGTGGCAAGAGGTCATGAAAGTCAACTTAGACGGCGCAATGTATACCGCCCAAGCTGCCGGCAAGATCTTCAAGAAGCAAGGGCCTGGTGGCGGTAGCATGATCTTCACTGCATCGGTGTCGGCCACGCTGGTAAATGTCCCACAAAAGCAATCGGCGTACAACGCTTCGAAGGCGGCAGTCGTGCATCTCGCAAAGTGCTTGGCCGTTGAGTGGGTGGAGTTCGGTCGAGGTAAGAAGTGTCTTGCGCTTCGAAGACCAACCGCTGATGGCCCACAGTCAATTGCATCTCACCCGGATTCATCGAGACGGAGAGTGGGTTGACCATGATCCCGCATTCAGTGGTGAATACTGATGAGCTGTAGTGATCGCCACCCATCCAAAGGAGTGGAGAGATCACTGGTCGTTGCTAGTCCCAGCTGGGAGAAACGCTGATCCTGCTGAACTGAAAGGAGTGAGTTCGACTTTGAGCCATGTCGATAGCCATATCCTAACGCAGAGGTCAGGCCTATGTATTCCTGGCGAGTGATGCCTCGTCGTACATGACCGGCAAGTTACACTCCATCCTGCTCGTGAGGACGGCACTGACCAGCTCGTAGGTGCCAATATCGTGATCGACGGCGGCTATACATTACCATGAATGTAGCGGAATCTGATTGATGACAAGGAGCCCGCCCTAAGCATAGGGCCGCGAAGATTGCAGATGTTGAGATTCGAATGAAAATATGTCGTAGCTGTGTAGATCCGAGCCAATTCAGTATGGTCTTCTGGCCTTGAAAACTCCGAACAGAAGATCAGCAGCGATACGGCCCGGTGGCAGACAGGAGGTCGAGAGCAGGGTCTCACTGGCAAAGCTGTGTTGTGATGATGGTGACAAGACTCTGAAGACGTTCGATGTCGCGTTCCCTGGCATTTGATCCGGAGAAGAAACCACTGGGACAAGAAACCTCCAACATTTGTACTGTATATCGTTTATCTTGTATGAGCTTAATCCATGCCCATCTACGCCTTCTCCTCCGACTTGGGCATGTTGACCACACTCTCCACTCTGCCCTCGCCAGCCTTGTCAGCCTCAATCTTGCTGCCGAAGTCGTCGGCCCAGACATGGTTCTTCCATTGTCTGACGGGGATGCGGTCAGAGAAGAACCTCTCCAACTCGGCATTTGTACGGCCTATAAATGCGGAAGTTAGCAAGTGTCGTCACCGCAATGTTTTTTAAAGTGACTCGCCTGTGGTTTCTCCGACACAGCACCAAGAGTACGCAAGCGTTACCAAACTGGTGCCCGCATAGACAAAGCCCAACATTGGACCCAGATCCGCATCGTAGTACATGTAGGGCGAGGTAAAGACCATCATCCAGACAGTGAAGAAGAAGGTCCCGAGCGCGCAAGCTGTGATCTTGTTCCTGTTGCGGCCAACAGCCATCTCAGAGGCGATGGTGTAAGAGAGAGTGCCGATCGAGAAGTTGTAGCAGACGATGTTGATGTATCTGCAGCATCATATTAGTACTGAAGCAGGCTCGTCGAAAGCGTGGTGTCAACTCACGCAAAGACGACAATGCCAATTCCAACACCACGGCTGAAGTTCCCGTCGCCATCACGGGTCGTTCCAAGGCCACCGACTGCAACAAGCGAGATGATCATGCCCATCGTGCAAACGAGTCTACGAGATCGATTAGCAAAGAAGTCCTTGTCGTAGCGCCAAGGCGAAAAGCTCACAGATTCGTCCTCCGATTCATCTTGTTACCAAACACCACCGAAAGTCCGACGGTGACAATTTGGACGACGTAGATGATTGTGTTGATAGTGAATGGTTCTCCAACGCCAATGCTTTGCGCGAAGATGACCTGTTTGGCGCAGACAGTGTTAGCAAAGTCTCAAAAATACTCGAGCCAGGTGCCGGAGTCGATGGTAATGTTTACGCCAGACTTGAACGGCGCTCTTGAACGGCGCTATATCGTCGGTCTACTAACCCCGTAACTAAGTAGAAGGTCAGCAGACTGAGCAAAGGTCTTGCACCATCCTGGAGAGAATACTCACGTGTACCAGAACTGAATTCCGTTGATCTGCTGGGCGAACTAAATCCGGAGGAGGAGGGTCAGCGGATGTCGAAGACGATTTGTGATACAGAAGACCTGGGCGTCGACCCTCTGCTCTTCATAGTCGTACCATAACGCCGCAAGCGTACAGCAGCTTCCTCCTCTCGACCGGATCGGTGATCAGACTGGCCCAGCTGGACTCCGATTCCATCTCGAGCTCGAGCTGCACGGCATCCTCAATGACGACAAGGTCTGGCTCGGGTGAGTAGTTGGGCTTGCTACGGTTGATCTTGGTCAGTGCCGCTGCAGCTGCCTCGCGGCGACCCTTAGTCTGGGAACTGTTAGTGAATGTCCAGACGAGGATCATTTTGTTCGTCGTTGCTGACCATGAACCACGCGGGAGACTCCGGAATGAAAGGCAAAAGAACGAGCATAGTCAGCGGCAGAATGCAAAGCAGGCCGACGGGGAGGCGATAGGAGGCTGCGCCGTCGATGGTCTCGGTGCCCTCTGGGAGATTGTCAGCAAACGATCAATTCTTGGCTTCGATCGGCCAACTCACGGTTCACACATGCTCCGATGAACTGCGCAATCGATTGCATGAACTGAAAGCACATCAAAGCAGGTCCTCTGATCTCCTGCAAGCCACAACATTAGCTTCAACATGGTCAACGCCAAGAATGGGTGTACTTACAGTCGGCGCCACATCCGCAACGTAAATCAGACATGTCGCAGTGAACTGCCCGACTCCAAGACCAACAAAGACTCTTCCAACGTAGAAAACGCCGTCAATCCCGTACGAGCAAAGCTGGACAATGGCACCGGTGATGATGCACACGCTGGCGCATGCGAAAACGGCTCGTCGTCCGAACCTGTCGTTGATGGGAGCCGCTAGGATTGCGCCGACAAATTCTCCAACGTAGATGATCGAAGCGGAAACCGAGAGGAAGACGGTTCCCAATTCCCACTCTTCGTCGGATCCAGGAGCTGTACGGGTGCCGTAGTCGCGTTTGAAGTGGTACATTCCTTGAATGCCGGTATAGTAGATGGACTGCATGTCTGGTTAGCTCTTGCGATCTTGCATCGTATGTATCTTTACCCACATCATATCCGTAGCAAAGCGCACCAATGGTGGCCACAAGACAGTAGAACACCGCCCATCTGTGCTCGCCCCAATTGATGGAAAGGTTCAGACCGCCCATGGTGATGATGGTTATGATGCTCCTGTGGTGTGATCGAGCAAAAGGGCATTTTAGCAGAAAGACTTCGCCATCTTTTTATACCAGATCCACGCAGATTTTAAAATGCACCGCAATGGAGGGGCCCCACAGCGGGAAGATGGAGGTCAACCAAAGAATGCAGATCACAAGGACTAAAGAATATGGTTGGAACTTGGCGGAGAACGTGGTGTTGAAGCTCGCTTTGCCGAGTTTGGTTTGCTGTAATCGTCATCGCTCCCTTCTTGAAGCTCCGCTTGAACTCAATGCTGGAAGTTCTCTTAGCTGCTGTAACAATTGGGCGCACCTCTTTGTATCAATGCAACTTCCTTGTACGCGTTCCTTGATACTGATCTTGACATGAAGTGGAAGGCATCGCAGTCGCAGATAAGATCCGACTTGGCATGCAGCTATCACCGCGCGGCGGCTCGGCTCCATCATAATTAATCTGGGCAGCGCAATAGGGCCGAAAAGCTCAAACGCTGGTTGGAGAAGAGAACAACTAAAAACGCGGAGGAAGAAGTGGAGGAACATGGGCAGATCCGCTATTGTGCTGCCACTCGGTCCGAATGCCGGTTATGTGGTCGGGATGAGGATCGTGCTTCAAGCCTCCAACGAACGACCGAGGACGTACTCAAGCGTACAATGCGTAGTTTCAGTCGCAATGAGAGTGCAACACAAAAGCACGTTGACCTTCGCGGCCAGAGTGGAGCAATACCTCGAAGTTCTCCCATACAATCGCGGACACGAACCCAATGTGCCAGCCGTTTTCTCCAGGTGACGTTCTTAGATTGTAGACCGTAGATGCAGTTCTCAGCGGAGTCGATCTCACAAGTGTCTGCCTTCAAGGCAATACGGCCCAGAGTGTTGTACGCGGTCGCGGCTTCTTTGTATGCTGTCACAGCCCGACTGGCATCTTCGAAATTTGAGGTGTTCTTGCCGCATTGGCCAAAGCCGTCGACCTCGTCGCCCATATCGCCGCCTTGATCCATGAAGGTAATTCTCTCGGCTGAATCGGTAGCAACCGAACCGGGAGCGGGTGAAGATGTTGATGGGTTGCTCTGCTATAACATTCGGATTGTACGTGCCGACAATGATGAAAGTAAGTGTTTTCGCAATCTCCAGAAGGAAAGGGTCTCGAGTCGCATAAAGATGTCTTGCGCCTTCTTCTCAGCCTGTCGGTAGGACTCTCGGTGGGTCTTCATTCCATCACGTTCGTTCCCTAGCCTCTCGTCGTGCTGGTCCTGGCGAACGAAATCTGTTTGGAGTTTCTTGACTTAATGTAGCAAAGAGTGTGGTCCTGCGTGTTTTCTTCCTCGGGACAGGTCGTCCATGCCCACAGCTGCGTCTCGAGCGTGTCGATTACTGCGGTAACAGCAGCTCCACTGAGGTCTGCGCATGACTACGCTACGCAAGACAGTCAAAACCCTTCTCACAATCGTTGAAATGCCCGTCCCGAACGCCACAATCGGGAAGATGATCCGTTTTGGTCGCGTCGGGCTCGCAGTATCCCTTCCAGATGCGGCACTTGTAGGCTTTGTTGAAGAACCCGAATACCGTTCCGGCGCAATTTCGATCATGGCAGTAGCCTGCGCAGGCGTGTTGGCCAGGGCCCGAGACGTAGACGGCGCAGTTGGGGCTGTCGTCCGGATTTTGGCAAACGCAGATCGATCCGCAGGCTGTGCCGGCGGCGACAAAGAGAAAGAGGGCGGCGAGATGGTTCATAGCTTTGTACCAGATCACGGGCAATCAAAATTCTGGGTGCAATCATTAAACATCGGCTTGCCGTGGCGGTCCTTCTTGTCGCAGTAATAGTACGAGACGTTTTCGAAGCCTAGGAGGCGCGGCTCGCAGTAGCCCTTCCAGACGCGGCACTTCCACTAAAGCAAAGCGTATAAGGTCAGCGAATGTCGTAGACATTTTGGATGGACGAAGGCCTCGGCGCCCGAGAGAATCTCGGACCACGCAGGCCTTCTACACTTCGGTTTCTTACCGTTTCCCCGAAGAACCCGGGTGTCGTTCCAGCACAAGTACGATCGCGGCAGTAGCCTGCACAGTCGTGCTGGCCGACGCCCTTGACTTCGGCGATGCAGCTCCACGAATTGTCGGGTTTTTGGCAGACGCAGAACGAGTTGCAGGCCGTGCAGGCGGCGATGCAGAGAGTGATAGGGAGGATGGCGAGGAAGTGCATAGAGTTGATGTAATGTTGAATGTCGGTGGAATGGAGAAATTGTTGCAAAGAAGGGACTTGTCGAAGAGCAAGTGGCTCGGAAGAGGACCTACCTGTGATATCCTCTCGAGTGGACATCGGATGCGCGACTTTCGTCCTTTATTTCTCTCGATTCCTCTCTGGTCTAGAGATACAACTAGGTCAGCCTGGTCTTGAAGCGAGCGAGGAGCGCCAACAATGTCTTTCAAATGAAGTACGAGGCTGACCGAGTCTCGCCATTGGACCGATTCCTTGCATCGTGGCTGCATCAGCGCAGCATCGTGACAGCATCGTGGCAGAGTGCTAATGGATCCAATGAGACCATGGAGCGACCTTCGAGCGGATGCGAGTTGTAAGACAGACGAAGGAGAGTTGTGTTCACTCTCCTCGCTCAAACCTTGACGGGAATGTTGTCCCGGCGGCTGACTCAGCAGGCTTCGAATCGGCCGGAATGCCGAGAAGAGGATGCCGCGGTGAGGAACCCTCCAACCTCACGCGATCGATTTAGCCGGCGCTCCACACGTCTGTCTTGTTCGTGGTGCCGGAGGGGAGCTCCATCGAGACAGGCGGGGTTGGAGGATTGGGTTGCCTCGACACGCGGATATGCGATCTCTGAAGTGTAGACCAACGCAGGTAAGGCCGAATCCTCTCATCCCCTTCAGCATTCACCGATCCCACGTTTGAGCAACAATGAGCACCAAGCACTTCTTCCCTCACACCGAAGGCGTGGTCGTCCAAGGGCTGGAATCCCTCGTAGCTCGCAACAACCATCTAGCTCTCGATGCGCCCAACAAGGTTGTCTACTCGAAGACACACCACCCATCGAAAGTCACCGTCATCTCGGGAGGAGGGAGTGGTCATGAGCCGGCATGGAGTGGATATGTGGGAGACGGCATGCTGGCAGCAGCAGTCAATGGTGAGGTCTTTGCGAGTCCGTCGACCAAGCAAGTCATGGCCGCGATCAAGCATGTCCCGTCAGACGCAGGAGTGATCCTCTGCATTACAAATTACACCGGCGATAACCTCCACTTCGGTCTGGCAAGAGAAAAGGCAGAAGGAATGGGATACAAAATCGGTGTGTTGCGAATGACGGATGATGTTGCATTGGGCAGAAAACAGACGGAGAATTTGGGCAGGCGTGGTCTTGCGGCCAATATGTGGGTACTCAAGCTGTGTGGAGCTGCAGCAGAGGCTGGCCATAACTTCGAGAAGTGTATGAAGGTTGGTTTCTCCGTCAACGCAAATGCGGTGACCGTTGGCTCCTCTCTCGACCACTGTCACATTCCTGGACGGGAGCACCATCGATCAATACCACAGGACGCCTACGTGCTCGGGATGGGCATTCATAACGAGCCTGGTCTGCACGAAATATCTCCCATGCCGCCGGTTGAAGAACTTGTGGGCGACATGTTGAAATACTGCCTGAACCCAGAGGACAAAGACAGAGCATTTGTCGGCTTCAAGGCAGACGATGCCGTGGCTCTTTTGATCAACAACTTTGGAGGAATGTCGAACTTCGAGCTGGAGGCCTTGACAAGCGTATCTCGAAAGGTGCTCCAACGTGACTGGAAGATCACGCCGAAAAGAATATACGTATCATGTTTCGAGACCTCGCTCAACGCTCCCGGGTGGTCGATATCTCTGCTGAACATTTCTGGGATCGAACGTGAGACTGAGACGTCGACATCTACACTCCTGGCGTTGCTCGACTCAGAAACGAACGCATCAGCTTGGCCTCGAAACGGCTACAAGGATATCGCAGAGGTAAAGGAGACCGCTAAAGTCGCAAAGGCGGATCCTGAAGCGGCTGTTCAGAAGGGGCCCAGAGTTGATGCGGCGCTGCTCGACTCAGCGTTGCGAACGGCTTGCAACAATGCAATCAAAGCTGAGCCTGATCTCACGAAATGGGATATCGAAATGGGCGACGGCGACTGCGGTGAAGCTGTAGTAGGCATGTGCCAGGTATTTTGATGATCAGGATGAAGCAAACGCATTGCAGAATACTGATTGAATTTGCAGGGTGTCCTCAACAAACTCGATTCGGGACTTACCAAGCAGGGCTCTTTCTTCCACGTTCTGGACGAGGTCGGCGAGGCGGTCGAGGAGATCGGCGGCACGCTCGGCGCCATCATCAGTATCATACTTGCATCCTTTACGACAAGTCTTAGAAAGGCTCATGCCAAAGACGAGAGCGGATTCAAGCTTGACGCTCAAAGTGCTGGTAACGCCGCCAACGAAGCACTCAAAAACCTAATGAAATACACACCGGCTAAGCAGGGCGGTCGTACGGTAATGGATGCTCTCATCCCTTTCTGCGAGACACTGAAGAAGGAAGCGAACCTACAGAAGGCTGTCGATGCGTGTTATCAGGGAGCACAGAGCACGCATGGGATGAAGGCGAAGTTCGGAAGAGGTGAATTTTGAATTCCATTGCTCACGTCCTACACACAGCTTGCTGACTTGATCGCAGCAACATATGTTGGTGAGACTTCAGAGCCAAAGGATGCACCACCGGATCCTGGTGCAATGGCCGCAGCTATTTTCCTCCGCGGACTTCTTGATGGCTTGAAATGAGGTCTGAATTGACCTGCAGCCTGTCTGAGATTTGATCGACATATAATGCGGCAAAATCTCCCAGTGTGATCTATTATGAGCTCTTCAATCGTCCTTCGTCAGTCATACTCGAAAGGCCTACGCGGTTCATACTTTTACCGACCAATCCGGGAATGATTTCAAGCGGTTGATCATTCCCCGAGATCGGCTGTCCAGCTCCACCAAGGTCTCTCTCCCCTCACCCCACCTCTTCCCACTTCATTGCGGGGTCGGTACAAGAAGTCATCCATATTACCGGCAACAATACTACAGAACGAGACATCTGGCTACTTTGCAAATTGAACGAGCAACTCACGCTTCACTCAAAGATAAATTCATATCAAACGAACAGCAACTATGAGCGGCAGACTCCAAGGTAAGGTGGCCATTGTGACCGGAGCTGGCGGCGGGTATGCATACATTCGAACCACAAAACACCGTACTTCAGCTGAGAAGCAACAAGATTTGGCAAAGGCATTGCGGAAAAGTTCATCGCAGAAGGCGCAAAGGTCATCATTGCCGACTTCGTAGCAGAACTGGGCCAGAAGACGGCCGACGAACTCAAGTGTGACTTCCACTGCACCGATGTGACCAAGCGGGAAGACTGGGAATCGTTGAAGAAGTTCGTCGACGAGAAGTACGGCAAATTGGACTGTGTCGTCAACAAGTATGCCTATACTTCACCTCGCAAAGGACATCGAATATCCATTGACACTTTGTAGCGCTGGAGTCACCTACCGAAATAAGCCGACCCAAGACGTGACTGACGAGGACTTCGACAAGTGCTTCAACGTAAACGTCAAGGCCATTTACTACTCCTGCAACGTTCTGGTTCCGTACATTCAGGAGAAGAAGAATGGCGGCTCATTCGTGACGATCGCCTCGACGGCTGGAATTCGACCTCGTCCCGGTCTTGTGTGGTACAACGCTTCCAAAGCGGCTGTCATCAATGCCTCGAAGGCTATGGCTGTTGAGTATGCAAAGGACAACATCCGCTTCAACACTGCTTGCCCTGTTGTGGGTCTTGGAACTGGATTGTGAGTTGATGGGGTTCGAGGACGCGAGAGACGCGTTGTTGCTGACGATACACCCAGGACTGATCTTTTCTTGGGCAAGCCTGAGAACGAAGCGACATTCATGGCCACTGTTCCGATGGGCCGTGGTTCGACTCCACGAGACGTGGCCAACACTTGCTGTTTCCTGTGCAGCGACGAGGCAGACTTCTTGACCGGCATTGACATTCCAGTCGACGGAGGACGATGTGTCTAGATGTGAGAGCTTCGTTGCAGGCAGGACTTACGGCCGGTTTTGCATGCCTTGTATGGACATACTTTGTCAGTCTAGTGTCAGGATGTGTACAGCTCATGTTCAAACTGCTCGGAAATCAGCCCTCGTACCTCGGGCAATGATCTTAGACACCCATGTCTGCAGATCAATATCCTGGTGCTTACACATCTACCTTGTCGCTCATGTAATTCATTTGCCGAGAAGCAGTTGCCGACTCCGCCGACTTCAAGCGTCGCTCTCAGGATTGATGCATCAATCCCATCTCTTCGCCTTTTAACGGAACCAGTGAACAGCTCTCATGATCCGAGAACTCTGCAATCAGCGCATGACCGGCTCCCCCCCAAAACAATCAAACGCAAAGGTGGAGTCGGCCTCGTCTCCGTCCTCTTTCAGAGTTTGCCTCGTCTCGGGCATTGCACCAGATCGACAACCTGCATCCCCGTAGCTCCGCTGCGAACTGGAGGCTGTAGCTCATCATTGGCCAGACATATTCTCAAACCTAGCTGGACGAACGAGCAGATGGATCCGTAGACTGCATACCCCAGCAACATACCGTATCGACTGAACTCTGGAGATGTCCTTTCCCGGTTGAGAGCGGATGTATCGGCTGGCAAAGATGATGGTGTAGTTGTTGAATATGTGTTCTGCAGCGGTGTAATAATCTTGTACCTGCACTTTGCCAGATACTTCAACCAGTCATCGAAGCTCACGTCCTGATAGCTCGCCACTTTCAGAGCTCTATCCTGTTCAGTACCCTTTACAATTTCAAATGGTTCAGAACGTCCCTCACAGCCCCAACGGCTCAGCCAGTACCTCAACGAACGGACACGCCACGATGGACACCGACCAAGCAGTCCCGAAGATATCAACCCTCCCTACTCCGGACGCTAACTGGCAAATCACTCTCAAAGATAAAGTAATCGCCATCACAGGAGCCAACCGCGGTATCGGCCTCGGAATCGCAGAAGTATGCCTCGCAAACTCAGCGAAAGTGGTCTACTCGCTCGATCTCATGGATCCCTCCGAAGACTTCGAAGCACTCTCAAAAGCAAACCCTGGCCGCTTCAAGTACAAGCAAATGGACGTGACCGACGAAGAGAGCGTCAAGAAAGCAATCGACGACATCGTCTCCGAAGAAGGTGCGATCCACGGCATGATCGCCAACGCCGGCATGACCAAGCATCAACCCGCGCTGGACTTCACAATGTCCCAAGTTCGTCAACTCTTCGAACTGAACGTCTTCGGCGCATGGAATTGTGCCACCGCGGCTGCGAAGAAGTTCATCGAGTTGGGTGTCAAGGGCTCCATCGTCTTCACCGCTTCCATGACGTCGTATCGTCCGAATCGAGCGGGCCCTTCGGCGCCGTATGGAGGGACGAAGGCTGCGTTGCGGAATATGACGCATACGCTGGCGATGGAGTGGGCGGAACATGGCATCCGGGTCAATAGTATATCTCCTGGGTTTGTGAGAACTGCGATGGTGAGAAATCTGAAGCGAGAATGAACGATCCCGATGACTGATTCGAGGCAGACTCGTGCTATCGAGGGTGCTCCCGACTTTGCGCTCAAGATGCAGTACTATGGCGGCATGCCTCGTATGGCTCTTCCGCAAGAGCTCGGCGGAGCGTACACATATCTGCTGTCCGATCAGGCGAGCTATACGACGGGCATTGACATTCCGATTGCAGGTGAGTTGGATCTTGTCGTCGAAGCCGTGTGGCTCTGGACTCACGCTGACATTTTGGAAAGGTATCGTTGGAGCGTGGTAGGTTTCTAGCCACCATACGTGTGTTGCAGGTACCTCGGGGACGGGCAACGCAGTGTGAATGCATTAAGGAAAAGAAATGTATCTTTCTTGAGGGCATCTCTCCATCGTTCAGTTCCAGTCCGACTGTTCGCTTGGTTTATGGTTTCATTGCCGCCATGCACTCCCGAAGAAATGATCATTGTGTGGCTCGGATAGATCTTTCGTCTCAGTCGTAGGTTCCAAAACTCGGTATTTCATATGCATATGCCATTGGTGCAGGGCCGCAGATCTGCCATATGCCTTGCCAAACGCTTGAAGGATGGGATAACCAGAGATGAATCGAAGAGTCGTGGTTCGGTAAAGGAGAGGTCCAAGCTGTATGAAGATGCTGTAAGGTAGGCAAAGTTATGGCCTGTCCCGAAGCCTGTGCTGATGCTACTTGGTCGTTTACCTCAATAGCGCCTTGGAGCGTCCGAGCTGCCATAATTGGGGAGACGTCGCAAATGATGTAATGATACTTTGATTGCTCGATAATACAGTCGAGCGCGAGCATCGTCCACATACTGTAGCTTGTCTTTGGGAACCAGGTCTTGATCCAGGTCTCGATCCCGATTTCGTCGTCGACCTCGGTGGTTATGCTGAAAGGCGTCCAACGGGTCTCTTCACATTGAATGCGGAAGTGGCATTTCGAGTCGGAGACATAGGTCGACGTTGTAGGCGTCTGTCGGTCGTGTACCGAAGCGTTCTGCTCAAAGTTTATTGAGCGACGTCCGAACGACATAATATCCTCCAATGCGGCGATCGAGGTCGTGGGAAGCCGCAATAGCTGCGGATGTGAACTCGGACTGTGGCAGCAGGGTCACTGCGTTGGAGTTCAGGTCTTTTGTCCAGTACGTGTCCGAAAAGTTCTTCTTCTCCGCGACGCCTTGCAAGATACTATCGTCGTTCGTCGTGGTCGGTCAGCGTCTCGAGGTCTGCCCAGGTGTAAGGACTGAACAAAGCCCCGTGGACTTCCATGAGATCCACGATGTCGTCCTCAGTCATACAATCATAGACATCAAAGAAGTCGTGGAATTCGTGAAAGTTGAAGTTCAGATACTTGAGTGCTTGTGCGCAGAAAGCGCTCTTGGGTAGCTCGGTCACACTGGCTCTGGCCTCACCATGTCGAGTCGTGCTAGGTGGAACTTGCTCGCGCCATCCACCCGTCACGAACTCAGCCTTGAGGTCGTCGTAGACAGCACCAGTTGCTCCTAGAGTTGACCATTTTTCAGATTCAGCTTTAGCGTCGTCGGGCACAGCACCGGTTGCTCCCAACGTCGACCATTCTTCTGATTCATGCGAAGACGAGTCATCCTCCGACAGCGACGCATGAGGAGTTTCTTCCCTCGCAGTCCCCCACCTCCACGTACGAGCAGTCTCTTTCCTTATCGCGGTCAACCTCTCAAGAAATACTTCGGGTGGGCTCGGAGCGCGTGCGCTTGGGTTTCGCCTCGATTCTCGCCCCTTGCCCGTCGACGCTATCATGTCAGCGATCGAATTACCCGCGCCAACGTGGAAATCATCGTCAGAAAGTTGTGGAGAGGGTACGTGAGGATCTGTATCGCGAGCGACATCATCGTTCACAGGTTCGCCGTGGCCAACCAGATTTCCTTCGTCTGTTCGAATTGTGGCGACTTCTGGCACGAAAGATGAAGCTGATGGTTCCGATTGCGCGGGACAAACTGTGCCAGGTTGTGGAGATCGCTCTTCACTGGCAAGTGTGCCACTGCCGCGTTCCGTGAGAAGAACGTCGTCGGGACATGCTTCCTGTTCGTTTTCATGATCGCTCGAGCTGTCCGTCACACAAGTCGCCTGGTACCGATGTGTGGGCAGCGAAAACCTTTGCGGTGCCGGACTATCGCCCTCACTCTTCCCCGAGGCCGCAGGTGGAAGGGCATCTGAGGAATCCTGGTCCTCCGATGGGAGTTCAGCCTCTTCCAACAGTCCATCATCAGCGAGGTTCCGCAAGTATCTGCGGATCTGCGGCTTGTATCTGTGGACGAAGGATCTCCAATCAACTCTCTTCTGAACTGCCTCCAGACATCTTTCTCGTCATCATCGTAGGTTGTCATAACGCTGCCCTCCCTCCCGCCAGCTCTGATCTCGGCCGCCAGTCCATCGACACTCTTTTGTATCTTATCCGGAAGGGCGTGGAGATCTCGCTCGATTCTGGTGAGGGAACTCAGGCCGACGGCGCTCAGATAGGCGGACAAAGCTGATTGATGTTGAAGCAATTTCGCCTTGAGGCCATCCAGATTCTTGCTTCCGAAGCAGATGCGTTCCCAGTTCTTTTCGCGGCTCTTGCCCAGTCCGGGGCTCCGATATCTGGATATGATCGAGGAAAGCTCCTGTATCGTGGCGGTACACGCGCTAATGATATCGCGCACATCATCTCGATCTTTTCTGCTTCTGATCAACGCCGTATGCGGCTGTTCGGCTTCGTCCTCGATCCGCTCGAGGAGTACAAGAAAGCCGTCCAGGGAGCTTGTGATGTCGGCATAGTCTCCACAGGCAGTCTTCCAGCCGCGATATGTCTTGCGAGCGAGGTTGACGAGGGTCACGATGTCGCTAGGCGAGAAGCCGAAAGACATAGCAGCGGCATGTTCGGATGCGACGTATGGGACAGATAAAGGAGAACGAATTACCTTGCGGTGGAAGAAGTGCCCTGTTATGCAGCACAGCACAGCTACGCGAGGCTGAGCTCATGCAGTCGCAGCGGAGACAAGCTTGCCACACGTTTGTTACCCATCTCGTGCGGAGGCGTCTCTTTGCAGTCTTGATTTGGGTCAGACCGAGGACAAACGGAAATTGAGGTCGAACGGAGAAAGTAAAACAACTTAATGGAGCCTGTGGAGTGTGGATTACAGTCTGCAAGGGTCTCGGAGCTGGGTCCGTACATGCCTGGTCCACAGTGTCACAGGGAGTGCTAGTCAAAGTAGACGTTCTTGAGATCGATGCAATCGCATGAGTGTTAGGTCATGAATATGGACAACACCAACGCTATGTAAAGTTTAACGGAGTCAACCGTCTAGGCGGTACGGCAAGAACCTCCTTCGCCTCCATGAGCACGAGGCCTGGGTGAGATTGGTACTGTCCTACATGCGGATCATTGGGTCGACCACGATCTACCCGTCGCCGTGAGGGAAAGCTCTTCATCAGTACCGCTTTAGCTCAGCAGGCTTGAACCCTCCCTTTGGAATAGCCACAATGTCTCTTTCTTGAGTGTGCTTCACCTGAGCCAACGACACTGTAAAGCCTTCCTGGTCGAATATTGCATAGACGCTGCGCAAGAACGGGTCGCCCAAGAGATTGCCCCCGCCTGGCTGCACCGCCGTGACACAAGTGCCATTGCCAAAGTCGGTCACCAGCGTGTGGAACGGAACAGAGATTTTGCCGCCCGCAGTGAATTCGACGTTGATGCTGCCGTCGCTGTTCGCAGGGTCCTGATACTTGCAGTCGACGATGTAAGTGTAGTAGGAAGTCGTCGCGCTCAACCCGCCAAATGCGGTCGAGACAAGATTGAACATCTCCGTGGGTATGCTCCAGTACGGCGCTCCAGTGTCAAGTAGAGTAACTGTGCCTTCCTTTTCCGGGGAGTCGATCTTGATCGTTTTATCACCAGACACTGCTTCGACCGAGGAGACATAGACGTTGTTCGTGTTCTGATTCGTCAAATGTGAGTTGTGCGGGTCGACCATGTTCACGGTGAAGAGCTGTCCGCCGAGTTTTGCTTTGTCGTATGCGCCGCCGAGAATGATCTCGGCGTTGTTGACGTCGTGTTCATCGGGCCCAAGGTAGACGCTGAGAGAGATGCGATCGATGGCTGATGCCTTTTTGAGTTGCGGGAGCAAGTATGGTCCAGGTCCATCACAATTCGGCCCGGGGTAGCAACTCAGGCAAAATCCTACGATGCTCGTTGCTGGACTCTGTTTCCGGCGAGGGTATCCGATACTCGTGATGTATCCAAAGTCAACATGAGGCGTAGAAACACCACCGACACTAACAGTGTCTTCCAAGTAGTCGCCGGAGCCATAACTGATGAGCTGGTCGGCGAATCCTGGACCGGTGTATGACGAAGTTCTGCACATCGTCCGGATCAGTCGCAATATACAAAAATTGAAGGACTGGCAGCCTTACGAAGACGAGACATTGTCGAAGGTTCCATAGAAATCGCAGGGTCGATCATCGGCGCTGCAAAAATTGCTTCTTGGCGAATAGAAAGACATCGTCGGACTGCCCGTGTCGATTTTGAGGTATTCATCTTGCGGCGGTGTACCAACTGAGAACTTCCCGATGTAATCGAGAAGCACTGTATCCCGCTTCAAAGGAACCGCAATGGACCCTGCTGGGATTGCGAGGACGACTTCGACGAAAGTCGCCGCAAGGCAAAGGAATGAATATTTGTCGGCCATGAAGATTGATGGATGGAAAGATGAAAGGTGTTGCGGAATGCAACGAGTGGCGGGTCAGTCTTGTACGAGGTATATGTCCTGCCAGTAGCATGATCTGACATATCAGCAGGGGTTGCCACAGCATGGGTACGATGGAGAGACGGCCCTAAGCAGGGTAGGACTTCGTATCCGTGTTCTGAAGTCTGGGCCAGTTTCGCAGAAGAACCGGCCGTGACTCCAGATGCAACCCTGACACAGTGGCTGAAAATAGTTGCAGGCCGCTGACTCCTGAGCGGGAATTGAGAGCGAGACCGTGAAGTTGAGGCCTCGAGCATTTAGCATGGGCGCCGCTTTGACAGACGACCCTAACGCGATGGAACGGCGGATTTGTGCCCATTTGCAGGTCAAGAAAAGCTTGGTATGCGCCGAAGAGAACAACAGCTTCGAAGTCGTCCTCCTCGTGTTTCCCAGAACAGCCTGCAGAACAACTTGCTCAAAAGATCGATCATATGTCTCACCGGAGTACAACAGAAGCATGACCGACTCCATAGATCGGCAGCGGAAGGCAGCGCGACGTGCAGTACAGGAATGTGTGTTGAACATGGTAATCCAAGAGTCGCTGCAAGATTGGCTCTGCAGCATGTTCACGGCCCTGGCGATGGATGTCATGCAGTTCACCGATGCAAAAGCACTCTTCATGACGTTTTGAGCCCCTCGTTCCAGGCAACGTGCCACGCAAAGTCTTCTTTCTCATCACCGTGGCCGTGGTCTAGCCCATTCCTGGCGCAATTCTTCCGAGAGATTCGTGT
This sequence comes from Zymoseptoria ardabiliae STIR04_1.1.2, assembly GCA_000223765.2. Lineage (NCBI taxonomy): Eukaryota > Fungi > Ascomycota > Dothideomycetes > Mycosphaerellales > Mycosphaerellaceae > Zymoseptoria > Zymoseptoria ardabiliae. The sequence continues at coordinate 27,072 of AFIV01000302.1, forward strand.
TGACCGGCCAGCCCGTCAGACTCGCATGCTCGTCAATCAACTCCGTGATACACTGCCTCTTGGCTTCATCGTTGCAATAGAGTCCAGCAGCGAAGAGGCATTGCGTAGACATGAGCCTCGAAGCGTCGTCCGACAGCTTCATCGCAATCCCGCCGATGGTGTCGATACACTCCACGATAATTCGATCTCGGCTTAAGAATTCCGGATATCCGCCGGCGGATGGCTGATTGATGAGTAAGAGAATGCGGGCCATGCTGTACATTTGAATGCTGATGCCGAATGCTGGTGGGTTGATCCAAAGAGGTTGGAATGCCCGATTTGAGGGCCCTTCGACAGGGAGAGGATTGAAGTGGATGCTGACACTGGAGCGCCATTCGTCAAGCATGTTCAGAAGAGTGTTGGCTCGCATGATACGGTTGGAGAGATCGCGCTCGTCGGCTTGTTTCTGTCCTTCGTCAGCAAACATCTCCTGACTTTGCAGCTCAAAGAAAAAGGACAATATACTTCTTCCAGAGAGCTATAATTCACCGCTTGAGCCAAGATGTATACGACTTTCGATGCCATGTCCCAGATGTCCATGGCCGAGTACGGCTTCGTCGGCTTGAAAAAGCTGAAGCAGCGCCGGTGCTCTCGAAACGCGGCCCACACATCCTGACGTAGCCAAGCCCACCAGATCGCTTGCTCCAGACCGCCGGACTCGCCGTTGATCTCTCGACTTCGTTGGATCCAGAAGACACCTTTGAGATGCCGCTCCCATCCTTTGCCTGCACCGTCGATCATCTCGTAGGTGCTCACCACCAGGACTGTCGCAAGTAGCTCGAGACTGTTCTTGTATGACGTGAAGCGCATCGCGGACTGCAGGTACTGTAGCGTTTCGTAGTAGTATTGCACAGCTGCTGTGCGATCGACATTCACTTCTCCGCGATTTAGCGGCTTGATCGACAAATGTCGTGCACCTAGTGCTAAGACTGCCTTCATGAGACCCTCTATCGGATTGTCAGCAACTTGCCTCGTCTCGAGGTCGGAGACCTTCAAGCAAGGAATGCGGAAAGCAACGGATGTCTTGCATGTGTGTGAGCGGGCATACCGTTATGCAAGGCCAGATGTGGCACTAGAGTGGAGAAGTGCTTCATAGGATCGTAGAGATCGATCCACAAACTGACGCCCGTAACGAAACGTTGAAATATGTCGAACTGCAGCCGGATTAGTGAGACGTTCGGGACAAGGTAGGGGTGCGGGAGCCTACTTCATGGTCCTTCAGTCGTATTGGCTCTGTAGACTGCCAGAAATGCCGTTCATCCGTGCTACCATCCAACGGCAACGGCGATATTGCCGATATTTGCAGGATCTTCGACGGATTCTGCAGCGCCACACCTTCCGCAAAGTTCACATGCTGCGCAGCGGACGAAAGCCGCGCATCTTGCGTGGGATACAGCTCCTGCCGCCGAGCAAGTGCTGCGTCGCTCAGACTTTCCAGCGTTGGCATATCGAGATTGCTTTGAGCCGCGTCTCCGGCAAGTAGTCCGAACCAGCGTAGCGGAGCGACTTCCGTGCCATACCCAGTGGAATTGCTGTAACTACTCTGCGGACTGAGTTGCACCATGCCTTCGTCGCCCGCCGGAGCAGGCGTGGCAGGGTATACTCTTGGAGTAGGCCTCGTTTCGAGCGACTCTGTAGCACTATGCCACCGTCGGTGACTTGACGCTGGAGCAGCATTCTGGGTGGTGATCGGGGATGCCTGAGCCTTGGATGCTCCGCCGACGCTGCCGTCTTCGCTTTGATTGTCTGGAAGAGATCCATAGATACAGACTCGATTGGCTTTGCCACAAGGACCGCAAACAGGCTTGGCTTCATCGCATTTCATATGACGCCTTCGACATACTGCACTGTAGGCTTGGTCAGTATATTGTAAAGTATGCTTCACGACAGCTTTGCAGCTGTGAGCGAACGCAGGTCGAGCTGGAGGTCAGCCCGGTCCGAAACACCGCCTCAGGATACAATCGAAGCGGAAGACGTTTTCCAATACGAGTTCCGTTTGTAACGCGGAAGGCGAGTATCTCCGGGACGAGGTTTATGAGATCCACTTACCAGCCAGTGGTTGTCCTCAGGCCTCTGCCTCTTGACTTTCGCGGCTTTCGGCTGGTACCTGTGGAGGGACCGGCAGTAGGCGGAGGTGGTTGCCCTGGGTCCATGTCTCAATGCATCCCTTGCGTCAGCTTGGTGGTTCGGGGTCGCACGAGGTGGTGCTCGAGTCGAGGTTGCTGCTTAAGTTCATGTCAGAGTTGGCGCGGAGGGTGGAGTTTGGCGCATGATCCTGCACTTGTCCGAACTCTGCCCCGCTGGCGTTGGCGAGTTAGGGCTTAGACTGGAAGCCACCGTGGACCTCACCTCTTACTGAAACTCAGAATTTGACTAGCCGTGGCTCTCGTGGCTCTCGCGTATGACGACAGTACAATCCACGGTGACATCTACATCCACAAATACCGAGCTCGTGCCGGGGTACTTATCCGTACCAAGCCCGCCGTTGTATGGGTTTGTATGGGGAAACCCTGAAAGTTCCTGATGGTCACGAACACGAACCCTGCTGCCCTGATGTCAATGCGAACGCCGTTCGCATCGCTTCGAGCAAAGCGATGCAACACATTGGGGGAAGATGAGGAGTGCGGAGACACCGGGGCGCAGGCCAATGCTCGATCTGCACGCATCGGAACGCGGAGAGTGCTTGTCCACGGAGTTGAGGAGTATATCATGCGATGGACCACTCCCGGTGTGAAGCGAGGCTCTCTTCGATTTGGGTACTTGCCAGGATTACATTTTCAAGTCAAACGACCACAGACCCTTGACGTGGGTTTCCCAGCTGCCTTCCAGAAGCCTTCCATTCTGTTTCCCTACGAACTCAAAACAGCTCGTTGATTGCCATGGAGTCACATAACGACAGGAAGCTCTCGGACGTGGAGATCATAGAAGACCGCAATGAACTGGATGCCGAAATGGTGACCGAGGAAAGGGCACTCGTTCGCAAGATCGACCTCTTCCTGATGCCAACGATCTGGATCATGTACCTGCTTTCTTACATGGACAGGACGAACATTGGTGTGTGGGGGCGTCGTACCAGGATTTCCGGAAAGCTAACAAGTCGACAGGCAATGCGAAAGTCGCAGGTATGACGGACGATCTTGGAATGAGCAGCAACGACTATTCAGTCGCTTTGGTTGTTGTGAGTGTCTCTCCATCATTGCATTGGCTGCATCGCCGCAGACTTGCTGACGTCCATCCAGTTCTTCGTGACTTGTGAGCCACTGTTCGGTTACCGACACCAGATCAACAACTGACACACACTCAGACGTCGCATGGGAAGTCCCATCCAACCTCATCCTTTCGAAAACCAAACCATCGATCTTCCTTCCCGTCATCATGTCCCTATGGGGCATCGCCACCTGCTGCATGGCCAAAGTCGATTCTTTCGGCCAACTCGTTGCCTGTCGAGTGATCGTGGGACTTCTCGAAGCTGGATTTGCGCCTGGGATTCTCCTGATTATCTCATCGTGGTACCGACCGAACGAGCAGTCGAAGCGATTCGCCATTTACATTTCCGCCGCTGTATTGTCGGGAGCGTTTGGAGGTGTACTGGCGGGAGCAATCACCAAAGGAATGGAAGGAGTCGCAGGGCTGAGAGGATGGCGCTGGTTATTCGTAAGTTATTCTCGAGGCTTGCCATTGTTGATGCTGATGACCTGTAGATCATCGAGGGAGCAGCGACTGTCGCGTGGGCGATTGTTTCGTACTTCATCCTGCTGGACTTCCCATCCAACACCAAGCGGCTGTCCGATCGCGAGCGAGCGTTGGCGATATCCCGTCTGCAGTCTGCGAATGTACACGGCGAAGTGGAAGGCGCAGAACATTTGACATCCATCCAGGCGATGAAGCAGGCTTGTTCCTCGTGGCGAGTCTGGCTCTTCGTCGTCGGCTACATGGTCATCGTCGGATCGAGCACACTGTCCTACTTCTACCCGACGCTGGTACAAGGTCTGGGCTACAACTCGACCATGGCACAGGTAAGCATACTTTGATAACACCTTGGAGAACACACCTGACTTCCGCAGTACATGACCGTCCCAATCTACGCGGTAGCCTTCTTCTGCGTCGGCATCACCGGCTACTTCAGCGACAAGCATCCTACCCAACGAGGAGCCATCATCGCAGCCTGGCTCTCCCTCTCCACGATCTGCGCCGTCATCGTCTGCGCCGTATACGGCTTCACTGCCCGCTACGTGCTACTCGTCATCATGGCAGCAGGGCTGTGGTCGAGCAACGCTCTCGCGCTGAGCTATGCCTCCAGTACATTCTCGTATATGCCACGGGAGACAAGAGCTGTGTCGCTGGCGCTGGTGAATGCGATGGGCAATTTGGCGCAGATATACGGGGCGTACTTGTTCCCTGCAGACGACAAGCCGAAGTATTTGCTGGGGTTCGGGGTCATCTCGGGGATGTGTGGGCTTGGTGTGGCGACGTATGTGCTGGCGCATGTGTTGCTGAGGAAGTATATCAAGAAGTGAGTGAGGGCTCAGATACTGGATAAAGACAACTTCGATGACTTGTCCACCTCATCGTCTTGCAGCAGTCAATGCATGTGGAAAGTCAGCAGCGGATCGGCCGCTGGACGACGGTCTTTGACCATCGGCTTCTTCGGAGGAGTCTCGATCGGTCCACCAGGCAGTGTGTAACACTAGTCAGCCCAGAATGAGGCACTGGATCAGAGGTCGCTCCATGCAGTCCGGCAAGACCTTCGGCGGATCATCGCAAAAACAAGGCGTGCTCCAGTACAGTCATGTCAGCTCGATGTGTTCAAGTAGATCCATCATGACGAATTGATCCATCGCTGTTGATCCCGAATCCCAGCAAAGCGGACGCACTCCTGCAGGCTGCCTGTCGAAGGAACATGTCAATTTCGCCCTTGGCCTGTCTTCGCAGAAAGCGGCAGTGCCTGCATTGGTGGCGTCGATTCGTATGCACCCTAAAACGAGGTCATCACGTTTCTCCGACCATGCACCAGATCTCTCATCACCGACTGCTCGGGATCCTGTGATGAGAGAGGGTCTTCTTCCCGGCGGACATCATTTCGGTGTGAGTCGTGTATGTTGTCGAAACTCTGGACGGCTGTGAGACGCGCGAAGAAGAACATGGCGTTTTCTCCGGATTGCTCCGACCGAAGACAATTCTCCGGGACCCACTGTGAACGGACTTCACTTGTGCAAGAAGTGCAGCCACATGAACATCCGACATATGCACGCGTCTCATCATTGGCCCACTATCTGTCCTTATCTACTCCTTCCCAGTGGAGACATTGCTCAACATGGAACTCATGGTGGAGATGTGCCCGTCAATATGCTCGGGACTCCGGCCAGTACGAGGCGACACAAAGGCAGTTCCCACGCTCGGCGGAGACGACATCCGACGCACCTCATCGTGTCGAGCTGAAAACGCCATGGGTTGAAGCTGAAAATTCGTCACGTTTGCGTGATCCTCATCAGAGACATGCGAGTTCCACGAGGCCTCCTCCAGCCTTACCCTAAGCGGAAACAAAAAAATGCAGCTCTCTCGATCGGTCTGGAACTCACCCTGATCCGCGACCCAATGAAGTCGACTGCGATGGACCGATAAGAGCGAGCATGGGCATCTGGAAGATCGTCCCAAGAGCATCCTTCGTATGTGCACTTCATGAGCTTATTATTCGCATCTTTGGGATTTCTTTCGACGTCGGCGACGTGGGACCTCTTTCGCTCTTGTACTTGAAAGAGCAGTGTCGAGAGCGATGCGAGGTTGATATACCGCCGTGCATCCATCGTATACGCCGTTACATCGGCGGCAACTGTGGACTGCCTCCGGACTTCTCATCGATATGTCGTCCGATCAAGGCAGTCTGCCTTACGTGCCTCTGGTCGAGTACAACGGCACAGCCGACAGCACCGGCGGAGACTCCCTGACGCAAGATCTAAACGTCTTCTACAATGCCGGCGACATTGCATGGATGCTTACGGCCACCGCGCTTGTCTGCTTGATGGTTCCTGGGGTTGGGTAAGCATAAGCTGGAACGATGTCCACAATCTCAAGCCTTCTAGCTAATCACTCTGGATGCTCTGCAGCTTCTTCTATTCAGGACTGGCTCGCAGAAAATCCGCACTGTCGCTGATATGGCTATCGGTCATGTCAACAGCTGTAGTCAGCTTTCAATGGTTCTTTTGGGGCTACTCGCTTGTATTTTCGCATACGGTGACGAATGGCTTCATCGGAGATCTTGACTCATTCGGCCTCAAAGGCGTCCTTGGTGCACCTAGCCTAGGCAGTGCGAAGATTCCAGATCTGATGTATGCTGTCTACCAGGGCATGTTCGCTTGGTATGTGCAATGAGACTATTGGTCGATCGACTTGGAATACTGACTTGTCAACTTCTGCAGCATGACAATGGCACTCCTCACGGGCGCCGTGTCAGACCGAGGCAAGCTCCTCCCCTGCGTAATCTTCATGTTCATCTGGACCACAATCGTCTATGATCCGATCGCCTGCTGGACCTGGAATCCGAATGGATGGTCATACAAGCTCGGTGGCCTTGACTTCGCCGGCGGCACACCAGTCCACATCGCTTCTGGCACGGCAGCTCTGGCATACAGCTACATGCTCGGTCCACGCACTGGACACGGCACACCAGCTCTGAATTACCGCCCGCACAACGTCACGCACATTGTCATCGGTACGGTCTTCCTCTGGGTAGGCTGGTTCAGCTTCAACGCAGGATCTGCTCTCGGCGCGAACCTCCGCGCGATCATGGCAGCTGTGGTCACAAACCTTGCCGCTGGCGTGGGTGGTATCACATGGTGTCTCGTCGACTACCGTCTCGAAGGAAAATGGTCCACCGTCGGCTTCTGCTCCGGCGTCATCTCAGGTCTCGTCTGCATCACGCCAGGCTCGGGCTACGTGCCCGCCTGGGCTGCCGTGATCTACGGCATCTGCGCGGGCATCGGCTGTAACTTCGCAACGCAGCTCAAATTCTGGATGAACGCCGACGATGCTCTGGACATCTTCGCCGTACATGGTATCGGGGGGTTCATCGGCAACCTCCTCACAGGCCTCTTCGCAGCCGACTACATCGCACATCTCGACGGCTTCACGAGAATACAAGGCGGCTGGCTCAACCACCATTGGATCCAGCTTGCGATTCAACTCGCCGACAGCGTTACCGGAATGGCATACAGCTTCACCATGACCATCGCCATCCTCTTCCTCATGAACCTCCTCGGGAGAAAAATTCCGGCTTTACGACTACGTGCTTCCGTGGAAGAAGAACTGGCCGGCATCGATGACGTGGAAATCGGCGAATTCGCTTACGACTATGTGGAGCTCACGAGGGATGTGCGACCACCGGACGCGCTCGAGGGCGTGAACGACGGGTACGCCACGGACGAGGCGAGAAGTACGAGGAGCTCGGCGGCGTTCGGGAGAGCGCAGTATGTGCGGTCAGAGCGGCGGGAGAAGAACGATATTCCGATGCGGGAGTTTGAGAGGACCGAGATGCAGACGGGATATGCTCTGTGAGCTAAGTCATCGCGATCAAATAGAACTGCAAATTCCGCTGGCATTACCATCAATCTCCATTGGGACCTACTTGGTAAGTCGACCTGTCGAATTGGCTCAAACAATATGACAAACCGGGCTGCGATGTCTGATCGGATGCTGCCTTGGTATCTCTTAGTTGCCAATATCCATGCCGTCGACGCTACACAACGCCACGTCAGCCGTCAGATATGACCAATGCTGATCTCCCACTCGCTTCTCCGCATCTGTTCAGCTGACGTGCGCTCTCACTGCGAGGAGCAGATCAAGACGCGGAAGCACAGCCGTGCTGGCCATTTTAATGACATACTCTTACTGCTCCGACCACTCAATGCTCCTTGCCCGAGTTCTCTCACTCCATCTACCTCGAAAGAACCCCCTTCACCGTCCCCACCAACTCCACATTCCCCGGCACCACCAATTCCATAATCCCATTCTCCGGCGTACATCCCTCCTCCAACCACCTCGCCAACAAATCATTCGACTCTTTCGGCTTGATATCCTGATTCGCAGTCCCCACCGTCACATGCGGCACTTTATTCGTGCTCTGAAACGCCTCCGCGCCGGCTCCGGCAGGACTCAGCCGGACCAGGAACGCCATTACGCGAGAATCCCAGACGAGTCGCTCGAGGCGGACGTTGCATTCGCCGATCTTGGGGGTGGGAGAAGGGTAGGCAGCGGCGGCGGTGGGTTGCGAGTAGTGCGTGTGGAGTTCTGTGAGGCGGTTCCAGATGTTCTGAAATTCAGAGGATTGGGCGCGGTGGACGAGGGTGACGTGGAATTCGTTTTGGATGCGGTGTTGGGCGCGGAGGGTGTTGTAAGTGCGGGCGGTGTCGGGTGAAGCGGAAGAGAACATGGCATGAAAAATGCGGGAGACTTGGTCTGCGGGGATTTGAACGGCGAAGTACTCGAGTTTGCGTTCTTTGGGTTTGACGCCGTAGGATTGAGCGGAGAGGTTGTTTAGCTTGTTGCCTGGCTTCTTGGAGCGGTCATCGCGGGCCTTGATCTCGTGCTTGATGTCCACGGTGTATTCTGAAAGGGCTGCTTGAATGGCGCTGTCCATTTCATCGGATGAGGGCATGTCTTGTCCACCAAAGAGCTTTGGGTATTCGTTGTACATGCGCGTGATGACCGTTTCCAAGTTCTCCCTCGACGAGGCAATTGGGTCCAGGTCGATAACAAGGTCGAAGCCATCGTCGGGAGCATTTTCTGGACGCACGGGCTCGAATCTGTGCATGAAGCCTTCCATAATGCCGATGATCTCCTCGGAGCCCTTGCTTGTGTGGATGGTCTGGTGGTTGTCTCCTCGTGACAGGACTCGCTGTCGAAGTGCGGTGCGAATGTTGTCATAGTTGCTGCGCTCGTGAACGAAGTGCAACGCTACAAATCGTGTCGTCGGCACAACCTTTGACACATCTTCGATGAGTTGCTGTCGCTCGCGACGTTGGTGGTTGTTTCGATCTGCGATCATTGCTGCATCTTGGGCCAAGGCATCGACGCAGGCTGTTGCGAATGCTTGCGGCTTACCACGCTTGACCGTGATGTTGTCGTTTTGTACATGTCCCCAATTGAAGAGCTTGCACAGCGCCAACGCCACGGTCGTCTTGCCACATCCAATGGTAGCCACGGGAACAAGGATCACATCTCCAGTCACAGCATCGCTCGAGACTTCACCTTCCAAGGCCTCCTGGCGAATGATGTCTGAGCCCTTCAGTCCACGATACGCCAGAAAGTCGTCACGCATTTTGATAATCCCGTGGTTGTTGCCGTATGCGCGGCCAAGTTCGGGATTGCCGTGAAGCTGTCTCCGTGCGAAGATGAGGTACTCCTCGGTAATCTTCTTGTGCTTCTTGAACCTCGGTGGCTTGCCGGCAATTACAGCCTTTGTACATTCTCTCCATTGCCGGTACATCAGGTAAGGCTCCTCGAACTTGTATTTGAAGAACCAGTCGTGCCAATCGCCCGAGCCAGCTTTTGATTGGCATCGAATGACGAAGCCTTCTGTGTCGCGCCCCTCATAGTTCCCAGTCTCTGCGGTCTGGTCCAAGAAGCTCTTCACCTCGCTCAAGTCGTTCTTGATGATGTAGGTGGTCTTCTTGAATCCCCATGCGTCTGCAAATTGATCCACCAGATTGTGTGGATATGTGGCGAACTCGGGCAGGTTCAGGTTAAGACCGTGAAGGTAGAGACCCGCGGTCTCGGGGGTGTATGCAAGCACATGCTCCTCGAATTCATCATCGCAAAGCTCTGCCACCGCCGTCGCATTCATTCGTCGAAGCTCCTTGGCGAGGTCTTGCTTGGTCCTGCCGACTGACGCCAGATGTCTCTCGACCCATTTCTCACCGGCGTTGGCGTGGCTGACCTCAGTGCCATCTCGAGATCCTGTTGAATGCTTGCTGCAGACGATGAGAGTGCCGTCTTCAAGTCCTGCCAAGAAGATGATGCATCCGTTCTCCTTCACGCTTAACTCGTACGGTCCTCGTGTCTTATTCTCGACGTTGGCCCATTCGGTTTCTCGCACTTCGCCGTGGTTGAAGAATTTGTCGTATCCTCGTACTGCGATTTCGTGCTGGCCTTGAGAGTTGACGGTGGTGAAGAGTCCGCGCGCGTATGTTGGGAGACCTTCTTTCTTGTAGTCCCAATCTTGCATCTTCCATGAGTCCACTGTGATTTTGCTACCATCGACGGAAAATGTGCTCTTCTTGCAAGAGAAGCTGTCCTTGCCTTTTCCTTTTCCCTTGTTCGCTTCCAGGATACGAACCATCTCTCCAACCTCGCGCGGATCTTGCGGCCGCCATGGTGCTTCTGACTGATACACCATGATTTTGATGTCGTGTGGAGGAGTTGTAATGAAGTGAAGTGCGCAGATCAGCGGAGACGAGGGAAAGAATCGATCTTAGGTATGTGGACTGGCGGGCAGTTGCTAGCCAGATAGAATCACAGTCGCAATTCACGTCACGCACAGAAGGAGACACCGCTGCCGAACGAAACTGTTCTGAGCACACCGCAAACAAAAGTTCAAGGCATCCAGTCATTTCTGCCCAGGTGTGCAGGAACGGAAGCAGCAATGCTGACTTATCGAGCTTTAGCGTCTCGGAGCGGCCCGCTAGCGGCTCTCTGAGAATCTCCATACTTAAACCATCTCTCTCTTCGACCTCTTTCGAATTTCTTCTTGATTTGGCCTTATCAGTAGAGTAACATTTTAACTGTTACCAAAATTTGGCTTCTCGCAAGAGACATGCTAGGGGCTCGTCTTGGTCGATTCGTCGGCCTCATGACGTTTCTCTCGTTCCCGGCCACTGAGATGAAGGTTGCGTCCGTCTTTCCTACCAACTGCGTGCAGTCCGAATTTTTCCTTTGGATCGGAGTTGTGGGATGGCCGCTACAGATATTCGTTGTGAGAGATTCTGGTCTTGAAGAGAGCAAAGGCTACCTGGAGTGAAGGAGCAGTGGTCATCGTGCTGTCGAGGTGGGTGGCATTGAAGGATCCGATGAATTTTCATTCGAGCCGTGGATGCGTCGTGAAATGTGCATCTCAACTTTGTTCAAGCCTCCACGACTTGTACGTACAGCTTCAAGGCTCTTCGGCCACGTCCATTCTTCATCGGTGTGCAGAGTTGCCATGAAGTGCTCATTGCATTCGACAGCAGCTCTTCACGATGTGAGGTGGCTCAAGTGAATAGCCGGTGAGATATGGAGGCCTCTATCCGAAATGTGGGCTCGTGTTGTGTGCTTCGTCCACGGCCGGCAAAGACGCCGGCGACAGGTTCGTAGAGACAAGGACCATTTCATCATGCACTTCTTCATGCCTCAAGACCAGAACCTCAAGACCTGGGCCTGTTTCTTCTTGCGAAACGCAGCATGGATCGTGACCTGAAATCTGAACTTTTCAAAGCAAGCCCTGCACGAATTGAATGAACTGCAAGGTAAAGCACGAGTCTTGATTGTATTGTCAGCAGCCCTAGGAGGCTGCTGAAGATTGTGCCTTTGGCCTCATTTCACGCAAGAACGTCCAACATCCGCGGCGAAGTGAATTTTGATCCGAAGAAACGATCGTGATACGAGGCAGGAGATCAAACCAGAAGTGTGTCTCCAATCAGCCAGCGTACTTGCCAGCTGGCTTGGCTTGGCTAGATTCTAAGGGTCCTCGCCGCCGCTTCGTACACAACTTGAGAAGGCTCACTTGATCCCAACAACAACTACTCCACCTCCGCGCACTTCCACCACCCTTACCACCACATCCCGGATTCAGTGCCTTTGAAGGTGAGTCGCCCGATGACTGAAGCATGACACGGCACCCACTGGCGCGAGGTCGACGGCCGTCAGCGAGGCCGCGCTGCCTGTTCACAAATTCAGCCCACGACAATACTCCAAAGACCACCTTTCACGCGCGATCCTTCTCCGCACCAGGCAGTCGAATTCTCGGCGCATGATACGCAACATTCGCGCATGTGTACACGACCCAAGAACATTCACTGACATACTCCGCCTCCTCGCAGCGCTGTTCCTAAATTTACCACTTCCAACCCGCCCTCAAACAAACACCACCACACACCGCCAAGATGGGTCTCACATTCTCGAAGTTGTTCGACCGCCTCTGGGGAAAGAAGGAGATGAGAATTTTGATGGTTGGTTTGGACGCTGCTGGAAAGACCACCATCCTCTACAAGTTGAAGTTGGGTGAAATCGTCACCACTATTCCTACCATCGGTGCGTTTCACTTGAGGCTGGCGGATACCATACACAACCCTTTCCTCGCGCTTGCGCTGACATTCTTGTGCCAGGATTCAACGTCGAGACTGTCGAGTACAAGAACATTCAGTTCACGGTGTGGGACGTCGGTGGCCAGGACAAGATCCGACCTCTGTGGAGGCATTACTTCCAGAACACTCAGGGTATCATCTTCGTCGTCGACTCCAACGATCGCGATCGTGTCGTCGAGGCTCGTGAGGAGCTGCAGCGCATGCTCAACGAGGACGAGCTCAGGGATGCCCTTCTCCTGGTCTTCGCCAATAAGCAGGATTTGCCCAACGCCATGAACGCTGCCGAGATCACCGACAAGCTCGGACTGCACAGCTTGAGGCAACGCGCTTGGGTATGTTGTATACACATGATTGTCTTGCATCAAACACTAATTCGTTTCAGTACATCCAATCGACCTGTGCCACCTCCGGTGACGGTCTCTACGAGGGTCTCGAGTGGCTCAGCAACTCCCTCCGCAAGGCTGGCCACCAGTAGACGTTCGTCTACCGTACGACAATGCACGAATCACGGCCCCGAAACATCACATTACCACCATGACATGATTCACGTGCACGCGCGACTCCTTTCGAACAACCGACCTCCCTCATCATCCTACACACTCTCTCTCAAGTTTGCGGCAGCAGGACAAATGGAGAGACAACGTGACAATTGCAAAAGCAAGCAAAAGGCCAATCGCTTCATTGGAAGAGCGGAGCGGGCGAGCGAGGAAATGGGACAACGGCCGATATCGTCTTGCCATAGCTAGCTGGTCTTGGTCGTGTAAACTTTTCTTTTTTCTCTCATACTCGACCTCCCATCTTGTGCCTTACGGATCGATAGGCCACAATGCGGTGAGCACGTGAGATATGCCGCGTTGAAATATGGTCCATAGTGGTAGGTTTGGGGTGTTGTGTAGTATAGAGGAGGTGGGCGAGTCAGAGGACTGCTAACTCATCGAGCAGCATCGACAAAGACCGCCAGCGTGCGACAGAGGGCTCTCCGAGGGTCTGACGACTGGACCTAGAACTGTGAAGGTCATGTGGGAGATCCAAGCACTTTTACAATATCTATCAACGCATGCTAATCACACGCGGTATTGTCCATCGTCCCTCTCTTCCGCCTCTCCCTCCTTACCTCCAACAACATCCAGTCCCTCCCTCTCCCTCGCCTCCTTCTCATCCGCCGTCAACTCACTCCTCGCCTTCGGAATCCTCACAAACATAAACACCACCAACGCCACTGCCCCACACGCAAAATTAAACCAAAACACATTCTGATAACTCTTCCTCAACCCCTGTCCCTTCGTCTCCGACGCAATCACCTCCGAGAATCCCAGCAGTACCGCTATCCCAAGCTGTAAAATGACATTACTCAAGCTTCCTGCCAACCCTTGCTGTCGAGCCGGTAGCGAGGTGGAAAAGAAGATGTTGGCCACTGAGAAGATGAAGTCGATGGCAACGGTGGAGCAGATCATGGGAATGAAGAACCACTGCCAGTAACCTGCGTCGGAAGGGGCGCAGGCGAGGATGGCGGACTCGATCATGATTGCGAAGGCGGTGATTGCCATGAGGAGTTTTGTGGGGATGTGGTGTAGGAAGAGGCCGCCGAAGAGGGAGAGGAGGAGACCGACGACGCCGGTGGGGACGTACCAGGCTACGAGTTGCATGGGGCCGATGGAGAGGATGTTCATGGCGCTAGAGGGAAGAGGTCGTTAGTTGAGATGAGGGATGGAGAGGGTATGAAAGGGCGTACAAGAGCGTGGCGTAGAGGAGGTAGATGCCCAACGGTCCATATGCGAAGAACAGGCCGATGGTGAAAGGGAGCATGCCGCGGACTTTGAACATGGAGAACGGCAGAAGCGGCTGAGCGGCCACCCATCCTTCGACGTAAAAAGCTACGCCGAGCAGGATCCATCCAAGAACGAAAGTGACGAGTATATACGGCGTCCTCCAACCATCCGTCGCATGGCTAGAGTCCGTAATGGCAAACACCACCAAAATCAGACCCGACACAATCGTCGCACTGCCCCACCAATCCATCACGACGCCATTATTCCTATGCGCCGCGACGTCCGGGGGGATGGAGAAGACGGACACCACCGCTACGATGGAGACGAAAATCGCCCCCAGCCAGAAGTACCACCTCCAAGTGAGATACTCTCCCGTAATCCCCGCGAAGAAAACCCCAACGAAGAACCCGAAACTCGCCATTGCGCCGTAGATGAAAAACACGAAATTCTTCCTCGGACCCGGACGATACATCGATCCGAGGAGTTGTAGTCCAGCGGGGATGTAGGCCGCTGGTCCTAGTCCTTGAAACGCCCGCAGGACGACGAGCATGGTATAGTTCGTCGAAAATCCGATGATGAGCGAGAGCACGGCGAACCAGGTTATCCCCAACACGTAGATGGGATACCCGCCGTAGATGTCCCCGAGACGACCGAATGGCAGGAGAAACGCGGAGACGACGAGCGAGAAGGCGGACGCGGGCCAGGCTGCGGCGGAAGGGGGGATGGAGAGGGAGGTGGTTACGGTTGGGAGGAGGATTGTGAAGCCGGAGACGAAGAATTCGGTTAGGAGTTGGGAGGTTGTTATGGAGAGGAGGAAGAGGACTTCGTGGGTTGGAGTAGGGAGGGCGGAGGGGCGGAGGCGGCTGAGACGGTCGAGATGGGTTGTTGAGGAGTCTTCGGCGGAGGGGGTGGAGGTGGAGGAGGGAGTGGGATCCGGGGGTTTGGGATCTTTCTTGGTGGGGTTTGAGAAGGGCATGTTGAGGGATGGGGAGGCTGGAGAGTATGTGGTAGGGAACGAAGCTGTCCCTCGAGGAGGACTGTGTAAGGAAGTGTATATGTAGCAATGGAAGACAGTTCCCGAACAGAGACGGCTGAGAAGAAGGAAGATATATCCTCGAAAGACAAAAGAGAACATCGCCCGCCAGCACATGCATGACCAATACCAAGCCTCTACTCGTCGTACACCCTCCCGATCTATTGTCTTTTGCAGAGCTTGCTGAGCAGTATGACGACCGACCGTGACGACCGTGACGACCGTGACGACCGAAAAGCTGCCACTTTTGCCTTCGTAAGATGACGGCCGGATAGATCGTAGACTGAGGACCGAAGAAGATCACGAATACGCGGGGTGAGCAGCAAAAGGTGAAGTTTAGGTTGAGGCGAAGGATGTTTACGTCGGGTTCGACTTCTCAATGGGGTCATCACTTGGCTTGGCTTGGCTCGTGACAGCGTTTTCGAGGGTTTGCCAGTGTGGGAGGCGAAGGCAATTGATGGTCGTGCAGAAGGGAAGTTGAGGGACATGCACCGCATTTGAAGACCAACGATTGATTCGAATGTCAAAATCCGCAATCGAATCACGAGAGCGATGACCGCAAACGACTCCATCATCTACCCCGTCTGTCCCCGCAGTTCCCTCGCAGCAGCATCATCAAGCGGCGAGATGAGGACTTCTTTGCGCGAGAATACCACGCCGAGCTGTTGAAGGAAGCCACGGTCCTGAGGCCGAGTCTCCGCATTTCCAGTCGCCCATCCATGGATGTATGCCAACCTCAGGCCGAAGTCTATGTTGATGTCGGTCAGCTCGTCGAGCAAATTGTCCAAGTCATTGCCGCCGGGCAGCCGGGAAGGTATCGTCGGCTGGTTGCGATCACGCTGTTGGGGGTCTTTGATGCCAGCGATGATGAAGTTGGGGTCGGTGACCAAGAAGCCACCTCCGTTGCCTCCACCGCCAGCCCAGTAGCCGGTGAAATTCCCTCGGAATGCGATTGCGTCCACCACTTTTCCGACATCAGCCACGACGCGGTCGATGGTTTGTCCCGGACCTAGCTCGATGGTCCTGACACTGCCTCCCTTCTTACCCCGGAGGCCCGAGCTCTGGCCGCCATACCACACTTCAACACCCTCCACCCCATCCCAAGCGTGGATGTCGATTCTGGTAATGGGACCGTGTTGCTCGTGGAATTCGCGGTCATTGAAATGATGCATCATTGCCGCGCCGATCCCGGCGATTCCGCTTTCCATGAAGACTGTTCGGCCGATGGTGGCTAGGTTCGCATGCTGTTCAGCGGCAAAGTTTGGCCATATCAATGATAAGCTGAGGTAGTTCTCCAACTGTCCGCGGTAAGTAATGTCGACGTAGTCCCGCAGATTTTGAAAGTCCCTTTCAGCCTGATGATAGGTCTCATCATTGTCGCTGTAGTCTCGATCAAAGCCAGAGAAGCTATCCTTGACTTTGCACGTCTTGTATTGGTTGAAGCTTTGTATGGCGGGAACGTCAGTCGTATGCTGGGTGCCGTTGTTGCAGCATGAACTTACGCATTATGACCCTCACTTGCCCATTCAGTCCTGGAAACTTTCGACATGCGCCACTCCATGCATCGAGCTCTTATCTTGTCGATGCGACTGGTGTACTCTGAAATGGCACTGCGAAGCTTCTGCTTGTGCTTCTCTGCATCGACGTGCGGGTCTGCCGGGCCATACACCTTGTCCCAGTAGAATGCTTGCTCACGCAGGACTGACAGATGCATAGTAGCCATCTGAACAAAACATTGCATGGTCAACCAGGGTTCTTCGTTCTTGCAATACCAGGCTTTATTTGTATCGAACCAAGACAGGACAGAGTTCAGAAAGGCCTGTTTCTGATCCGTGCCATAGCTGGTGTCACGGTAGGTCTGGAGAAGGTTCATCAGACCTTCAGTCCTGAGCTTGAGGTCTTTGGCGTCATGCTCTTCAATAAGTCCTTGGACTAAGCTCTTGACATCAGCCTCGATATCTGTCCATTTCAAGGTCGGATCCGCAGTATCAGGCCATAGAATCTCCAAGGCCTTGGAGAGTATTGCGCCTGCTGTGGGGACCATGGAGAGCCCTTCGCAAACGGCAGTTTTCAGCAGGTCGGTGATATCGATCGCCTGTATGAATGCCGGCAAAGCATCGCTCGCAGGAAATTTCGGTGGGGGAGGGCATTTCACGAGCTCATGCCTGAGTTTCAGCACCGGTTCCTGCGTGTTCAAACGCGTAGTGGTCATCTTTCTTCTAATTGTTAGCGAACGCTCGGAGATGCAAGGATATGAGTGGCTTTGGTCGTCGAGGAGTGCCGCTCACTTCTACTTATACATCCAGGCGGAAGCTGTTCAGCTCTGTCGTTCTCATGGACCTTGTGAGATGGCTTGCATTTCAGCTACGCCAGGCTCGTAAATCTCAGCTGAGCACTCCAAGCTCGCTTGCGCTTGCATCTCAGCTGAGGTATGGTTTGCCGACTCCCTAGGCCTCGTCTGAGCTCAGCAGATGATGTGGCTAGCATGTCCTACCTATATGACTGCGAAAGAGGTCCGCGTCGACTCCATGCTTCTGGTCCTACGCGAATATCCACCCGCAGATATCTCACGCCTGAAGCAGACTGATCGCTCCAAGGGGCTGGCGATTGTAGGTTCCCGTAGGATGTGTTGGTATATGCATGGCGCCTGCACGATCGGAGATTAGCCACGCGAAGTTGCTACGATGCGGGCGAAGGCGGGTGGGTTCTCGTGGACCTCAGAGATCTGTGCGTCAAGGAGCGAGACTACCACGGTGGGCTTTTTGCCGAGTGTCCTGCGTGCATGTTGATCAAGTGGGCTCCTGGCAAACTTGAGGATGTGGGAGACGTAGAACTTTTGTGTAAACTCAGACAGCTTACTCATCTTCCTTCGTCGGGCCCAGCGCCGTTCCTCAATCACCAAGAACTGACGATGATGCACGAGGTAGGCGAGGCAGGTCAAGTAAGGCATTGCAAAGATTCATTCGTCAGTAGTATATGAACCTCTCATGTGATGGCGCTCTGCCGCTGGTGCACGCAAGCCAGGGAGCCGCCGCTTCTTGTACGAGAAAGCACCTCTATGATATGCGACTCAATGTGGATGACTCGAGGTTCTATTGTCCATCTCTACCAACAAAGGCGAGACGAAGCTAGCTACTCATACATAGAGAGCCACACGCTCGAAGAAGCCCATCCATGCATGCCAGAAGGCAATGCATCTAGTAGAGACGCTTTGGTGGGGACATGCTGGCCTTGATGGTCAAGCTGCCCACGTTCTGCCAGCCCTTCTTCAGGAGGGAGACGAGGTAGTTGATGGCCAACATGATGTTTCCGATCAGCTCATCCTCGGTCATGTCCACGTTGCCGACAGCCACACCCATACAGAGCACCTTCTTCAATTGGAACTTGATGGTCGACTTGACCTCGGTGATCTTGGCGGAGAGATCGTCGGCGTGGGAGACGGGAGTTGGGAACTTGCCGGCTGGGAGGGGAGTCAGTGGGAGTCGGATAGATGTACCTCTAAAGATGGCTTACCCTTGGAGAGACCTGGTCCCAAGAGACGAGGAATCTGCTTGATGAGGGAGTCGGAAGCGATGAAGGCATCGTACTTGCGCGCGAGCTTCTTGATCAACTTCTTGTTCTTGTTGAGCTTCTTGAGATCGTCGGAGGACATGGCATCAACACCACCGTGCTTCGCACGATCGATATCGTGCTGGTCACCAAGAATGCTGTTATCCCAGTTAGACCACTGTGCTCTTTCTGATCCGTGAGGATTGGGCTCTCTCACCAGATGGACATGCCCGGGCGAGGAACCTTGGGGAGCTTGACGGTACCCGAGAAACGCTTGTCACGCTGAGGGTCGTAGTTCTTGAGGCCGATCTGGAGCTCGACGGTCTCGAGGAAGTTGCGCTTCTTCTCCTCGTTGGAGTACTGGAGCAGGGCCTGCACATTGGTACGCACACCAGCGACCGTGATCTTCGACATGATCGCTTATTTGGTCTTCCAATATTCCTTGTGGTGGGATTATTGGTGCGGCTTCGCGTATTCGTTGGTTGTTGGAGAGAGAGGGAAGAAGTGTATGAAAGTGGCGGTCGATCGGAACACATTTTGCGTGGGATGAGGTAAGCGCCAAGATTTTGAGTCTGAAACCTTAAATCAATGGATGTGACTTGGACATCTTGGACGTCTTGAACATCTTGGACGTCTTGAACTTCTTGTTGAACATCATCTTTTCGGAGTCATGAACACGACCGCTGAACGACTCCAAGGTCGATACACTTTCGTGCCAGTCCTTTCACGATGGCTGACATCCATCGACATCACGTTCTGGTTCAAGGTCACGCCCACGGTCACCTGATCAATGGTCTGGAGCCAAAACATCTGCCAATACGGTCGCGTGAACCTGTGTCTCTTCTTTTTTCACGCGGAGGCCGCTCTACAGCACAGCCTACGCCGCTGCAAACGAAGGGCCAACAAAGACGGTTACAGCGCCTCGCCGCCTCAAGATACCCAGATGCAGCCGCTGGTCTCGATACGGCAGCTCTTCTCCGTGCAGGCATGAGTTTCGCCTCTTGTGGCTGAGGATCAACAAAGAGAAAACTTTCCTCGGGTTCGAAGGCAACCAGCTGCGAGAGTGAGTCAGGTTGGTCAACGTAGTCGGAGGACCGCCGTCTCTCGATCCACCGCTCTAGTGACTCGAACTCGCGGACTTCTCACTTGACAAGTAGTGTCGGAAAGATCTCCCATCGCCATCTCCTTCCTGCCTTGTGATGGATATGTCCCAGCACTGAGGATCAGGCTGCCTCTTTACCTTTGTCGAGGCAGTTTGCCCGGTCATGGAGGCTCTGAGACCTTCAGGTGGCGTGCGAGGTCACTGGCGATGCTCTTCTGCTAGAAGTACTTCTGTCGCGCGCTATTCTTCCTCTAATGCTTCGACAAGGTATCTGCATCACTCTTGTTCATCATGGAGACTAGAAGCGGTATCATAGAAGCTGAAGACTACTACACGTCCATCAATAACGAAGAAGTTCAAAGCAGCTTTCGAAGTCTCGACGATCCCGACTGCATCGACTACCTTCTCAATGCAGCTCAATCTAGCGAGAGGGAGAATTTCTTGCTCGACTTTAGCGATCGGGCGGCATATTGTGCCTTCGACCTTGCTCAGGACTCCTTCGCTGCCTTGCTCGACGCAGAAAGACCCGCGGCGCTCAGCACTCGCTGGATCAACATATGGCGCCCTTTCCAGCACTCCGCAGTCATCGAACTCCTGGCCAGACGATACGACTTCTCACCACGTCTACTCGCGTTGATGTGCTCGGATCCCAAAGCTCCAAGACATTTCCAATCACGAACCACTCTGTCAAAGTCAACACACAAACAAAGCTGGGGACGTCGCTCACCTACGTCAAGTGCGCCAGCCGAGAACGAATACTTCATTGACCAAGACGAACTCTCCGCCCACTCGACCATCTCCAGCAAAGACTCTTCCTTCCAAGGCAACCTCTACAAAATCGTCGACGACATCTGGCACTACTCCTCTATCGACCTCGGCCGCAGCTACATCTGCGTCGGCTACAACACCCTCTACGGCACAAAGACCCAGACCTCCTCAGCACCCACCACCATCTCGTCCACCACCGAAGACTCCCCCCTCCCCGACGTAACCCGAATCTGGACCTGGCTCCTCCTTTGCGAAAACTCCACAATAATCACCCTCCACGAAGACCCCTTCCCCTTCTCCCACCCCTCCGCTCTCTCCCCCCTCCAACTCCGCATCCTCTCCACAACCCGCCAAAACCTCCTCAACGTCTTCCGCTCCCTCTCAACTCTGCACTCCATCCCTCTGCTCGCCCACAACCCCTTCACCCTGCTCCCCATCCGCACCCGCCTCGGCTGCACCCCCTCCGAAACCGCGCACCGTCCATCCGACGCTCCAGGCTTACTATTCTACTACCTCTTCGAAAACTGGCACAACAGCTACACCCTCGTCGTACGCAAGGAGTCGCGCTATGGTTCCGAACTCGCCGCCCTGCGGAGGGAAATGTTCGCTCAACCCCGGCTGCATCATATCGACCGGCTCGATGGGTTGGGGAAGGAATTGAATGTTTTGAAACGGCACTACGAGTCGTATGTACGACTTATCGACAGGATAGTGGAGCCGCAACTCCCCACCGCGGCGAGTTTGAATAATAGCCAAGTTGTGGGGAGTAGTGCGGATAGTCGGATTAGTCTCGACACTGTGCGGCCGGTGGTGTTGGAGAAAGACAGCCTGCTCGGCGTAGCTCTCAGCTCCGCGCCAAGGGCGAGGTTTGGACGGTTGAGGGACTTGATCCGGTCGTATGCGTTGGAGGAGGTGGAGGGGTATTTGAAGGAGAAGGAGGGTTTGGTGGCGATGGTGAGTGGGTTTGTCCGTCCTCGTCGTCGAAGACTGTTTGTGATCTTGGAGTGAGAAAGCTGACTGCTTCGGGGGGTGGGTGTAGAATTTCTCCCTCATTTCCATTCGACAGTCACAGTCGGTGGATCGACTAACGAGGGTGACGTTGTTGTTGACGAAAGCTACGATTTTGTTCTTACCGGTGTCGTTCATGACGGGCTTTTTCTCCGTGCCGTTGTCGGACTCGCATCAGGATGGATACACGATGCAGACGTTTTGGGTTTGCTTTGCGGTGATATTCGCGCTGAGTTGGTTGGCATTGTTTCTATTCGGAGCTTTCAGTGGGAACCTACAAACGGGCGAGGTCGTGAGGAGTATCATCAACGGATTCGTGGCGATGGGAAGAATGGTTAGAAAGGCTCGAGAGCGAGGACGTGGATAGATTGGTTCTAGCATAGATAGTATGTCCTAGTCGTCTTCAGAATCACTCCCAAACACAGCTTTGAAGATATCCTCGCCCGCTCGCTTGCCTTCTAGTGCCTCATTCCTCTCGGCATCGACCTCCACTTTCACCGCTTGCGGCTCCAGCGCTTCAGGCTCGCCACTGCCACCTTCGACGCCACCTTTGGCAAAATTCTTGGAGAAATTTGCTTCCATCATCATTCGATCCAGACTGGCTTGACTCACAATTTCCAATCGCTTTTGACCGTCGCTGCCAGAGGGCGCAGTAGAAGCTCCACCTCCATTTCCACCTCCACCGCTCCGATCGTCCGCCTGGCCCATCACGTTTGGTGGCGGCTTAACGTTGAATCGCTTGCAAAGTAATCTTGTCGGGTAGAACGGGATCTTGGACCGTGTTAGTGGGCCGAACATGCCCATCTTTGCGGCTTTCTCCGCGGCATCTTCTTCCCTCGCGCCTCCTATCCTGGGTGCTTCTTCCTCTAAATTTCCGCCTTCAGTCTTGCCAGTCCCGGTGGTAAACCTCAACGC
Organism: Zymoseptoria ardabiliae STIR04_1.1.2; assembly: GCA_000223765.2. NCBI lineage: Eukaryota > Fungi > Ascomycota > Dothideomycetes > Mycosphaerellales > Mycosphaerellaceae > Zymoseptoria > Zymoseptoria ardabiliae. The sequence continues at coordinate 49,587 of AFIV01000302.1, forward strand.
CATATAGCCCTCGGCAGGGCGAAAGATTTCAGCAGCCTCAGCGAATTCTCTCAACTCGGCAGCCCACTCCTCTCGACTCTGCCCCTGTACTCGTGCGGGCAAATCGCTTTTGAGACCCGCACTAAGCTCGAGAAAGCCAGCATACCTCTCCCTCTTACCATCATCTTCGGCATAAGGCATCCAGCCGGTCTTGCCTCGTCGAAGAGCTAATGCCGCGGTCTCTTTCGAGAGCGTTGGCACCAGGTCCCACAGCGTCCGAGTCTGACTAGCTGGATCTGGGACATATCCTTCGGGTGCCTTTTCGCCGAGAGCAGGTGGGAGGTTGCGATTTTGAGTGGCGTTCGCAAGGCGTTCTCTGGCGGCTGGGGTGAGGTATGAGAAGACTGACTTTCCGGGAAGAGCTGCTTCACCGAGGAGAGATGCGCGGGCGGCTGGAGTGAGATCGGAGGCTTTGGCGGCATCAGAGGTGGAGACGAACCCTGACTTGGACTCTGAGGCTGTACGCTGTTGAGCTGGCTTCCAGTCCGCAGGGATTACTGGTGGTGGGTAGTGGTTTGCTTCTGCCAAGTTCAAGGCAGAGAGAGCGAGGACAAAGCCTTCCAGTGGAAGACGGCCGTCATGACATTTGCGAAAGCCAGATGATGCATTAGATCGCTGGACTAGCTTCTTCGACGTGCTAGTTGGCTTGATCACGCCTGCAGAGGAGCTGCTGGCGAGCAGTCCGCCCTTTTTCTTTTTCTTGTCGCCGCCAATGATACGGTTGTAGCTGATTCGTGGTCCGACTGAATATGGATCATCATCATCAGAGCCGTCGTCGTTGAGAACACCGACCCCGAAGCCAGACTTTTTGACAGGCTTTGCTTTGATCGCGGCCTTTGAGCGATTTGTTCGAAGGATCCTAGCGTCCTCGCCGCTGTCCTCGTCATCGTCCTGCATGGCAGCATTGGCTCCAGTCCCGCCTTCCAGCTTTCCTTCTCCCGCAAAGCCCAATCCCTTCCGATCGTTCTTCTTCACGAAGCTGATCATGCTGGTATTGTCTGGCGCGAAGAGGTGCATTTCTCCCTTGGCATCTCCTTGTGCTCTGCGCTTGACTTTTGGTCCGATGCCTTGACCTGGACGCCATCCCATCCGCTGCAGCAGCTTCATGCCTTTGGTCTCACCCGTCATACGAAACAAATCCGAGAACATGCCCTTGCGAGCACCATCTGCACTGCCGCCTCCCAGTCCAGCGAACGCTTCATGTGTCTCCAACTTTTGCGACTCGGCCTGCTCTGCCAGATCCTCCTCGTCCATGAAATCCTCCGCCCGCTGCTGTTTGCCATCCTTTGCATCCTTTGCACGTTTCGCTCGGGAGGACACGAAAGTGGCGGGCGCCCATCCTTCCTTGCTTCCAACTGTATTGAAGTAGCCAGCGCTGAAACCTCCAGTGAAGGCACCGTGTAATCGTTTCCGGCCTCGCTCGTCCGTCACCTCTTGCTTCCACACCGGAACATAGCTGCCGTCGTCGCGTGCATCGGCATCGTAGGCTGGTAGTGGTGTACCGTACACCGCGAATGGCGCATGATGAGGTGGGCCATCTGATCCAGCTTCAAAGGCGGCCCTGGAGCGCTTGAAGGACATTTCTTAGTCTGTGTTCATTGCCAGCTTGAGAAACTCGGGTGAATCTGATGGGTGCCAGTGAGCGGACCTACCTGAGATGCTCCGCCGAGTCTGCGCTGTGCTGTTGAAGACCGGTCCTCGTTGTGATTGCTCGCTGCTCATATCGTCATATCGATAGACTGCTACGATATCCTGACCTGATCGATCTTCAATCAAGCATCAAGCATCAGGTTCGGTCCGGTCCATGTGAAGCAGCAGGATCCACCAGTGACGACGCCGATACTCTGGAGCGAGCCGTTAATTTAAACCCCACGTCCCAGGGCTGGCTGGCCTTGGGCAGCGACACTTGGAGAAGACTGAACCGATATGAGATCGTTCGGATGTACTGTATGTAAGACGGATAGAATCAAATGAGTGAAGGAATTGAAGCATGGCTCAGTAGATATGAATAAAACTGTCCCTCAATTCATATTCCCATGTCGATGAGCAAGATACCTTACTTTAGACTTTGTGATTGGAAACAGCGGTGCCCGCGCAGCAAGCCACGCGATACATGTCCCTCCCCAGGCCGATCATCACCCGCGTTCCACTCCTGCGTTGGATCAATGTGAGAGATACTCCGCGACTCAAACAATCCAATCCGAATCCTGACATGACAATCTGCCGGCCCTGGTGCTGATCGCATGCCCGTGCTGCCCCGTCCCGTCCATTGCCAAAATCCATCTGCGTGCTACGGTACTGTCCAGCTCGTCGACTGCAGCAAACGCCTGAGGCCCGAGTGACACTGCTGCTGCACCGCCGTCGATAGGACCAGGACTCGTCCCCCAGCACAACATGTCAGCAACCGCTCCGTCGCCTTCCACGACCCTGCCTCGCAGCTCATCGTCCGCTGCCCGTCGTCACCAGCAAGCTGCTTATTCCTCCCCTGCCGAACGCGACCGCCCGAACCGCGCCGTCAGCAACACGCATCGCTCCACTGCTCCTCCGGGGGAGTCCGCAAATCCGCCCAGACGCTCAATGTCTTCCGCTCAGGGACAATCATCAACTCCTACCCGCAACGTCGAAAAGGTGGCCCGCCAGGACTTTGAACAGACCAACGTTGCTCGAGCACCGAGTGGACGCCAGAGTGAATCTCAGGATCGCCCAATGAATGGCAATGGGACGACACATCCGTCGCGAGGAGACAGTATGAGGGCTCCATCATCCCAAGCAAGAACACAATCCCGATATGCGGATCAACCGACTCCAGCTCCGGAGTCGAAGTCGTCGTCCGGCACCCATCAAAACTTGAGACGGCGTACGACGATAGATCTGCCTACAACAGGGCATTGGGAGCTGGGCAAGACGGTCGGCGCTGGTAGCATGGGCAAAGTGAAGCTGGCACGAAACAAGGAGACGGGCGAACAGGTGGCCGTGAAGATTGTTCCAAGGGGTGCTACGGAGGCCGAGCACCGGACACCACAAGAGCGAGAGCGTGCAGAGCACAGCAAGGAGATTCGGACAGCTCGTGAGGCTGCCATTGTCACACTGGTCGACCACCCATACATCTGCGGCATGCGGGATGTGCTACGGACAAACTACCATTGGTACATGTTGTTTGAGTATGTGAATGGAGGACAAATGCTGGACTACATAATCAGCCATGGACGTTTGAAGGAAAAGCAAGCACGGAAGTTTGGACGACAAATTGCGAGTGCGCTGGACTACTGCCATCGCAACAGCATTGTGCACCGCGATCTCAAGATCGAGAATATCCTCATCAGCAAGACGGGCGACATCAAGATCATCGATTTTGGTCTTTCCAACTTGTTCAGCCCGCGTAACACACTGAAGACTTTCTGCGGAAGTCTGTATTTCGCCGCACCGGAGCTGTTACAAGCGAAGCAATATACCGGACCGGAGGTGGACGTGTGGAGCTTTGGTATTGTGCTGTACGTTCTCGTGTGCGGTAAGGTGCCCTTCGACGATCAGAGCATGCCGCAGCTCCATGCAAAGATCAAGAAGGGTGTTGTGGAGTACCCGCCGTGGTTGAGCTTCGGTGAGTCCTGTTTTCGCCCTTCCAGCTCTTCTCCTACTAATGCCGCGTAGAATGTCGAACTCTCATTGCACGCATGCTCACCACAAATCCCAACGATCGGGCGACTCTGCAAGAAATCATGACACATCCGTGGATGGTCAAAGGTTTTAATGGACCGCCAGAAACATACCTTCCACAACGCAAGCCTTTACAGCTTCCGTTGGACGCCGCAGTGATCGAAAAGATGACTGGATTCGATTTTGGCGATGCTGAGACAATCACTTCCCAACTGACAAAAGTCCTGGAATCCGAGGACTATCAGCGTGCTATACGGCTATCAGAGAGAAGAAGTGTGATGCAACCTCAGGACACAGATCAGAAACGCGGCGTATTCAACTTCTACAAGCGGAGGAGCTCAGCCACGAGCAGGGACACCCTCAACGCACCTTCGAACGAAGCACTGCAGATTGGATCAGACCCGACCAATGCTTATCACCCACTGATTTCAATATACTACCTGGCTCAGGAGAAGATTGAGCGAGAAGCAAGGGAGAAGAATCCTGGCGCTCTGGCCCTGCCACCGCTCTCGGGTGAGAACCCGTTGCAAGTACCGGATCTCGCAGCACCTGCGGCTGCATACACCAACCCAATGTCATATGAACTCGCCGGTGAGAAGCCGACGGGTGGGAGGTCTCGGCCCCGAGCCCGCACTCAGGGTGAGGATGATCTACCTCAAGCGATGCAAAATGCCAGTCTCAACACCACACCAAAAATCGTCGAGCCAGACCAGAAGAATCACGGTCGGAAGGAGAGCACCACCGGTGGCATATTCCGAAGATTCAGTAAGCGCGAGAAAAGCGAGAGGCCTAGTCATCCACCTCCAGCTCTCGACAAATACTCGACACCAGAAACACCCCGGAAGAGCTTCAGCATGCGCCGTACACGTGATGCGAGCCAAACACGGGAGAGCACACGACCGGAGACTTCTGCCAGCAAGCAGAGCGAGTACCTGGCTCCACCGTTGTCAGACGCTACAAATGAGCAACAAAGCCAGCAGCAACAACAAGCGCCACCGCAGAGCACCAAGCGATCCTACGGTCTTGGTAGATCTGTTAGTGTCAACTCCAGCGACATCAGGAGACGCTTGAGCCGTCGTGGTGTGTCCGAAGGAACATCTGCAGCCAGACAGCGAGCTGCTGCGCCAACACCCGCAGTAGAGCGCAAGGTGTCCTTCGACCAGAATCAAAGTAACAACAAAGAAGCTCAATCCGACGCCGAGACGAGCCGTAACGCAACCAACATTGCCAGTCGGGCAAAGTCCATGGGTCACTCACGAAAAGAGAGCATGCAAGTCCGCCGCGCACGTCGAGACAACGCTCGGACAGCAGACGTGCCCGAAGAGACCGACCAAGACATGCTTGGCGAAGTAGACAGCAAAGAGCCCGGCTCCGGCAGCCCCAACGGCATGAAACCCGTCTTCCTCAAAGGTCTCTTCAGCGTCTCCACCACAAGCAGCAAACCCGTCGCCTTTATTCGCTCCGACCTGATCCGCGTCCTTCGCGACCTGGGCGTCGAATTCCGAGAAATCCGCGGCGGCTTCGCATGTCGCCACGCTCCTAGCATCAAACCCACCGCCGACGAACCCACCCCTCCCGAGTCCTCCGACACGCCTGCTGCCACCCACCGCCGCAAAGTCTCCTTTGGCGGCCTCCGCGGCGCCAGCGCCGAGCAACAACCCAGCTCCAGCTCCGCCGGCGCAGCACCCAACACTCCCCGCCAGAAAACCTCATACCCGCAATCCGAGGAGGACTCCGAGGAGGACCCGCCTGCAAACCGCGGAGGCGTGCGTCCCGCGGGTGAGACAACGACGCATGTCCAGTCGGATTTGGGAGAGCAGATGACGTTGAGGTTTGAGATTTTCGTGGTTAAAGTCCCGTTGTTGAGTTTGCATGGGATTCAGTTCAAGAAGGTGGATGGCGGGACGTGGCAGTATAAGAATATGGCGCAGAAGGTGCTGGGGGAGTTGAGGTTGTAGGTCCTGTTGTCCGAGGTGCGGAGGTTGTAAGGGATGGTGCCTTGCGACGACGTCCTTGAAGCTGGTTCTTCGAGTGATGATGGGATGCCTCCGTGGCGGATGGTCTGTTGGATACACAAAAGAGATGGAACGGAGCGACGGAGCGACGGAGCAACGCATGGAGGGCGTTGCGGATAGACTCATGTGGCGTTGTTGATTGGGTCGCTTCTTTCTGCATGGAGCAATACAAGGCGCATGGACGAGCGAGCGGGGTTGTCGTTCTTCTTGCGATCATAGCCTCTCATCTACTAAGCAATGATGATGTTGGAGTGAGTGAAAGTCCGTGGTCCTCTCCTGTTGCCGGTTATCGTGAGACTGCATGACCGTATGAACGAATCGCGTTATGAATAGACCCTCACGATGCTTGTGAGATTGAGAAAGTGCAAGAAACCTCTGTGTAATTGTGCAATGATTCCCCTCTCCTCGTCTGTCTCGAATAAGTAGCCTGGACGAAACTCCCGACTTCATCTAATCATCCCATCCGTGGTATTTACACACCCTCATGCCTGGTACTCTAGAATACTCCTTCGCTTTTTTTTTTGCTTAAAACCCATCGACGATGAATCCCCTCCCATCGTCGGACTTCCTCCTTCCCCAGGATATCCGGCGATCTCGAACCCCGTTTTTGTAGTTGTACAGCGCAAAGCAAACGCAGGGTAAAGGGGTAGAGTAATGAAAGACGCAAGTGAAATATGAAACAAAAGACCCAAGTGTGACTTCTTCGATCGAAACCGCGCCCGCGGTTGCTCCATTGGTGCGAGGACGAATTTGTGCGTTCGTACGAGCTCGACCGGTAGCATATCGAAGGAGTCGTCGAACCAGAAGAAGTGTAACGTGTCGTCGCAAAAGAACAAAAGAACGCCAGCCGCTATGCATAGACCTCATAGTCGCGTTCCAGTAAACTCCAGAATACCGTGTTGCGGCTCCACCCATCGCGTATGTCGTGATCCGAAAGAAGAAATGCCGTAATATATCTGGCTCGATGCTGATCCGTGTAGATATCTTGTGGGGGCAACTCGGGCCGTCATTAGTCTCGGGTTCGTGGAGGCCTTGTCTATTTATCGTCTTCTTGTTGGCGATGTCCGGCCGCCAGATCTGAGCTCAAGGAAATATGGTCCATCCATCCGAGCTCATGACATTGTCGGCAGAAGACTCTGCGCGTGATGCCCGTAGGAAGCGCCAGACATTGTGGGCTCAGCGGCCTGATCCGAAAGGGCCAAGAGAAGCTGCGCCAAGCAGCGCTTAGTTGCGGCGTCGTCTCGCAAAACAGGGGAGAAAGTAGCGTCCCGAAGTGGCTCCGGGAGGCATTGTCGGAGAGCTTCGCGGGCGCGAGCATTGTCGGAGAGACTGTCACGTTCAAATCAGCAAGGGTAGAGTTTGGAGGCGGTGAGAGACATACCGCAAGAAGCACCTCACAACATGCTTCAGCAATCTCACTGTCTGCTGATCCACCAACTGCGTCACCATATTCGACAGCACTGTACCAACAGCGTAGAATCGCTCGTATGTCTGGCAGATATACTGCAGTCCCATGTCGTCGAGGAGGATCTTCTGTACGATGAAAATGGCCACCGTTTTGCTCAGCTCCGATCCAGTCTCCATGATACGGAGGCAGAGCGGGATAATCTCGGTGGTGAGGAGGAAGTTGATGACATCGGAACTGTCGTTTTTGACCAGCGCGCCAATCACGCCGAGGGATGTCAGGCGGAGGTATTCGAAGGGTCGAGATTTGGAGGTCGTATTGAGGAATGGGTAGAGGAAGAGTGGGATATGTGCTGTTGCGATAGGATTAGTCGAAGGTCTCGCCTCACATATTCAGCAGAAGCTTACCATTCAGGAACAGTCCTCGTGTCTCGCTGTGACTAGCAACGCACTGAAGCAGCGCCAAAGCATTGCAGACCCGATTCGAAGCCGCTGCCGTCAGTTGCGACGGATTGAGCAGCGGGTAGACTGAGATGATCTCCTGGAGAAGGGAAGTCATGACGCCTGCAGGACAATCAGCATATGCCCCAAACTCCCCATCGACTCCGCCCCACTCACCAAAAGAATGCCATAATATCAGCGCCAACTCTGGCACCTGCTCTCTCTTCTTGCTCAGCTCCAATAATGCCGCTTCGCGCGTATTCGCATTGAGCGTCTGCGCAATCCACTCCAACACCCGTCTGTTCTCCTCGCTCATGTTATCGCTCGCGCTCGTGATGCCTCCGCCGTTATGGTCTCCTCCTAACTGTCCGACGCCGTTTCCACCTCCACCATTACTTGCGCCGTTCTGAGCGGGACGAGCGTAGTGCTGCTGCTGCGATTGCTGCTGCTGTTGCTGCTGGGCGGCGGCTTGTGATTGCGCGGCGTACTGGTGATGTGCTTGCGGATGATGCTGCCAGTCCGGTTGCTGGTGGTATGGACTCTGGTGCGAGAATACGTGCTGCATGGTGGGTGCTCGTGGTCGGCGCTGAGGCCCATGCAATTCCTCGTGGTGTGCGCCTGAATAGGATGGACTATAGTCCACGTTAGACTATGTTAGATTATTCTCTTCAGCTGCAGTGCGATCGTGAAAATGGCAGATCAAAGGCAAGTGAGGTGTTTCCGACGTTGTGGTTTTGGGCGGCAGGAGCTTGGAGGTGTGAAGACGGGTCGAGTCCGATTGAATGGAATAGCTGCCGCGGAGCCGAGCCCGCAAGAAGACCTCACTTTCGTCCCGCGTTCTAGTACGATCACATTCAGACCACGACCTCTCTCAGCTCTGTCATGGCGTCCCTCCGCCTCGCAGTCCCACGAGCAGGTCTCTCCCTCCACGCCAAACAACTGCAACAAACAAGATGGATCCTCCCAGCACTCGTCCGCCGCCATGCCTCGACCAGTGAAAAGCCAACACCTCCAAAGCCTCGTGTGCTAGAGAAGCCTGACAAGTTCCGGCCGCCGTCACATCCTTCTCGTCTACGCAGCAAGCCGCGCTACAACTATGGCCCGGACCTTACGCATGAGCAGAAAACTGTACGACGGTATCCGCACATGATGCCTCCGGAAGGAACGACGATGCATTGGTTTTTGACGAACCGTACGATTCATGCAGGGATCAGTTTGGTGAGGCTCCACATGTCGATTTGCCAAAAATTGTCCATCTCTAACATCAGGCAGTCTATCCTAGTCTCCCTAGTAATCGCAATCTGGATCTCCGACTTCCTCCACACAACCCCCTACAGCGATCTCCTACCCCCGAAAAGCATGTTTCTCTCGCATCCCTTCTCCTACATCGGCCGCTATATCGAGGTCTATCAAATGCACGTGGAATACGTCTCCGCGCAGACTGCTGAGCGAAGGAAGAACAAGGTGGATGATGTGCAGAAGCGGAGCGATTATAGAAAAGCCCATGGGATTGCTCAAGGGGAGGGGATCTTTGGTGGATGGTCGGCGAAGAGTGAAGAGGAGAAGGTTGGCCCGGCGTTGGCGACAGACGCCGCTGTGCCTGCGATGGATGATGCTAGTCCGCGAGCGGTGGCTGCTGCAAGGGAAGGTCAAACGGAGGCGGATGACAGTACAGGGAAGGAGGGCGAGGAGGTGTTTGTGGACTTTGAGGGGAAGAAGCAAGCGGCGCCGAAGAAGTGGTTTGGAATATGGTGAGGTGGATGAGGCGCTCTGTCACTGCCTAATGCTTTGCGGCACAGGATGAATGTACAAATACATATGAACGACATGTAAGTGCCAGGCTTGTACAAATCGCATTCTACCTTCCACAGCTACTCCGATCCTTCAACAGCAAGCGGTCGGTTTTGCACTTCCAATCACGCAGCCGGTCCCACAAAAGCTTAGACGCCATTCAAGGCAGAGCGGTCGTCGTCTCACAGAGCAGAGAAGCTGTTGCGCAACATAACTCCTACGACCACTCATTCGTGGCAGGGACATCGTCGTCTTCCACGGCAGAGAAACCGATGCAAGAAATACCTCTCTTAGAGGTATCGATCTCGACACAAGTGCCGCCAACTTCGAAATCACAGCTATCATCCTCCATGGCAGGGCCATCATCGTCCACGACAGAGAGTTAGGTGCCGAGGAAACCGTCCCGCTAGAGGTCAAAAGTCCTAATCACCTCAAGCGACAGTACGACAGAGATCGGAAAGAGTTCGAGACGCTGGCAGACACAGACGTGGAGTCCACCCTTGTCCATGACCCTGCCCTTGTCGATCACATTATCCGTGCTCGGACACTTGCTCAGCCTCTTGGTCTTGCTGCTCTTCGTCCATCTCGCCATCGCTGTCCCTCTTCCATACTCTGACGAGCCCTGCTTTGAAAACAAGACCACCAACGAAGATGAGGCTCCTCTTCCACACGTTACTCGCCATGGTCCTTGGTGCTACCGTTGTGGTATGCGGCAGATCCGTGGAGATAGGCTGTCTTCACGGAGTCGGAAGCACGTACACTTCTACTCCCCCGTTCTCCTAGGTCGAATGTTGTTTACATTGACAGCATTCTGCCCTCCAAATGGTCGATGCTGCTCTCCGAATATCTGTCACGACAACGAATGCCGCCGTATGTTTTCTGCCTCGCGCGCTCGCCACGAGAGATGTACTCATACGATCATTAGACCCTTGTGGAAATGACAAGGGCAGGTGGTGTCCGAAGGGCGAAGTCTGCTGCGACAGTTCAGAAGGAGGATACCGTTGTATGTGGCCGGCAGAATGCTAGAATTAGGTCGTTGTACTGTTGCTCTGGAAGAGGTGGACTGATTGTCTGGACGAGAAATCGTTGGGACGGGGTTTCAGAACGACCTCAATCGGGCTGAAGTGATTGCGGCAGCGAAAGCACATTTTCATCACGATACCGCCGCAGCCTCACAAGCTCCTCCTCGTCGGGGACACATCATTCTCGAATTCTCACGTGCAAGTTTTTGCCCGGGTCTTCATTGAAGCTGACAATTTACAACCACATAGCTTCGGCCGCGCTCTCACTTCCACTTCACCACCACAACAACCTCGCTGCGCGGTCACCCAGCTTCGTGCAAGAAACGCTAGGCGGAAGCCAAATATCAAACAACTGCTATTCCGGATCTTTCACAACAAGCAGTCGCCAATCCGCGCCCAGTGTCAGCAGCCATGCCGTTGACAACCATGAAAGAATCATCGTCGTCTCCCACGGTAGAGAAGTCGGGCGAGATGCCTGTTCCGCAGCCAGTGTCAGAGGCAAAGCTATCGTCGTCGATGGAAGCGTTGTCCTCAGTAGGGAAGCCGGTGCGCGAGCTAGAGCCAGAACCAGAGCCATCCTCCATCGTTGAGCAGTCATCTTCAACAAAAGAGAAGCAGGAGCCCAGAAAGCGATTGCGCTGGTGGCAGAAGGGCCTAATCTCCTTCCAACGAAAGTACGACAGAGATTTCAAAGAAGTCGAGGAGCTCTACAATAACGGCGATTGGCATGGAGTGATCGAAGCTGCGAAGTACAACTTAACGGACCCTACCCTTCCCAGATGGCACATCATCAGATATCATTTGATGTGGGCGCACGCAGCCGAATGGTATGCCGAGACAGAAGAGTATGCCGCCCTTGAACAACCTCCATCTCTATGAACACGCACTGACTTTTGCTAGACACCGGCTGATTGCTGAAGAATTCTACGCCGAAGCCGTCAGGCTGACGCCGCAGAACGCGTGGCCACAAGAGTTCGAAGCCCTCCGGAGACTTCGCAAGGACCTGAACAATATCAAGGAGGCGCAGGAGGAAGACTTGAAGGAATGATATGGTATGGGACCATACAAGGCCGTGCTTGACCTTCCGTGGGGTGTACATTCCGGCAACGAAGACCAGGCTCCAACCACTGAAGCTCCAGTCAGTGATCTTCAGTCCCGAGCCAAGAATGCAGACATCGGCGAAGATGGCAGCCGAGCTGGAGATAGAGTTGGAGGCAAAGGTGGCCGCGTAGTCAAGCACTCTGAGCCTAGTGGACAAGCACCGCCATCCCATGCTGAGATGACAAAGGACCACGAGCTCCTCGAGGGGAAGAATACAGATTACAGCCCTTAAGCTTGGTGGCTCTACAGCTATAGGATTTACCATTCAGGCGGGCGACAAAGCAAAAGAACTGCGAGCTGCGGTCGATGCTGGATCGCTCGAACAATGCAGTCTGCGGAAGGAGGAGCTGGAGTCGTTGCTGAAAGCAGGGTTGGCGGAAATGGAGTCGAAGCGGATTGCTGTGCTTATGTTCGAGCCAGAAATGCACGAGAAGAAGGTGGAATAGCTCTCGAAGCAGTTGGACGAATTGCGTGTCCACAACACCGCGATTGACGAGGAGCTTGCGACATCGAGGTCGTCGTGTGTGGTTGGAATATTCACGAAGAGCTTGCTAGGTTTATAGGTTGCAGTTCGATTGTCAGCTTAGCAGTGCAGACGGAATACACACTCCGCGCCACTACGACGGCAGACGGCCATCGAGAGCACATGTGCAATGGTCTCACGTGCAACGATCGATCCTACCAGGAAATCGCGTGAAGTTTATTGCGGAAGCTAAGTGAAAGTGACGGTCATGACGAGACTGAAAGTGATGCCGAGGGGCAGCGAAGGGGTGAGACGACAGTGAGCCTGTACAGTATCCAATGGGTCGAGCGACTTTGAGACGTGTGGCGGTGCGAGGTCTTCAACAGGTCAACAAGGAAGTCTTCAGGAGGAGTAAACCTAGTGCAGTAGATCTAGCTCACGTGATTCACAGAGGGACGTGGAGTCGTGGACGCGCTGGCCCCTCTTTTCCAGCTCCACTAGCGCCGGTTGCTGCCGCCGCTGTTCACAAGTCAAGTTCCAATTCCTCCTAATTGCTGCCTTCTACACCGCACTCCACGAACATCAACCACCATCTCGAGATCCACGAGTAAGTCACTGCTCCTCGGCGCGCGACTTGCATATGCTGACGAGAAGCAGCCGCTCCGAATCACGTCCAGACAACGCACACTTGACCGAAATCAATCTTCACCACACTCAAGACACTCCGCACCACCTCCAACATGCGTGAGATCGTGTAAGTCAACCCTGTGAAATCCTTGAAACACTCACTGACAATGATGCAGTCACTTGCAGACGGGTACGTCGCGCTCCATCAGCTCTGAGTCTGTATCTGAGCATCGCTAACCGTTGATATCCTTTGCTTTCCAGGCCAGTGCGTAAGTACCGACAACTCCCCATCCTCAATTCACCGCGACTTGATACTGACAATTCGAACAGGGTAACCAGGTCAGCCATAACAACCACTCACTCGAGACCCGACTCACTCACTGACACCCTCACCAGATCGGTGCTGCTTTCTGGCAGACCATCTCCGGCGAGCATGGCCTCGACGGCTCCGGCGTGTACGTACAAAACACGCGCAAGTGACGGAAACAATGGACAAACATCTGACGCGGCGCAGGTACAATGGCACGTCTGACCTTCAGCTCGAGCGCATGAACGTCTACTTCAACGAGGTACGTGTTTTTGGACATTCTCAGCACCTTCCCACCCCACCACGTCACATTCGACCGCCAAGACATTCATCTAACGCGCGATTCAGGCCTCCGGCAACAAGTATGTCCCACGTGCCGTTCTCGTCGATTTGGAGCCAGGTACCATGGACGCCGTCCGTGCCGGTCCATTCGGTCAGCTCTTCCGGCCTGACAACTTCGTCTTCGGCCAATCTGGAGCCGGAAACAACTGGGCCAAGGGTCACTACACTGAGGGTGCCGAGTTGGTCGACCAAGTTCTCGACGTTGTCCGTCGTGAGGCCGAGGGCTGCGACTGCCTCCAAGGTTTCCAGATCACCCACTCTCTCGGTGGTGGTACCGGTGCCGGTATGGGCACACTTCTGATCAGCAAGATCCGTGAGGAGTTCCCGGACCGCATGATGGCCACTTTCTCCGTCATGCCATCTCCCAAGGTCTCCGACACCGTCGTTGAGCCCTACAACGCCACCCTCTCCGTCCACCAGCTGGTCGAGAACTCCGACGAGACCTTTTGCATTGACAACGAGGCTCTCTACGACATCTGCATGCGCACGCTCAAGCTCAACAACCCATCGTATGGCGATCTCAACCACCTCGTCTCTGCGGTCATGTCAGGTGTCACCACCTGCCTGCGCTTCCCCGGTCAGCTCAACAGCGATCTCCGCAAGCTCGCCGTCAACATGGTGCCCTTCCCACGTCTCCACTTCTTCATGGTCGGTTTCGCTCCTCTCACCAGCCGTGGCGCCCACTCCTTCCGCGCCGTCACCGTTCCCGAGCTCACTCAGCAAATCTTCGACCCCAAGAACATGATGGCCGCCAGCGACTTCCGCAACGGTCGTTACCTCACCTGCTCTGCCATCTACCGCGGCAAGGTGTCGATGAAGGAGGTTGAGGACCAGATCCGCAACGTGCAGAACAAGAACACGGCCTACTTCGTGGAGTGGATCCCCAACAACGTCCAGACAGCTCTGTGCTCCATTCCTCCTCGTGGGTTGAAGATGTCGTCGACCTTTGTCGGCAACTCCACCTCCATCCAAGAGCTCTTCAAGCGTGTCGGCGACCAGTTCTCCGCCATGTTCAGGCGCAAGGCTTTCTTGCATTGGTACACTGGTGAGGGCATGGACGAGATGGAGTTCACTGAGGCCGAGTCCAACATGAACGATTTGGTGTCCGAGTACCAGCAGTACCAGGAGGCTTCCGTGTCGGATGCCGAGGAGGAGTACGATGAGGAGGCTCCTCTTGAGGGCGAAGAGTAAGCGTGTCTGCCGTGATGGAAGCTGTGCAAGACTTGGCTTGCGAATGATGGGTCACCTTGTGTTTGATTTGCTGCGTTGCGCGAGACTACCCGATTGACGACATCGTGGAGCAATTGTGCGAAAAGCTTTGCGGGCTGGTGATCTGTGTCTCTCGAAAAAGGGAGAATAGCTAGGTCTTGCGAGTGACACAATTGAAAGGATATGATATGACATGACACTCGTGTGTGCTTCGAACGTGTCGATACACCTAGTGAGACTACACTTCTCAAGTTGACTACTTTGCATAATGCGGCAACGCTGCGCCATCCGCATCACCACCTCCCTCCGCCTTCGTCTCATCTTTCCCAGGCTCCCTCCAATTTTCATCAAAGTGCACCTTCAACGGCTCCCAGCTCTCCGCATTATACCCCTCCTGCACCTTTTCACACGATTTGAGTCCCCACTCGGTCACGCCCACCATGTAACAACTCTCAAACATAAACGCCATACTTCCCTCTCCAACCTTCATCGGCTTCAACTCCGCATTACTCGCCTTTTCAAAACTCGCCATATCGGGTCCGTGAGCCGACATCACATTGTGCAGACTTGCGCCTGCCGGAGCGAAACCACCACCGGTTTTCGCGTCGTAGTCTCCCGTGATGAGACCCATGAATTCGGACATCGTATTGCGGTGATACCAAGGTGGTCGGAACGTGTTCTCCGCGACCAACCAGCGGGGAGGGAAGATGACGAAGTCGGCGACTGCGGTTCCCGCGACGGGAGACTGTGCGGTGAGGACGGTGAAGATGGAGGGGTCGGGATGGTCGTGGGAAATGCTGCCGATGGTGGAGAAGCGGCCCAGATCGTATTTGTAGGGGTAGTAGTTCCCGTGCCAGGCGACGACGTCAAAGGGGGAGTGGGATTGAGTCGCGGAGAAGAGAGTGCCGGAGAATTTGGCGAAGAGGGTGTGTTCGGTGGTGGTGTCGTTGATGTAAGACGCCACGGGGGCTTGGAAGTCTCGAGGAGAAGCGAGGCCGGAGGAGCCGATGGGCCCGAGTTCGGGCAGGGTGAAGTGGCCTTGGTAGAGTTCGAGGATGTAACCTCGTACAGGGCCGGAGGGGAGGGAGACGTGGTGGCGGATTCCTCGGGGAATGACGCAGATTTCGTTGGGCCGGACGAGCAGACTGCCGAGTTCGGTGCGGATGTCGAGAGTGCCGTGTTGGAGCACGATGAGCAAGTCGCCGTCGGCGGAGTAGAAGGCGTGGTGGGGATCCATGGACTTGCCGGCGGCGAAGATGAGGATACCCAAGCCGGATTTCATGGTGGGATCACCGGCGCCCGCGACCAGACGGAGGGAGTGGATCCAGTCGACGGATTCGTCCATGTCGAAGGGATCCCAGCGGAGTTGATTGGGGATTTGGTGCCATTTCGCGTCGCGGAGACCGCCCGGGTTGAGGTCGTAGGTGGATGTCTCACGGGGTTGGAAGGGGGAGTGGGAGGACGCGGGGAGGATGCGGTAGAGCCACGTTTGGAGGTTTTCGTGGCGGGGCGCGGTGAAGGCGGTGCCGGAGAGTTTTTCGTTGTACAGGCCGTAGGGGGCTTTTTGGGGGTTGTTGCTGCCCGTGGGCAGGGCGCCGGGGAGGGCGGAGGATTCGTGGTGGGCGTTGAAGCCGTGGAGGTAGGTGTATTTCTCGGGGGTGGTGAAGGCGGTGACGGGCATGGTGAGGATGGAGGGTGTTGGAGATGAGGGAGAGGAGAGCAATGGAAGTGGAATTGTCTTCTCTATACTTAGCTCGATATGCGTGACTTTCTACATCTTGAGGTCAAAGAAGCTACCGCCAGTTTCTTGGTCCATTCCGCCGTGAGATGGAGTGGCCATGACCCGTGGATTGCCGTGTCGTCCAATCGAGGTCATCATCGCGGAAAATGTCCCGCGCCCAGCTCCAGCTCGGCTTAAGCTGTCCTGAGGAGAGAGCTCTCACTGCCTCAATGACAATCTGCGGAATTCGACCATCCCAGGCATGAACCTCGTACATACATCGACGACGACCGTCTGGCTATCTCGACCGCCTTGATCGATATACTCATCCATCGACCATGCCTCCACTCAAGAGCTGGCTCAAGATCGACCCCAAAAGTCACTTCTCCATCCACAATATTCCCTTGGGCATCATCTCGACAGCGGCCTCATCCCAACCGAGACCCGCCGCAGCGATAGGCGACTATGCGTTGGACCTGCAAGCCTTCGCAGCTGGCAATGGCTTCTCCAAACTGTCCATCATCCAGCCTCACCAAGCCGTCTTCTCACAACCAACCCTGAATGACTTTGCAGCCCTGGGAAGACCAATCCATCGAGTCTTCAGAGAGTACATCCAAAGCGTCCTCCTCTCAAACGGACCATTCCCAGATGTCCTCCACAACAACGAATCCCTACAGAAATCCGCCCTAATCTCTCTCTCACAATGCAAACTGCACCTCCCCATGCAGATCGGCGACTACACAGACTTCTACGCCGGCCTCAACCACGCCTACAACGCCGGCTGCCTCTTCCGCACCCCGTCCACCGCTCTACAACCGAATTACAAACACCTTCCCGTTGGCTACCATGGCCGCGCATCCTCCATCGTCGTCTCCGGCACGCCCATTCGTCGTCCGAACGGGCAGATCCTTGTCGACCCGACCGCGGAACCGAAACGACCGATTCTCTCTCCCTCGCGGAAATTGGACATTGAGCTTGAACTGGGATGTTTCGTGTGCACGCCGAATGAGCAAGGCGTACCGGTTAGCATTGAAGAGGCGGAAGAGAGACTATTCGGAGTGGTGTTGTTGAATGACTGGTCAGCGAGGGATATTCAGGCGTGGGAATATGTCCCTCTTGGACCTTTTTTGGCAAAGTCGTTTGCGACGACAATTAGTCCTTGGGTGGTGTTGATGGATGCGCTGGAGCCGTTCAAGACATCTGGAATCGAGTCGGAGACGGAGGTGCTGCCATACTTGAAGGAGAAGGACAGGAAGTCGCGGTATGCGATCGATCTGAAGTTCAGTCTGACTCCAGCTGGGGAGGGACAAGAGAGCACCACTCTGACCAAGACATCGGCGAAAGAGTTACTGTTCTCCTTTCCGCAGATGTTGGCGCATCATACTGTGGGAGGCTGTCCAATGAAGACGGGAGATTTGATGGGGAGCGGGACAATCAGTGGCACGGAAAGAGGGGAGTTTGGAAGTTTGTTGGAGTTGACGGAGGGAGGGAAGAGAGAGGTCGAATTGAAGGGTGGTGAGAAGAGGAGGTTTTTGGAGGACGGAGATGTCGCTGTGTTGGAGGGGTTTTGTGGGGAGGAGGGAGGGTTGGTTGGGTTTGGGCAGTGTGTGGGGAGGATTGAGAGGGCGGTGGAGATGAAGTTTTAGACATTCTGGTGTACAGGTGTTGTCACAACAAGGCAGCGAGATGCTATGTTCTACAGCAGACATGGTATCCACGGCATCGGAAAGTGTACAGATCTTCAACGTACGACTCCCGACAAGCAAACTTTCATCTTCCTTGTACGATGTGTCCAACATATTTGAAGCTTGCCGTCGCGTAATCCTCTACACGAAATGCCTTCTCTGTTTCCAGCTTCATGCTCACTGCAACTCCACTCCCTACTCTTCTCATTCCGCTCTCCACACACATCTTCCAACTCATATCGCGACGGCCTCGATTCCGAACGACGGCTCCATTCCGCGGCTCCTTCCCAACAAAGCGATGAGCGCAGCAATTCCGAAACCACGCGCTTGCCCCCGCATTGATCTCCACTCCCCGCTGTTTGACCCTGCTTGGTTGGAGATTCACGCACCAATGGCTGTGGTTGCGCTGACCTGGATTGTGTGCAAGTCAGGAACAGGGGGCTTGTGTGTTCGGGCAAAGCTGTCAAGTCTCTAATGACAGTCGCTCAACACGCCACAAGGTATACGATACCGATGATGCGGGACGGGACATTGTCGCAGAACGGAATGTGTGCGCCCTTCTGGAAGGGTACCTTACACGGTACCCGAGCTAGAGGGTGTGGCGGCGGAGAAGGGTTTGGAGTAGGTATCTAGATCCAATCGATGCGGGGATGGAGATGGGATGGACCACATGTGAGTGGACCGACTGATATTTCTTCTTCTTCTTTCTTCTTATTACACTACTTCCTACCTCCTCGCGTGTCGGAATAAGAGCCATCCTCGGAGTGGGAAAGACTCCCCTCCTTCTTGTCGTTCTTACCTCCCGAACGTATCTCATAACGGCCATTCCATCCGACACCTGACCTTATATAAGGTATACACAACACCTGCCTCGCACCGTCACACGACATCTCCACACGACATCTCCCACCCGCCCTGAACCACACCACACTCTTCACGGCGACATCCCCTCCCACCCTTGACCCTGTCCGGGTAACCTCATCGGCGACCATCCTCCTCTCCCACCACCATGGCTCAGTCTTCAGAACCGCAGAGCCTCACTGGCCTCCTCTTCACTCCTCAAGTCTTCCCCTTCTTTATCCTCGCCGTCATCTATGCCGCCATCAAGTTCATCGACCGCACGGATATCCCCAAGATCAAAGGCCTACCCGAGGTTCCTGGTGTTCCCATCTTTGGCAACCTTCGACAGCTCGGCGACAACCATGCCATCAATGCCATGAAATTGGCGAAGAAGTATGGACCCGTCTTCCAAGTTCGATTGGGAAATCGCCGCATCGTCTTCGCAAACACCTTCGACAGCGTGCGGAATCTGTGGATCACGAATCAATCAGCTTTGATCTCCAGACCCATGTTGCACACCTTCCACACGGTCGTCTCCTCCAGCGAAGGCTTCACCATCGGAACCTCACCATGGGATGAATCTTGCAAGAAACGCCGCAAGGCCGCTGCCACCGCTCTCAACCGACCCGCCGTGCAATCCTACATGCCCATCATCGACTACGAGTCCATCAAGTCGATCAAAGAAATGCTCCAAGACTCCCAGCAAGGCCAGATCGACATCGATCCCAATCCCTACTTCCAACGCTACGCCCTGTCAACCTCCCTCACCCTCAACTATGGGATCAAAATCGAAGGCAACATCGACGACGGCATGCTCCAAGAAATCGTCCACGTTGAACGCGAAGTCTCCAACTTTCGCTCCACCGCTACCAACTGGGCCGACTACATTCCCATGCTCCGTCTCCTCCCCGGCGGCTCCGACAAACCCCTCGAGTACAAGAAACGTCGCGCCGCGTACATGCACAAACTTCTCGGCATGCTCAAGTCCCGCATCGCCGACGGCACCGACGCCCCTTGCATCTCCGGCAACGTCCTCAAAGACCCAGAAGCCAAACTCACCGACGCAGAAGTCATGTCCATCGGTCTCACCATGGTCTCCGCCGGTCTGGACACCGTGCCGGGCAACCTGATCATGTGCATCGCCTACCTCTCCTCCCCTCACGGCCAAGAAATCCAATCTCGCGCCCTCGCCGAAATTCAAAAAATCTATCCCAACAACGACTCCTGGGAACGCTGCCTCCACGAGGAGAAATGCAGCTACATCACCGCTCTCGTCAAGGAAACCCTCCGCTTCTGGTCCGTCATCCCCGTCTGCCTCCCACGCACCTCCACCAAACCCATCCAATGGGAGGGAGCCACCATTCCCGCCGGCACATCCTTTTACATGAACGCCTACGCGGCCCACTACGACGACTCACACTTCTCCTCCCCCTTCGACTTCAACCCGGACCGCTACCTCGCCGACGATTCGATCGACGACGCGGCGGCGAGTCGAGGAACCCCGCATTACGGGTATGGAGCCGGGAGCAGGATGTGTATCGGCAGTCACCTGGCGAATCGGGAATTGTACACGGCGTTTTTGAGGATGATTACGGCGTTTGAGATTTTGCCGCCGAAGAGGGAGGCGGACAAACCGATTCTGGATGCGATGGGTTGTAATAAATTGCCGAACGGGTTGACGATGGATCCGAAGGGGTTCAAGATTGGGTTGAGGGTGAGGGATAAGGGGGCGTTGGAGAGGTGGATCAAGGAGGGGGAGGAGAGGACGAAGAGTTTGTGAGGATGAAAAGTAGATGGTGAGGTACGATGAGGTGAAGTGGGTGGGCATGGATATTTTGTCCGTGTTGTTTCTGATGGGTGGGATGGATCTATTTTGCCAACGATCATGTTCAGCGGGAAAAAAGACATGTCGGAGTTTTTGCGCGACAGATTCATGGATGGGTAGGTTACTCACAAATGTACATATGCCTTTTTTCCAACCAGGACAAGACGATCGACTCACCTCACTCACATGATGAGACGATTTGTAGGAGCCAAAAGAATGAATACGATAATCAGCCGGGGGGAGCTTGTCCACAGGCGACAGCGAGATCCAGTCCATAGCCTTCCCCCGTCCAGCCTCCACCGTGATGCTCCATCGCTTTTACCTTGCGCACTTTCATTACCACCCAAGAGAACCGATCGATCGACGCTCCCGAACTTTTGCCTCATTCCGACCGCTTGTCGCGCCACCTCATGTGCCCGTGTCGTGAACAGCCAGTAGTGGATGAAAAATCGAATCGCTCGCAACCCCCCAGGATGGACAAAAACCGGACCCTGGAAAAGAAAGCAGAAGGAATCAGACGACGGTCAGACGCAAACTTGTGTGGAACCGAACTTACAATGACACACTTCGGGGTTTGGAAAGTTCTTGCTCGAGACTTGCTCTAACCGCAGCAAGTGGGGTCGACTTTGCACGCGTGGGGATAGGCGCAGTCGGTCAATTGTGGGGACCTGTTGGCGATGTTGGCGTGGGCTTCTGGGACGGCGGCGCCGAGGGCCATGGTGGCGAAGCTGAAGAGGGCGGCCAGGGCCATGAGGTGGGTGTTGGTGGTGGAGAACTGCATTGTTGCGTGTGTTGCGTGTTGCGTGTTGCGTGTGGCGTGTCGGTGGTTGGTTGTTGGTTGTTTTTTGTTTTTGGTCGTCGACGATGGGCCTGCTGGAGGGTCGAGGAGCAGATTGGGGAATGTGCTGGAGGAAGAAGAAGAAGAAGAAGAAGAGAGTGGGAGAAGACGACGGGCGTGCTTATATGTTGAATGATCGCACCCCTCGAAGCTGTCAGCAGCAGTGAGGAGGCGGGTACGGAAGATGATGAGTTCCGAGCCCTCCGGCAACAATGGGATCATCAAGGGCAAGGTGTCGTTGACAGGCTTGTTGATGACTCCGAGCATCCGGACGTCACTTTCATTTGCTGATGAGTGATGACCTCTCTCTCTCTCTCTCTCTCTGTCGGCTTTTCGCCGGATCACCGTGTGAGATTCAAAGGGATACAGTTAAACCTGTTTATAGTGTTAGCGTCGTTACGAGCTAACGGTATCACTATACGCAGGATATCGCTATAGGCAGGGCGTTACATAAGCGAGATATCAAGCTTGGCGCGCCCTATACGAGGAGCAAGGCACTAAACAGGGCCTTTCAGGGCTGTACTATACTAGATTTGGTAACCTCCGTATAGTGATACCACCAAGATTCTCAGGATTTTATATCACTCTATCGTTCTATCGTTATAGCCTGCCAAATTCAAGTGAGTGGCTAGGAAATATCACTACACGCAGGTCATCACTATACGGAATATGCCTATACAGAGGTTTTACTGTACACACTGACACTGGCAGATTTCGATGTTTTGACTTATTAGAATGCCGATGACGTTGCAAAGCCCCCACCGTGACTACGTCCCAAGGCAAGGAGCCGACGTGCGAGCGTTGGAGGCTGTGCTCTGCGATGTGTGCGAGCACTCGAGGCGTGCCGGAGGGCTAACCATTGCGCCATACCTTTAGTCCAGATAGGTTCGTTGTCGAATTTTTGGTCAGGGTCGACTCGCTTTCTGGTCGTTGCAGATGATGGAAGTTGTATGCTTGGCTCGCGTGTGAGTGGGTCGACGTGCAATGAGTGGGTTGAGTGGTCAGCGTTCATCATAGTATTATTGATCGGATGCAGGCTGTGGCTGGACGCGAGTAGTAGTATGGAGCCTGCTTGCTGCATGAAAGAAGAATCCTCGCCTGCTTGGGAGACGATTTGCGAGGTGAATTGTTTTTGAGTGAGGACACTTTTGAGAAGAGGGACTGGCTTCGTTGTGTCGGTCGACATTCTATGTAGTTGCTGGGTCCGTTCCAACGTTGCTTGCGATCGTGCTCGCGATTGCCGCTTCGCCCTGCTGTCGCTGTGATTCGAATGGACCGATCCTTCACGCCAAGGGTTGGATAATAACGAGATGGATCGTCGT
Source organism: Zymoseptoria ardabiliae STIR04_1.1.2 (assembly GCA_000223765.2). NCBI lineage: Eukaryota > Fungi > Ascomycota > Dothideomycetes > Mycosphaerellales > Mycosphaerellaceae > Zymoseptoria > Zymoseptoria ardabiliae. The sequence goes on from AFIV01000302.1 coordinate 72,232, forward strand.
TGCAACGATTCCCTTGTCCGGCTGTGGTGTTTGAGCATGGATATTCTTCCTTTCTGCCGTGCGCGCGGCCGCTTGTGGTCCAAGCTGGTGCGACATCCGTGAAAGTGCTTTCTGAAGTATTCTCCAGTCGTGAACAGTCCGGTACGCAGATTTTTATCTTTTTCTTTGGTAGTCCGATGTTTCCCGCTGCTGTTGATGTATGTTTGAGGTGTGATCAATCGTGAACATGCACTGCCGGCGATGACGTGGAAGCAACTAGGTGGCCCGGATCGTGATGTTGTACAGCGGGTTGGCTCCTGAGAATACGCTCCTGAAGGCGACAAGGGGTCGTCCACTCCGATGCGTCCACACGCTGTACAACAGAAGCGTGCGTCAGCTGTAGAGTTTATCCTCAGCCCCCCGTCCGGAGCCGACGAATCCCTGGGATGAGGCGAGGCGGAGCAGGATATTCCTAGTCGACCGGATGATCAAGCACAGAGAAGTGTGTGTTTCGAAGAATTCAGCCCTCGATCCCCAGCCTGCAGCCGACAAATCCGTGGAGGTGAGGCGGGCGAGGTGTGCAAGGTGTAGGACTGCGTGGATGGATGTGAATACATATACCCGCCTGAATCCCACTGGATTCTGATTTTGATTATTCTTTTCAGACGCTTGTTCTGAGGTCCTTCCAATCCAACGAGATCCAACGAATCCAACGAAACGAACCAACAACAATGCAGATTCTCCACATCTCTCTCCTCCTCGCCCTCTTGTCGCCCGCCCTGGCAAAAGACATCGACTGGACACAATGGGGGGTACGTCCTCTCCTCGCACCCTCTAGAGAACCGCTCACCACCTCTCCCTACACCATACTAACCAGCCATGTGTCGCCTCCAGAAATGCACCGGTGCCAACACCGTCGCCACAGGCGGGCAAGGGACTTGCAAGGGCCGCGGAATCATCGCAGGGTCCAAGAACAAGCAGCTTCCTTGCTGGGGTGTAAGTACTCAGTGCCTCGAGCTTCAACCCGTTGTGACTTGGGAGCTTGCGCTGACTTTGTCTTTGCTGCTAGAACAATGTTTGCAAGCAGGAGGGTCACTATTGCTTCCCGCTGGACAACTCCGCGGGAACCGCGTATTGTGGGGAGTAGTGAGATGGAGGGAGGGGTGGAAGGTGGAGATATGGTGGTTTTGAGTGTGGTGGAGCGGGGTTGAAGAGGGTTGATGTGGTTTGCGGGTGCCGTTCCGAATTGGATGTGTTGGAGCGATGTGCTCGTGGATCGATGTGCGTTTTTTCTCCTGTCCGGTGGTGATGGAGACTTACTGGCAGCTCAAAAATGTGTATCCGCGCTCATCTGAACTCAAACTGTCAGCGTACTTTACCCTTCCGTCTTGATCATATCGTATGGTCGATGTTCTTGAGTCCCAGGTCGCGAGACGGAAAGTCATCGCTCTCTTCGATTTCGAAACGCCGGAGAGCAGGGCGGAGAAACCAACAGCTCCCTCGTAGGCTTCGTCGCCGCCGTCGGGTAAATTCATCGGTCGATGAGTGAGAGGTGGTGAGCTCGACATTACCGAAGCCCAGTCGCAGGGAGGGAAGTCATCCTTCGCGTTTCGTCTCAGTCGCCAAAGCGTGAAGGTGAACCCGTGCACGCTCCATGGGGTGGCCGCTCAGTGGGTGAGAGCGGGTGATTGCGAGTGAGTGAGCGAAGTGAGGCGAAACCGCATCGAGATCGGACCGTCCGGATGTCAACACTCAGATGTCCGTCCGATGCCGACAATCCGCCTGAATGGATCGACCAGGGTGTACGAGGTCGTGTAAGTCATCAGGTATCCCAGAATCGAGGTCCTTACCTCGCGCACAACTCTTTGCCTTTCCGACCACCAACGCGACGAACACAACAAACGCAAACCATGCAGATCTTTCACCTCTCCATCCTCCTCACCCTCGCGTCGAACGTCTTCGCGGCCAAAGTGTACAATTGGGGCGTTCGTCCTCCTCTTTCCTGCACGGAATTTCTGCGATCCACACACTGACCAACCTTGCCATCATCCAGCGATGCAGAGTCCCCGGAAACAACTATGATAATGGCAAATGCCACGGCATCGGACCCAACGCCGGACAAGTCAAGAATTGCCACAACGTAAGTTTAGAGGGATCCGACGGACCATCACTTTCGTTCTGTATTTTTGCATTTCCATCCTGTCAGCTAATAACACATGTTCGAAGGGGAATTCATGCTTGGTGGACTTTCACCCTTGCCAGCCGATTAATGGGATTCCAGAATTTTATTGCGGAGAGGCTCCGCCGCGATGAGGGTTGTTAGGAATAGAGGAATATATGCATGGAAGGTGGAGAAGCGGCGGAAACGCGGAGTCGCAGGGAGGGCATGTCAGAGGGATATGCTTGCGAGAACCTTGGTGGAGGAGCGGAGGCGAGGAGCTTGACCGCTGTCTTCCTGATTGACGACTGGGAGCTGAATAACGACGATGGGCCTGTACGCAGGAAGACGTGGCAGCATTCTGTGCAGTCCTCTCGGCACGTGTTCCTTGTGCTGACGATTCTCGTCATTCATCCGCTGGCATGGCATGGGATGTAGTCCAAGATGTGGTTGGTGGAAGGGGATAAGCCCAGAGCGGATTCGTATAGGTCATAAGGTAGGTCATTCGGTACTTGGGAGCTGCTGTGCCTCATCGTCACCTCATTGTTCTGGTATTCCTCGACCGCTCTTGTACTTGACCTCATTGTCTTCAGTATATATACCTACCGTCTCTGCATTCGGACGAGCATTTCCCGGCGTGAGTTATGTTTCGGAGGTGAAATAGGAAAAGGAGGGTCTTCGACACTACGACATCCTCCTTGACTCGGATCACTCTGCGGTGCCTCGGACGGCATCTGAAGGGATTAAGATTGCATGCGTTGCCCAGGATCCAAGGACCCTCTCTCGGAGTCTCTCCATCCCAAGGAACTCCACCCGTCTCCTCACAACAACCACCGCGCGACCGGATCGCCGATACATTCATAAACCGGAGACCATTGGACACGGCTTATACACATCTCCACTAGCCTCACCTTACGCTCCATAGACAGCGCTGGCCGCTTCCGCTCTTCTTGTCAACATCCCTGGTCTGGCTCTTGCCCGTGTCACGACCCACGGGCAGGACCTTACTCGAATTGCACGAACTGGGAAACTCCCTTCCGACCCATTGTACTGGAAATCTACCGTCCCTCTCAAGCTTATATCGGGGCATTGTCTTACGCATCGCGGACCGCATCTTCCTGGACCATTTCAATCTCCCACCAGCACTCTCCAGCTACAGGACCTTCAATCTCCCAGCAGCACTCTACAGCTACAGGACCACGCTCTCTTAACCACTCCCGCCCAACATGTGGCATACATACCAACCAGCAATCGCCAACGTCGCATCGTGCTAATGAGCTCGTCTCTACCACCGTCGTCTCCACGATCTGCATGACCTTGGCATACTCGACATTTCATCGACCGCAGCACATCTAGCCCAGCTATGGCTATCCACCGCGGAATCCAGTCCGCCATCTTCTTCTACCTCTCCTGTGCGCCGTGTGCAGACGCTAGATATCGAAAGAGACGAAAGCGAGAAGCCGCATGGGATCGCGCAGCCAGGGAGGAACTCGCGGGCGAACTGCCCGACGCATACCGACATCCTTCTCCTTCTTCGACAAATCCACATTGGCAGACGGAGATCGCATTGGGACCGACGGGTGTGGTCAGAGGGAAGAAGAAGGCGAATGCAGCATCGGATCCGCGGAGGAGGGCTCGGACTGGACTCAGTGCGACGAGCGAATCGCGCAGTGACCTGGATCTCGCACACAACGAAAGAGATGGAGACAGGTGGAATTACCGACCGTACCAACGGGATGATGAGGAGTTGTGGGGATCGTTGAACAATTTCAATGGAGTGACGTACGATGGCTCTGGCCTGCAGATGCCCGCAAGAGTACGGACGAAAGACTCGACATCTAGCACCTACCGCAATCCACCTATTAGCGACCTCCATCCGGCCACCGTCACGAAAGTCTCGTCCCGCGAAGAGGTCATGTGGATGATGCAACCTCCTCCCGTAGCTGAAGTGATGAACGGCAAAGAACGCGCATGTCGAAGCCGAAGTGACAGTGGAGGAGGCCGCTTGAGTCCCGCGATGAGCGCTTCCACGATGTCCCGACAAGACAGCTCGCGGCTTCGCGAACGCCGTGTACGAGCAGGAGAAGGTTCCACCACCATGTCGAGGGAATCTTCCTCTCGAACTTCCAAATCGGCCTACAACAACCAAGTCCAGCCCACCACCACCCAACAGTCCTTCACCAGCGTCTCCTCCCGCGACTTCGCACTCAGCCCGACCTCTTCAAGACGTGAAGTCGACCCATCTGAAGAATCCTACCACACCGTTCTGCACAGCCAAAATTACAGCACAACAAGACCTCAACCCCACCGCACCGCCTCCCGCCCTCAATTATCCACCATCACGTCCGCCGACGACTTGCCCACCGCCTGTCTATCACCTCCAAATCGTGTTCCCACACCCATCGACCTCCCCGACTTGGTCAACGAAAACTCCATCCCCTCTCCACCACAATCTCGCGACTCCACTACAACAGCAACCCCACGCAAACGAGCAGCCCAACCACCACCAATACTTCACCGACGTAGCGCGTCGATCCTCGTCCGAACAGGCAAAGAACTCCAACTTCTCCAAAGGATGGAAGTCTCTCCGTCACCACCTCGCTCTCACCACCGGCACTCGCATCACCAGCCTTCGCACGACGAGGGTGTGGACGACATGGACGAAGATGCGGTTCTGACGGTGCGAGGGAGTGATGGGATGATGGTCAAGAAGACGGCGGCGGAACTTTTCGATTCGTGGTATACGCCGGACTTTGAGTTGGAGACGTGGGTGTTGGAGCATACGAAACGGGAGGGGGTGAGGGAGAGGTGGAGCATGGACTTTTGAGGCGAGAAGTGTCGGCGAAGAAGCGAATTTGAACTTTGGCACGAGTTTGAAAACTTGAGAGTATTTTGGTATGGGCTGAGTCGAGTTTTGGTTTGTGGCCGTGGTCTAGGTCTGCTTAATTCCCTTGTCCTTGTGCGTTTGAGCGTTGCGTGCGTTTTTGGGAGGGCATTTTTTGGCGTTTTTTGGGGGGCTTGAGGTTGGATTTTTGGGATGGACGAAGGAGGGTTCCAGGCTTTGGTTGGAATTGCATCGTGGATGTGGAGTGGAAGGAGACTGTTGAAGGAGATTGTGTAGCCGGATCGAGATGTTACGGTGGTCTCTGCTAAGCCGTCAGACCGCAGACTTGGGAAATCTCAATGTTACCTGTCCTTCCTTTACTCGGAGGACTTTGAAAGGTATGCTCGATGATGAAAGTTGAGTACACTGCACAGATTATGTATGCCGTTCTTTCCTGAACATCGCTCGGTCCACTTCGCGTTCTCCATCTGCTCATAGCTCCGTCCAGCTCATTACCTCCCTTGCTTCTTTCTACACTTGCTGCTTTGCTGATTCAAATAACCCGCACCCTCCTTGGTCCACTTCCCAACTGCGAATGTCCTCCTCCTCCCCTCCATCCACCGCCATTCCTCTGCGCTTCCAGCCGTGCCGCACGACCTGCTGCGAGGCTGAGACTGCCTTCGTAGACTGCTGCTGATGCGCCGCGATCTGCTGCAGTGCTGACTTGTGCTTGTGCTTGGCCGGCGTTCTGGTGGGCACTGCCTCCGAGACTGCGTGAGACTTTGGCCGAGAGGATTTGTAGCGTGCGAAGAATCGCGTCGCGGCGGTCAGAGGGATGGGCTGAGGAAGATGAGTGGTGGATGGGAGGCTCGTCGGCGGAGTCGTGGGTTGGAGGAGGTGGCGGACTTCGCTTAGATGGTGAGGTTGGCGGTGGGAGGGGTTCTCGGGGGATGGTGGTTCTTGAAGGACTGGGCTGAGGTTGCTGAGGTGAGAGCCGGGGAGGGCTGCGAAGAGGAGGTGGAGGTGGTGAGGTTCGTGGGTTGCTGGGACTCAGAGCGTGCCTTGCAGACGAAGCGATCGGTCGCTGTGAAGGCGTGAAGTATTCTTCCTTCACACTCGGCTGTGGACAGGTCTTGCTCGGGCCACCGCTGTCTCCATTCCCACGACTCTTCCCGCTCGTCCCTACTTCACTCCCTTCACGACTTCGTGTCGATCCAGCAGCGCTTCCTTTCCTCGACCTCTTCTTCCTCGCTCGCTTCGACTCTTTCACAGTCGACGAAGATCTCGGCGACGTTCTCGATGACGGAGCGTTTGGTGGCAATGGGAACGAATCGAGTCTGTACGCAAAATCCAAGCTACTCGTTACCGCTGACTCCGAGGGGACAATTTGGGAGACGTGCGAACGTACCCTTCTGTCGGCGTGACTTGCCGACTGTGAGGCTGTGAGCCCCCTTCACCATTCGCTCCGTTTCCGTTTCGATCCCGTCTGCTACCACTGCTGCCGCTACCGCTGTTGTTGCGACTACTGCGTCGCGGACCGTCTGGGTCGGACTGTGGTGCTTTGCCGCTTCGATTGCTGGAATGACGGGACTGCTCGGGTGATCTGGACTTGTGCCCTCCGCCTCCACTGGTTGTAGTACTCTGACTTCGGCGTCGCTCTAGGTCTTGTTCTGCTTGCTCAACGATCTTCCGCTTGCTAGCTTTATCCGATGCCGAGGCCGTCGACGACTTGCGCTCTTTCTCACGTTCGCGCCGACTTGCGCGACTATTTGGACGGGACTTTGGCGGTGATACGGTGGGCTGTCGAGATGTGGGCGGACTAATGGTTCCTTGTTGAGATGTGGGAGGACTGAAGGTCGGGTGGTGAATGCTCCGTGCTCCGTCGTCGGTGGATTCGCCGACTTCGGGTACTGTACTCAGACGGTCGAGCGTGCGATTGGAGGGGTGGTTGGCAACTTGCTGCGGAGATCTTGTAGATGTTCGAAAACCGTTACGCTTGCCGGATGGTGGGCTGACTGGTATTGTCCGATCGATTGTTGGCTGCTGCGATCGTTGTTGCGTTGGAGATTGAGGTATCGCTGGTAGTGGAGGGAGTGTTCGAGGAACTGCCTTTCGCTGGACTCTTGCAGTAGGCAGCGGACGTGTGGAGACCGGCTGATTTTCAGGACGGACTGGAGTCGATTCGTTCGAGCCTCGTTTCATGATCGCGCCGAGAGCTTGTACGAGGGCAGATGCGTCTGCAAATTCATCGTCGTCCAAGCCATCGCTGGACGAGTACACTTCTTTGATCGCGCGTCTTGATAATGATCTTGAGCGTTCATGTTCCTTCGCGCAGTCCCATAGAAAGGCGGCATGCTCCAACGTGATTGATAGTCGAAGGGCATGTGTGGATGGTAGCAGACGATCGGCAAGAGTCTGTGCCGCTTCGAAATGTTCGCGAGCCATTGGTACAAAGTTCAGCGGTGGAAGGAGATATGATGCGGCTGCATGAGTGGGAGATATGTCGATCGGTGCAAGTCCCGGTGGTCGAGTGGGTGTTCTCCGAGCATCCGAGGAAGTGAAAAGTCCTGGCGGCGGTGTCTGCCCTGAAGCGTATGGATTCGTAATGTACGACGCTTCGGATACCATTGATGGTATTGCGTCTCGGAGGCTCGCCTTGGGTCGTCGTCTACCATCGCTGCTCTCCTTGCCATTCTTCGGTGATCCCTCTGTTGCGCCTGGTCTTGTTGACCTCGAGCTCTTTGCCGTTCTACCGCTTGAGGGCGGGCTGTCGCCAGACTTCGGTGACCTTGAATTGATCTGGCTGATCGGAGGATGGTTGTGGAACAGACAGAAGACGTGATATAGCGAAGCTCGCAGCTTCACCGCAATGACTTTGAGCTCTCGCCCATGCTCGCCATCCTGACAGTTCGGCAAGATGTAGACTTCCGTCACCGACAAGCCTTCCCTTGCAAGCCAGATGATGTGATGGTACAGCTGCAATGATTTCGTATCTCTCGTGCCATCGAGCTTTCGCAGCTTTCGTGCACGGTATAGCTTCCTTGAAAGGAGGATCGAGAGACCGAGAACTTGGTACAGGGAAGCCGATAGGAATGGATTCGAAGGCTCAACGAGTTTGGCGAGGCGACCCAAGATCTTCTCCTCGATCAGTGACACTGCCATCGACGGAGCTCAGAAGGTGGCCATTTTGTCGACGCGGTTCGATCGAGTAGGAATTCGTCGTGGCTGATGTGTATAGGTATGCTTGTCGATGGAAAGCTTGTGACCGGCAATGGACAGAGTTCCTCTCAGCCACGGCCAGCAAATGGACAGCTATCAAGGTGGTTGTAACGGGCGGGCTTACCCCAATCAATGGCCGCTCCGATCAGAAGAGGACCATGTGGCGTATGAATGGCCGAATGGTGGAGTTCGCGCTTGATGAAGGCTACGCAGAGTTTCCAACGACGGTCGTTGCGATTTCCAGCAAGAGTCCAAAGCGCAGAAGAGGACTGACAGGTGCCGGAATTATGGACGGCCAATGGCACGATTTGAGCGTGAGGATCGTTGTCGGAGGAGGGAGACGGCTGTACAGCGTCGAGAGTCGGGGTATTAAGACAGGAGTTGATCGTGTAGCCGGCGACACTGATTTGGAATCTGTCAGTCTATCAAGTGCTCTAAGAGTATTGTCGCAAAGTAGAGACAGTAAATACCTATTCCGTGCGTAGCGCGAGGACTTTGGGGCTATCAAAAAAGAGCTGTCTCATTCGCTCTCAATTATCGACGAAGCACCAATGAAGGGCTGAGATGCGCTTTTGATGCTCTTCGATACTCGGCAACGTCACCGGTGGGTTGAAGACCTCGAGACGTGTCGTCGTCGTCTTCGCTGTTTAAGAAAAGTGGCTGGCTGCATGCGCTTAGAGAGCATGGCCACCCAATGCTGTTGGTAGATTGCCTCTCAGCCTCTTTCCGTCGTGTTGCTGACTTTTACCAGATGCCGAGTTGTCGTGCGCGAGGCCGTTGATGCTTTTGGTTGTTGTGTGTGATGTCTTCCCTTCCGTCTCATCCAACGTCTTTCTTCAATTTCGCACGCGACCCCGGATTTGTGCGTTTGTCGCAACGAGACCTGCTAGACGAAAAGTCGCGGCAAATAGGCGGTTTTCTTTGTAGAATTTCGTTGGCCGTACGCGCGCTCCTCCTTCGTTAAGCAAGTGAGCATGAACGGATCAACAATGAGATTGTCGAAGTGCGCTGGGGCAATCACAACTCCACCCACACCGCAGCAGTACAATTTCCAGAAGCAAATCTCAAGAGAAGAGAAAGAAGATGGCCATGGTAACGCAGTTGACCAACCTTCTTCCATACTACTGCAGCCTGCCGGCAGTAGCAGTGGAGCTGGCCGTTGTTCGTGCAGTACGTGGCACCGTTGGAGCTAAAGACCGAGACTCCTTCCCCCATGCACGCATCAGCATCCGCTGTCTTGTCCAGCGCAGAGAAGATGCTTTGAGTCCCTCATTGCTGGTCCTTGACTGAACTGGGATCGAATCTGACGTCGACCTGCGTGGATTGAAACTCCACATACCGAGACGCGATCAAGGATCTCGTTGTCAATTCTCGGCAATGCATCTTCCACGGGTACGTCTCGTCGTACAGCGCACTGCCGCCCGCACACTACCACCGCAGTAGGTATACGCAATGTACATACTTTTTCCGTAGATGCAATGCGCTGGCAAACTGTTCTTGAGCATATCGCGCTAGACCCGTCCGGCATGGCGTCAAACTCAATTCGACACGTACCACTTCCTCGCCATCCATTTGCAACATGTCTCCGTACTTCCATCGACCGTTCATCGTCAATTGTTGCTCATCATGCACGAGCTGTGTGGTACGTCGCACAAGGTTGACCATGCCTTGCTGCATCGTCTGGCCAGACGGGTACCTGGTTCCGACTGAACGATCGATGTCCCGAAGACTTTTCCTCCTCCGTGAGGCGGTCAGCCTTCGGCAATATTCCTTCGAGAACACCTCATGCATGCCCGCGTGACCTGGCCCACCTCTCCCGCATCCGTCGAGACTTACCTTCGGCACTGAGTTGAGCAACCGCGGAATCGGTGCGGTTATCGGTACGAAATGTCATCTCTTGCAGATGCACCTGTCGCATGCCGCTTCTCTTTGACACTGGCCATCATTTCACGGTCGAGCACACAGCAAACAGGAAATTGATTTCTGGAGCCCTCACGACCGCTTCACGCTCTTTCGGCCTGCACTAGCTTCTCAGGACTCGGACCACCAACGCCGGCCGAAGCGGCTGGAGAATGAGCGGTGAAGCTCATGAATTCTTGGCGCTAAGCACCCACACCTTGAGGGAAAGAAAATACCGAGTCCAATCGGCGGTCAATGCCTCTCGCAGCAAGGCCCCAGTGGCTTTTGACAATTGTTCCCTGCAAGCCACGCGGACGTGCTCGGCAAAAGTCGACGTCACTGCTGTGATGGCCTGCTTCAACCATGAATGCAGCAGCAAGACAATGCAACAACATGTGGCTAGGGCAGTATCTTTGCGTGGTCATACCCTCTAGGACCATAGATGACAAGAGACTGGTAAGGTATTACATTTCTCGCAACTGCAAAACTTCCGCGCGGTTTCAGAAGCACAATCGACTGTTCCGTTGCACTCATTGATCATACTCGCCGTCTCGAGACTTCAACATATCATCCATTCTCACTATGCGGAACAAATGACGCAAATCACCTTTGCTCGGAAACTCGCATGCCATGATCAATACCCCATCGAGCAAAGTCCTCGCACTCGATAAACCCACCATCTGGTCAAATGCAGCTACCCGACATCTGTGCATGTTTGCGGCGCGCAATCCAAACACTCGCGACGACCGGCCGGCTGTATAGACTCACACGGATGCGTTTCTGTCATGCGGAAGAACGACTCTCGTTGGCCGGGCCGAATTTCATGCGATGGGTGGGTGCCACGCCTTGTCTGGGTGTGACGCGGATTTTTGCATATCGACGCAGGTACGGCGATATTTGTGTGTGAGATTTGCTTCATTGACAATCAGTACGACGAGACTTGAGGCTGTTTCGGACAGAATGACAGAGAAGAAGAGAGTCGGGACGACTGGGAAGAGGGCCTGGAGCAAGAGACGGGAGATGGTTAAGTATGGGATGTAATGCCGCGGTTTGAGGACTCGAAAGCATCATCTCAACTCACTCATTCGCATCCACCAGCAAGAACATCAATCAGCAAGCCAGCCTCGAGATCAAGACTGGTCAGCGCATCGACGGTGAGCTCGAAGACTCCCTCGGCATGGCAAAGCAGTGAAGCTGACAGGAACACAGATCACACGCATCACCTCACACAAAGGCATACGACACTCCTTCTACGACAGCATCCAACAAACAGTCAACTCGACAGAACTAAGAACTGCGAACCAATATCCATCAGCAGTCGTCGATCATCACCAACACTCGATCATCAAGTTCCATCCCGCCGATTACCCACAACTCCCTCAAGATGTGCAAGTACTATGCCCACCACCACCCCTGCGGCCACATCAAGACCGTCTTCGCCGCCTTCTGCCCTCCAGGCGCTCTCGTGCAAAAGCAGTGCGGCAAAGGCGAAATCTGGGCGACCGTCAAGATTGAAAAGGATTGCTCCCGCTGCTTCGAAGAGGCGGAGCCCATCATGCCTCGTTCCAAGGTCGGAGGTGGTGCGCGGAAGAAGATCAGTAGCCGGAGGTGATGATGGATCGTGGTAGCGAACGTGAGGAGAGCTGGGCTCTTGCACGATCAAGTTCATTTCTTGTTCATAGTTGGCGGATTTGCTGTTGATGGGAGGCTTCGAAAGTACGCGGGTCGTACGATAAACCAGAGAAACATATACGAAGACATGAAGTGTGAATTGAAACCATCTTATCATATGAACTTGATCCGTACCACACTTCCTCTCCTTCTTTACCCGCAATTTCTACCGCGAAAGCATTTTTACGAGCCTGTACGAGCTCGCATACTTCGTACTGAATACGAATCGCCCAGAAAGCCCTTCCCTCGCGGCGGCGGCAGGCAAGCGAGCCGAGCTCGGATGAGGAGCTGCGAGTCCAGTCCAGTCCGAACCGGCGGCGGGAGATCGATCACACGCGAAGATGGCGAATGAACACTTTCCCCGTCGCCTCGTCCTCGATGCAAGTTGTGTCCTCTCTCAACACACGGAAAAAAAAAGATATCGTGATCTCGAGCCATGGCCACATCCCGCTTATGGACCAGGTTGCGCGGGTTTCAGACCCCCCCTGCACCTGCCGCCACGGAACTTTCCGACCGTGGAGCTGACGCCGCGGCTGATGGGCCGACTGCCAACGACGCGACTGCGAATGCGGGCACTGCTCCCCCGGACGACGATGATACGAGCCGTGCGGTTGAGAAGGAGACTGCTCCGGGCAAGACGAGTACGGATGTGGGAGAGGAAGAGCGGGATAGCAGTAGTCGGGGAGGAACGGGGGAGGTGAATGAGAAGGACGCTGCGGTTGTTCAGAGCGAGGGAGCAGCAGCGCTTGATGAGGAAGAGGAGGGAGAAGACGAGTCGAAACATTTGCATGGGACGAAGTTGGCGCTGTTGACGTTTGGGTTGGCGTTGGCCACGTTTGTGGTTGCGCTGGACAATACGATTATTGCGACGGTAAGGGTGGACATGTCCTGCTTGTGAGATCTTGTGGCTGATCATTTGGCTGTTTCAGGCGATTCCTCGGATAACGACTGTGTTCGACTCGTAAGTGGATGAAGGATCGTGTTCAAGAAGACAACCACTAACAACATCACCCAGACTCAACGACGTAGGCTGGTATGGCTCCTCCTACCTCCTAACCACCACTTCTCTGCAACCATCGTTCGGGAAGATCTATACCTATTTCGATGTGAAATGGGTCTACCTCTCTGCCCTGCTCATCTTCGAGCTTGGATCCGTCATCTGCGCCGCAGCCACAAGTTCCACTATGCTCATCGTCGGACGAGCAGTGGCCGGAGTGGGAGCTTCGGCGCTATTCAGCGGAGGTATGACGATCGTTGCGTATTCGGTGCCGATGCGAAAGCGAGCGCTGTATATCGCGGCGCTGTCGAGTATGTTTGGCATTGCGTCGGTTGTGGGACCAATTCTGGGAGGAGCTTTTACGGATAATCTGACGTGGAGATGGTGAGGTGGACCCGGACAGACGTGTGGAACTCCGCTAACGACCTCTCAGGTGCTTCTGGATCAACTTGGTACGCCCAACTCCCCGACTGACTGGAAACGAACAACAAAGCTAACATCTCAATCAGCCCTTCGGCGGAATCAGCATCGCCGTAGTCTTCTTCTTCTTCAGCAACCCACCTCGACGCTACACGCACATGACCTTCCGCGAAAAGGTCCGACAAATCGACATCGCAGGCGCCTTCTTCCTTATCTGCGCCATCGTTTGCCTACTGCTCGCCCTCCAATGGGGCGGCTCCGTCTACCCCTGGTCGAACAGCAAAGTCTGGGGCAACATTCTCGGTTTCGGACTCCTGATCATCGTCTTCATCGCACTGCAGTTCTACCTTGGCGATCGTGCGACGATGCCGCCGAGGATTCTGAAGCAGAGGACTGTAGCGGCATGTGCAATTTTCTCGACTTTCCTAGCTATGGCTCTTTACGCGTGCGTTCAAGTCGTGTCCCGCACCACCCCCTCTTCTACTGACAACGATAATTAGGCACATCTACTACCTCCCCTTCTACTTCCAAGCCGTCAAAGGCGCCACGGCCGAACAATCTGGTATACGAACCATTCCATACCTCGTCAGCATCACCCTCTCCTCCATCGTCGTCGGCGCCACAATCACCACTTTTGGCCCCTACAATCCACCCATGTGGTTCGGCGGCGTTGTCTTCTGCATCGGCTCCGGGCTACTCTACACCCTCCACCCGTCCTCCAACCCGGGCCACTGGATCGGCTACCAGATCCTCGCGGGGATTGGAGCGGGGGCTTGTGTTCAAATTCCGTTTATCGCGGTGCAGGTCGTGTTGTCGGAGAAGGATATGCCGATTGGGAATGCGGTGGCGATTTTTTTCAATTCGCTGGGTGGAGCGATTAGTGTGAGTATTGCGCAGAATATTTTCAGCAACACTCTCATCGAAGAGATGCCAAAGCTGGCGCCGGGGGTGGATGTTATGAAGGTCATCAGTGCGGGCGCTACTGGCATTCGAGCAGACGGTGTTGTGCCGGAGGGAAGCCTGCCAGGGGTGGTGTTGGCGTACAACAAGGCTGTGACGACGGCGTTTATCTTGCCGGTTGCTGTCAGTGGAATGGCGTTTGTGGCATCAGCTTTCATGGAGTGGAAGTCGGTCAAAGGGAAGAAGTTGATGCCCGGAGGGGCATAGATGGGTGTATTGTAGAAAGGATATGGGCATACAGGCCAAAGTATGAAATCCTACTCAGGGGAGAGAACTTGGTCTTCACCACTTGGGCTTCGACGTCCAAGCACTTTGGCAATGCCACTCTACTTTCTTTCGGTGTCTCTGCAGTATGTTGTAAACAAACAGAGCTGGCGGCTCAAAACCCAGCCGTCAATCCTGCGAAGGCTCAGCCACGGCTTGGCCAACATCACAGCCCAGCCTTGTCCAAGAACGGGCAGTGTAGATCTCCGACTTCTTGACAAAGAGCCGATCCTTCTATGGCGCAGTGCTTGGGAAAATTCGGTACCGCCTATCTGAAGTTTGGCATAAAGACACCGCTGTGATAGCACAACCTCATGTCTCTCCCGTATCTCATCTTCCAGCATACAACAAACCACACCTCACACCTCGTTAGCAACACAACGGACGAAACAAACACAACGACGATGAACAACACAACCGCACCTCAATCCCAACCGACCTCAAGTCACTCATCGACACCTTCCAACCCGGCATCGACTTCCGAGATCACCCCCTCCCATACGCGCTCTCCATCGTCAAACAACACCCAACCCGCCACCGCCGCCGCCGCCGCCGCCCCCTCACGAAAGGAGAACCAACCCTCCCGCAAATCCCACTTCCGCTCCCTCTTCCACAAAAACAAAAACCCTCCTCTCCCCCAATGGCAAGTCGATCAACAGAAACGTTTCAAGGAGTGGGAGAGAGCTTCGTAGGTTTATCCCTCATCTCACCCGACCCTCACCCTCACTCTTACCCGCGAGAACGAGGTAATAAGGGTAATCTTGTGCTGATGAAGTACGGTGTTGCTGACCGATGGCTCGCTCGCGCTCGCCAGGTATAGGAATACGTGTTCCGCGACGTGTTTTACGGATTTTTATCGGTCGAGGGGAGGGGAGAATAAGGGGTTTTGGGTTTGGTGGGTGTAGGAAGTGGGGGAGGGGGAGGGGAGGAGATGGAGTGAGGGGGAGATGGAGTGAGGTGGAGATGGAGTGAGGCGGAGATGGAACCCGTGTAAGACTACTGTCAGTGATGTCGAGTGGATGTATTGTATCATCACGTTGGAGTCCTCGCTGTCTCGCCTCAATGCTCGCCAGCTCGCTCTATGCAACCGCTTTTACTCGAAATCCCCTCCGTCGCCTCACACATCAAGCCTTCAACCTCCTCTCTTCACACCCCACACAAACCGGCCCCTCCCTCCCATCGCTCCCCTCCTTCACGAAAAACTTCCCCTCGTCCCCGAATCCGCCACCGCACCCCCCACAGACAAAACACCCCTCATGCCACTCCCGCCCCAACGCCTTGACCACAACCTCCAGCACCGGCTTCCTACACCCTCCACACTTCGGCGCCGTACGATCAGCGTGACAGCCGACACACCACGCGTACCCATCCTTCTCCACGAACGGCGTGCTATGATCAAAGGGATCGCCGCATTGCGCGCAGAAGAAATGGGAGGGATGGTAGGTGTTGCCGCACGCGACGATTGCCGAGGACTCGATGGGGGTGGTGCAGGTTTTGCAGCGAGGGGAGAAGGATTCGTGGTAGTCGAGGTGGCAGTAGAAGCGGAGGCTAGTGTCGTCGGCTTGTTGGGAGAGGCGGTCGTTGTAGGCGGATTCGGGTTCGGGGTAGAAGGCGACGCATTCGAGGTTGGTGCTGCAGGTGTGGCAGGTGAAGCAGGCGGGGTGGAAGCGTTGGCCGGAAGCGGAGAGGATGCGGCCGGCGATGGGGAGGGCGCAGTGGGCGCAGAGGGTGCTGGGTGTTGTGCGGTGGGAGGGGGTGTAGTGGGGTGTGGATTTGGGGGATATATGGGGGACTGGAGCGGAGGCGGAGTGGTGAGGGAGAGGTCGTTGAGGGATGTGGGAGCGAGGGTCAGATGTGGATTTGGACGGAGAGTCGTTGATGGTGATTGGAGTCGTGTCATCGTCTGGAAAGTTGATGGTCGGGATCAAAGGGTCGTCCGGAAAGTTGATTGTTGGAATTGGTGGGTCGTCCGGGAGGTTGATGGTCGGTATCGATGGGCCAGGAGCGTCGTTTACGGCTATTTGAGGAATTGCATGCCGTGGCGAAGAAGACGGCCCTGGAGGCGTGAATCGAGGCGAGCTCGCATTCCCAACCTTGACGGGCTCAGCGTGTTTCTCTGAAGGCGTAGAATCATTCCGCGTTTCAGCACTTTGTTCAGGTTCCAACACAATTTCCTTCGCCCTCTTCTCAAAGCTGACAATCGGTCTCCCCGGCTTATCGCTGACCATGGTCGGCCTGGGCAGATTTGGACTGTAGTCTTTTCTCGTCTTGCTGGTCGCCGCACGGATATCATCTCCTCGGATCTCCTTTCCATCCTTCGTCGGCGTCCCATTTCGACTTCCACTCCCTTTCGGCGCAACCTCGTCGGCCTCTTGTTCTGCTGCGGGTGGTGGAGTCGGCGGTAATGGCTCGTTCGAGACGTACCACGGGTTTCGACTTTGGCTGGGAGCGTTGCGCTGGATTTCGACTCTGTCATGGCGTAGGATCGGCGCGGGAGGAAGGGTCTGCAGTGTTGGAGCCGAATTGGACCGTTCCATCCGCTCATTCTGTGCTCGTACCCTCGCGAAGGGATTCTTCCTCACATACGACGGCAGAGGTGAAGTCATCGAAGGAGGAAGAGAGGGGATCCTTTCCTCCGTGATCCTGGCATGGTTCACTCTCACGACGGACGACTGAGAGGCCGGGCGTCCTTCATGTGTTGTTGAGTTATCATCCTCGCCGGGATCCTCCCAGATCTTATCATTCGGATGCATGAACATCTTCTTCTCTCCACTGACGATTCGTACGCTTCCACTGCTGGATCGTCGGTGAGCGACGGCAATGTCTTCCTTTACCGCTTGTGCGAGAGGGTCATAGCTTTTCTTAACCGACTCTCGGCGCTTCAGCACGGACACTGTTGCTGATGGAGGGCTGACCTTTCGAGGTTGCTTGGACGGCGCACGGTGGGTGTGGTTGTCGGAGGACGAGTTGGAGTTTGAACTGCCATTTGAAGCGCTGCGTCGGCTGGAGGAGATGGAATCGTGACTGCTGTGGCTGCGCTGGTAGCTGCCTTTTCGGAGATGTGATCGATAGTCCTTGAGGTCCGGGTTGGCATACGCTGCATTGGCCTTGTCCGGATTCCTGTGTTTGTAGACCAGCTCTGCTGCCTCGTCTTGTGCCGCGGAGTGAATCTTCCTCTCCTCCTCTAGATCCATATCATGCAGAGCTTGACTCAACGATCTTGTCTCCTGCTTATCCATCCACCGTGTCCCATTCTCGATGTAGGTCGACGTACGCTTCGCTTTCCTCTCATTGACATGCTCTTCCTCTTCCACGATGGAAGGCGTTGGTGCTTTTGCAAGCGGTCTGCCCGCGAATGGACTTCTGGCTTGACTCGTTGATCTCTCCGGATCGATGGTCGGTCGTAGGTCTGGAGTCCGCATAAGTGGCATGCTACTACTTTGGACTAGAGAGGGTCGGCCATTTCCGAGCTGAGTGGCGTCGCTCTCCGCTCGTGCAAAGCAACTGTATTTGGAGGGAGGAGCAGGTCTTGAGCCTGATGGTCTTGCCGGTCTTGCTGGTCGATCGTGGCGGAGTTCGGAGAGGTACTGAGCTGTAGGAGCGGAGGGTGAGCCTGCGTCGTCATCGGAGGCCGTGCATTGTCGCAAACGCGATGATCGCGGCGGCGTGTGAGGTTGAATGATGGGTAGTGGACGAGTGGGGGATGCTGTTGGTGAGGAGGAAGGAGATGAAGAAGACATGAAAGATTGCTGACCCTTCTGTTGCTTGGACATGTAGGCTGGCTCTGGTATAGGAGGCTCCTTGGTCTGCAACATGATGGTTCGTGGGTCTGAGAGTTTCCAGAGGGATGCGTGGAATGTGACGGCGTGGTGGAAGCTCGTGATGGTGGATATGCAGGTGAATGATCAGGAAGTGCCAAACGAACGAGGGTGGCTGATAATAACGATTGGTATGAATGTCGGGCGCAAAGAATTGAATATGGCGAGCACTTGTCAACGGTTATCGTGTCAAGCCGTAGGGTATACTGTAGGAACAGTGGAGGTCGTAGAAATTCTGGTTCACCTCATGCGTTTGGATTCACCGACCGTCAACAGAGAACGTTGCGGGGCAACATGGACCATGGACCAGATCCGTGCGCCAAGATTCGGACCCGTTCCCGCTTCCTTTGGTCGGACACGGGAGGTCGCCCGTCGTTCTGCTGCAGACGACAAGAGACTCAAGAGTGCCTCTGTCGGCAACGTGTCCGGTAGAAGCACGTTGCGTTGCGCTGCTCTCACTACTGTCGTCGCGACGAAAGAGAATCAGATGGTAGTCCGCGCCTCCAGCACAATCGTTCCGTTCTGGTCCCCTCCCTTCATGGCATCCTCATGGTCTGGTCGGCTACCATCGTTGAGACGTCCTAGTTAGCAATGTGCCCTACGACTGCATCGAATCGTGTCTGGGCGCATATGCCACGAATTCCCATATGAAGAGACTTGTTCCATTTGCATGAGTGTTGCATGTCAGAGGCACTACCTTTAGCGCATCTGAGATGGAGACTTGGGTGGAGTTACCGACAATCCTTCCTCACACTCTCCACCTCACCTGATCGTTGTTACCACATTTGCAGTGAAGGAGAGATCTTGCACTGTCTTTGCTTGAATGAATCTGATATATCAAAGTCGTGGCCGGCTGAACATCACATCCTGGTCATGCCAGTCTCAGCCAAGCGCCATGGCGCCACTCGAAATCACAGGGGGCGCCACTACCGTGGTTCACCAAACGCGTCGCCTGGATATGGTATAATGTATGGCCCATGAAGCAAACGTGAGCGGGAGGGAGTGTGGCAGAGTCGGACAGCGTGCGTGCAATCGGGAAGCTGCTGCTGCTCAATTTCTCACTTTCTCCCGGCGAGAGCACCGCAGATGTGAGAGAAAGGCAAAGCAAGAAGCAACACGGCGCGTAGTAGGCGCGCGCGACATGCCCGTTGTTTGGTATTTCCATCCGCATCCTCCTCCCCTGCTCGCCGTTCTTCTCCTCATCTCCTCCACCACCACATCAACATCACACAGCGTCCTGCATCTCATCCTCCTTTCATCCTCAATATCACACGCCTATTCCTCACATTGGCTGCTGGCGGCTGTTTCAGAAGCATCTCACTCGAGTCTCCACTTTCACAAGCATTGATCGTGTCACGCGAAGAACCAAACAACCACATTCCATCCGGCATCCTTGGAACAACCCTTACTCCTCCGATCGACAACCTTCTCAAATTCGCTCATACACACTCGTTCACACGCAACCATCCCTGATCATATCGCCAACCACGCATCGTCACCATGCAGTTCTTCACCACCACCGCGGCCATCCTCGCCGTCGCCCTTCCTCTCACCTCCGCCGGTAACGCGCCTGCCACCACGGGCAACGATCAGGCCAGCGGATACCTCGCTACCCTCCCGCAGAATGCGCTCGGAGTCACCGGCACGGTCAAGATCGGCGCAGGACAAGGCGGCAATGGAGTTCTCGTGCAGGTCGCCATGGCCAACTTGCCAGACTACGGCGGTCCTTTCCGTGAGAAACAATCCATACCCATACAAATACAATCTCCATGAACTGACGCATTCTTCTCTCTCAGTCTACCACGTTCACATGAACCCCGTCACCAACGGCAACTGCTCCTCCACCGGCGGTCACCTCGACACCTACGGCAACGGCGGCTCCGGCTGCGACCTCAGCAACCCAGCTTCTTGCGAAGTCGGCGATCTGTCGGGCAAGCACGGCAAGATCAACGGAACCACCTTTTCCGCCAAGTGAGATTCTTCATACTTGATGCTTGTCATCTACACTGCACTTCTTTCCACACTTCCTTCACGTCCCTCTCGTACGCTTCGACACATCGAAGATGACCTTGCTAAACATTATCTCTCTAGCTACATCGACGACTACCTCTCACTCGACAATGGCGGCGCCGCCGTCAAGGGCCGCAGCATCGTCGTTCACTTCGGCAACAAGACGGCCATCACGTGCGCCAACCTCGGTTCGTATTCCCCTTCTTCTTCTGGCGGCGGCAATTCTGTTTCCAACTCGAACTCTGGCTCTGGCTCTGGATCTTCTGGATCTGCGAGCGGGAGTGGTAGTGGAAGTGGGAGTGGAAGTGGGAGTGGAAGTGGAAGCGCGAGCGGCAGCGGCAGTGGCAGTGGAAGTGGCTCTGGTGGCTCTAGCGGCAGCAACGCAGGCTCGAACAGCAACGCGAACTCGAACAGCAACGCGAACTCGAACAGCCATGCAGGCTCAAACAGCAATGCCAACTCGAACAGCAACGCAAACTCGGGTAGCAATGCAGCAAGCCCAGGATATGGTGGATCTCCGGCTCCCTAGGCGGGCGGTGCAGCACCAAACGGACAAGGCTCGACGGTCACCACGACAGTCACCATGAGCATCTCCGTCCCAGCGGCAGGTCGTGGTCAGCCAGCATCCATGTCTTTGTCAACCGCCACCGTCACCATTGTTGCGGCAGCTCCGACCTACGCAGCGCAGAACGGCTCCAGACCGGCTGCAGTACCGGCACCGGCTGTGTCATCACTGATCTCGACTTACCTTCACACGATCGTGTCGTCATACACTTCGGCGCTGGTTGTGCCAAAGACCTCAGTCGTGACAGCCACCACTGCAGTCCCAGTGGCTCTCGACACCGTCACGACCACCATCTTCAAAACCGCTTCAACGACTTCGGCTGCAAGCTCGACCCGACACGGCTCTGCGAAGACCAGGACAGTCTACGCCAATACTGCACCTACCAACACAACCACCACCGCAGTCCCAGCGGCATTCACAACCACCGTTTTCAAGACGAGACCTTCGACATATGCTGCAAACTCGACTCGAGGCCCTCAAGACACCACTACAGTCTACGTCACTGGCGTGCCTACAGGCACCGCGACCTTGCAAAACACGACCACTACCGTGTCAAACTCGACGATGCCAGCAGGTCGAACTCTGACGGTCACCGTCCCTGCCAATGCTACTGTCTACACCGCTCAGCCCAGCAACTCCTCCATCGATTACGTGCGAACCGTAACTGTGGTTGAGAAGACCACCACGCCGCACAGATCTGTCCACTATTCCACAACCACGACCACCAAGCCAAAGATGTTCACGACCGTTGTTCCGCTCCTCACGAGCGTTCCCGAGACGACAACAGTTGGAGTCGTAATAACCGTTCTCTCAGTTTCCACCGGCAAGACGACGATCACGACCGATGGCTCGCCCCTCCCAAGCGGTTACACAACGACATCGATTTCCAACGGCATGCTTCCCACTGGCCCCATCGAGAGCGCCGATTCTAACCTTGTGTCCGATGTAGCTACGGCGATCTCTGCCACACTGTTCCCGGGTGAGGATTCCACGAGCGAGGCTTCTTCGAGTGAGACGACTGAGACTTCTCCACCAGAGACTACCGATGCTCCAGCTGAGACCAGCACGACTAAGGATCCTGCGAGCGAGACGACGGAGATTGTCGCTACGCAGACGGTGGATGGCAAGGGTGGGGTTGTCGGTGCGGGTGTTGCGGCCGGCGTGGTGGGTCTGGCGGCTTTCTTCCTTTGAGGAGATGATTGTGAAATGAGTGAGAGCAGCAGAGGGCCGCAAAGGGGAATGCGGAGAAGACCGAGGAGATTCGGCGAGTTGCGACGGTGGGGAGTTGACCTGGTTGACTTTGTCCTGTGGGAGAACTTCTACTACCTCTTTCGAGAAAGGCACCTAATACAGAATGATGTTTGCTTCACCTCACATCGGTCATGTCTGCGTTTCTCATGGGTGTGGACAATTGAGTTCATATGTGCCATTGCGTTGGACATTTGATCCAATGCTTCGTCCCATTTTCGAGGATTCCTCTTGTACAGGGCGGCGAATGAAGAGTCGGTTTGCCTCGCCAGGCCCGCCTCAGGAACTGGGTTCGCCTGTCTCTTCAGCTCGTTTCCTTCGACAGCTTATATTCTTCGACAACCTTCAAACCTCAACCGAGGAGCACGCTTCCACACAATGTAGAAGATGATCAAGGCTGAGAGGAAGAAGTCGCCATGTCTGGACCAACAAGGACCCGGAGTCCAAGGGGCAGGTTGTAAAAGTGAAATTGTCGTGTTGCTTCGTGCTTGTTGAATGGAAGAAGATCCAAGGCATCAATCGTGCCGCCTCCTTTTCCGGTTCTGAACTCGAGGGCTGCGTTGACCGTTTCCATCCGCCCTGCTATTGCACCAACGCGGCATGTGGGGAGTCCGAAGCCTGGTAGCCAGGAAGATGGCATCGATCCTTGTGACGTCCCTCAGTCTGGACGCTTCGATCGTGCGCGGCTGTCAGCAGGGAACATGACGTCGAGACAACGTGGCAAGTGCGAGCGGAGAGAATCCCATCTTTTAAACCCATTTAATGTTAAGAGCCGTCTCTTCTTCGTCCTCGGACTTTTGGTTGTTATAAGTCATCAAGCCCCAGCCAGGATCATCGATAAAAACGATAATATACCCCCCGAAAAAAAAAACCACGAGATCTTACGAACACAAGGTCTTATACGAACAATTTCTGTCGACACCTCAACCCGAGATCAAACCATGAGACACCTCATCTCCCTCGCATCAGCTCTCCTCCTCGCCCTCGGCGCAACCGCCGCCCCCGCCGCAGAGGCCGTGCCTCAAAGTCCTTGCTCCGACGCCTGCTCCACCGAGTACAAAGATCTCTGCTGTGACGTATGTGTCGTTTTTTTTTTGCCCTTGTTCGCAGTTCTTCGGCTCCGGAATTTGACACGAGAGAACTGACACCGCTATGTGCAGTGCGCGATTCGCCACAATGTTCCTATCCGAGGCTGTTAGAGAGGGCCGGCAAGGCTGGTTGGTGTCCAGATTAGTGGAGGAAAAGGCTAGTTCCTCTAAGCTTTTAGAGAGGTACTAAGTCATGTCTTTAGAGGTAGCTCTCCCTTTTAAATATATATTCGAAGGAAGGTAGATGTAAGCATCGTCCGCTGGTCGAGATCTTAGTATACGAGTAACGATTTTCTAAGTAGTAGATTAACATTAAAGTTGCCCTAGTATTTATACGTTTTATTAATGCCTAAGGCATTTATTTACTAATTTATCCCTCTATTCTTCCCGTTAGACTATTAAACTACTATTGCCTACGGTATACTCGATCCGATATTCTACGAGGAGAGACCCCCTTAGAGTATACTTTAAGAGTTTAAGACTATATAGTATCTATTACGGATAGTCTTCCCTACTATTAGAATAGCGTAAAAGCGCTTTTACTTTAAGTACTTTTATTATAGGTTAGGTTATATAATAATAGTTAGGTAATTACTTAATAAGTATAATAGTTATACCTACTATTATTTTCTATTAATATAGATATAATTAAGAATTACTAAGTTAATAACTTAATATATAGATATCTATATAGTATAATAACGAGGTTATTACTAGTCTATAAGTAAAAAATATACTAATATAGTAAGACTACCTACTAGAAGGCCTAAGGGCCTCTTTTTCTCCGGCCTAGCTAACGGGCTTAGGACTTTT